>JAGFZM010000026.1:632707-671434 GCA_017657215.1 Limnothrissa miodon
AGAAGAAGAAGAAGAAGAAGAAGAAGAAGAAGAAGAAGAAGAAGAAGAGAGAGGCGGGATGGGTGCGAAAGAAAGGCTGGACAGTTTATCATGTGGACAGAACATACAAATGACACCGCAACATTGAAAGACAAGCACGCCAAGAGACATCAGTTTCCTTCAGAAAGGGTGAGTTCATAGAAGACATTTCTTTTCAAGATAAAGCAAAAACTGATATAGAGCAAGAAGTCATGAAGTAATGTCTGACAGAGAGGTTAGAGATGTGGGTGCAAGTGTGTGTGTGGGGTAGGCTATGTTATTCTTTGCCAGAAGTATTAGGAACACACGCACTCACTCATATTTTCCTCATCTACAGGATGGGAAACCAAAAATTCACTTCCTCTGGGTATTTTCAATACCAATGCGGATATTAAAAAAATGGAAATAGGAATTCAGACACTTTAATTGGCATTGTTCTTTTTGGGGCTCTCACAGCCATGACAGCTCTATGCTGCATCTTGGTGCAAGGGTCATTTCATTATCGGCTCCAATCTCATGAAACCAACCAGAGAGAATGAAGCGTATACAAAAAACAAAATGGCAGCTGTAAACAAATAACAGTTTAAATGTTTAGTCTACTGGAGTAAAGCTTAGGAGGCTTTGGAGCAGGCTGGTGAACACAGTGCTGTGCAAGGGTTTAGTTCTACTTGGCCGACTGTGCTAAGGCCTGGATTTGGACCCCCTTGGCCTCCCCCTTGGCCTCTCACTGGCCGGTCTGCCCATCCAGGTTTTCAGCTCAACAGTCCGCAATGGATTTCCCATTAGGAGCTGCTGTTCAGAGCAAGTCATGCAAGTGTGGGCCTTTTGTGCCTCCCCCCACTGACGTCCACGCGAGGGCTTAACGACAACCTCAGCGCCATTCCAGGAAGACATGAGGATTCAGCTGCTTCGTGCCAAACGTCAGCTGAAGGTGAGGATAGAAAGGGGGAAGGGGATAGGCTGAGGGGGCTCCTCGAGCACAGACCCAATGAATATCGACTAAGCTGCTAGACTCAGATCCCAACATCATTGATCCACAGAGACCAAACAAGGCCCTGTTAGGGAGAAAATAATAACGAGACACTGAGGCAGTCGTGTGTGCAATGTTGTTAAAGTTTCTATTTTGTCCCGGTTTGCCTTTCATCTGGAGCAGGATGGCAGATTTAGGTTTTCATAAGGTCTCTTTATGGGAGGCAGTGTGGACTAAACGAGGCACTAAAATGGCTGCTCAGTGTGCAGTGGATGTCTGTACACTACCAATGCAGCTCTAAAGCCTCCTTCCAGTAGAGCTGATCAACGGTCAGCACTTTTGTGTGTCAAGGACAGGGAATCAGGGAATAATGCCACCAGATCAGGGGGTGGGTATTGTTTACAGTCAGAACTACAATGCGATCTGACCACCTTCAAACCTCAGACTTTCGTCCTTGATTAATAAAATACATTTTTGCCAAATGCATTCGCTCCTCCATCTTGCTCAGGTTCAAGAATGTCACCTCTCGTGGTGCAGTCCAACCCCTGGGCCTCGGTTAAGCCAGCGAGTGTTCAGGGAATCAGAGCTAAAACAGTCTTGGAAGGATACAAAGCCACCCCACCCCAGTCTAATGCAACCTAGACTTGAGGGCATCCATGTCCCACTGCGCACCAACCACAGAGGACGATACCGAGCCAAAACGCTGGATCGATTCACACTGCATCTGCCCTTCAGCACAACACAAGATCCATTTACTGCACCATGCGAAAAATCAGTTTGGGATTTAACAACAGACTTGCATGCTCGCTGCGTTTGTATGGGCGTTCTCACATGTTTTATGCATGACACTGTGTGACTGTACCAGTGTTGTTGTAGACCACCGTGGCTCCTCGACATGGGTGGAGGAGTTGGTAGTGGACCTGAGTGCATAAGGGGGACGGAGAGAGAAAGAGATAGAGAGAGGGAGAGAGGAAGAGAGAGAGGTAGAGAGAGAGAGGGAGAGAGGGCGGGAGAGAGGGAGAGAGAGAAAGACAGAGAGGAGAGGGGCCTGAGGCTGAAAGCCTCATTTGTGCGCCTCATGTGTGTGCCCCAAACTGCAGAGAGGTGCACATTCACACAAGCATGATAGAGGATGACTGTGTGTATTTGTCAGCTAGCAAGGGGCCCCTCTCAGGCAGGCAGGCATGCAGAAACACACACACACACACAAATGGAACTGAGACACAAGTCCTTGCTCAGCCACCCATAGGCCAGCATGGCACCAGGCTGATCTGCTGACAAGTAGAGGCAGTGCCGACGCGGTGTGGGAGTGCCATGGACATGTGACACCAGCAGAGAGAGAGAGAGAGAGAGAGAGAGAAAGAGAGAGAGAGAGAAAGAGTGAGTGAGTGAGTAAGGTAGAAGGTAAGTCAGAGCGAAAGGCAGAACTTGCCAACAGGGACAGATTGTCCAGCTTTTTTCCCCCTTTGTCACTAGGGCACACCCCTTTGGTCAGGCGACAAACTAGCTCAGTTTGGTGATAAGGGAGGGCTAGGCTGGGCCATTCCTCCACAGTATATCTCCCTGTTTAAGAATTGAAATGAGCACTTCAAAAACACTACAGATGACTGATCTGTTTATTTGAGTCCACCGAGATGCAGGTTGTGGAGATGGGTATAATGGGGGCTTGATTAAGATGGAAGGAAACACTAAAACCCTGGTGGCCCTGGGCCTGCTGCCACAACATCAGTGACAATGAATGCATCTTAGAGCAGATGAGGGCATGAAAAAAATGATGAGCATGCTGAGGAGGAGCTAGCAGTGCTATGGGCAGGCAGTCATCAAGGTCCCCACCCAAAGGCAATGGGGCTGGGGTTGCCAGCCCCAGTAAAGTCGACAGGATCTGAGCCTTGCTTTGCTTGCCTGAATCAGGAGGCAGAGGCATCAGAAGCCCTGGTTTGGAGCCAACTCTGATCTTGATGTCATTACTGACAGACACAGCCTGCTCAGCTAGGCCCTATTAATCGTGTCCCATCAGGCAGCATGGAAAGTCAACTAGAATAAAGTTGTAAAATTGTGGGTTTCTGAAGAATTCTACCCGTTCTACCTGAAAGTTTCACGAACAACAACCCATCAATGTTAACGCAAATATGATGATTTTTGCTATTACAATATGATGACATTTACTGAATGTTGAAATACATCAACAAAAAAGGTATGTCTGTGTTATCTGTCTTTTCCCAAAAAGGTATAACAAAAGAACAATCTTTTTTAAAGGCGTGTGACAAAAAAAGAATCAATGACAGAACCCAGATCGTCAATAGAATTTACATGGTCTATTAATTGGTTCTCACAGTGATAATTGCTGGAAAATATTCAATTTCAGCAGAACAGAGTTGACTTTTCACAGCTTAAAAAGCAATCTTGTCAGAAAAAAATCCATGAGGATGAGATTGGTCATGGCTGCAGTCGTCTTTCATGATTGTACAACATCAGTCATAGTCCAATGGCAGGACTACATCAATAGATGTTGTGCACACTACACTTGGGTGGTGGGTATTAAAAGCCCGGAAAACCACTGACAGGAACCTTAGGTCATCCATGCATAGCTCCATAGAAATAACTATTTTTACGAAGAACTTCCTTAAAACTCACTTATGCTGTTTTTAATTGGATGCGTATACCAGAAGGTTTATAAATGGAAAAGATTAAAGAAAATTCTTCAAAAGATATGGATGAATAAGGCCCAATGGTTCCATTAGCATCACAGATGATAGAGATTCAAGCAGGAAGTTTGTTGTTGAAAGGCATTGCACCATCAATGGCAGCAAAGGCTCTAGATTTCTTATCCGATTCCTGTATCTGGCTTTCCCCATTTACCTAATGGGTTAACTGACAATGATCAGAAAACAATTCATTTTGTAACATGGAGACAGACAGATTGTTTATGTGGCTAGCCAGGGCAGACGGGGGTGGGAACCATGGGTGGTTGGGGGGACGGATGGGAGGAAAAGCAGACAAGGTTCTATTAGGGCAATTACTTAAATTAGCAGATCAAAATCTGACACCACTGTCCCTGTGTGTGTTTGTGTGTGTGTGTGTGTGTGTGTGTGTGTGTGTCTACGTGGGAGGGGGGACTTTACAATAACCCCAGCCCCACTCTAGTCTGGAGACACAGAGGTCTGTGCGTGGTGGTGAAGGTCACTAGAGAGAAAGACAGCACAAAAACAACAGATCCAGAACCAGACGTCAAACAAACAGCGTTCTCACCTGCATAGCGCAGTGGGGCGTCCTTGTCCAGGGCAATCAGGGGAGGATCCAGCAGAACCTTGTCGTCATTCTCGGTGACGATGCCGTGATATGTGGTCTCCACCCACGGCTTATGCTTATTAACTGTGGGGAGAGGACACAGAGCAGCGAGTGAGATTTATGCCGGGACAAAGACACTGACCACACACACACCTCCCGGCATGACTGATCTGTCACCAGGTGGGTGACAAGAGGCTGAGATCCAATTAGAAGGGTACTCATGACTTGAATAGAAAACTCCCCCTCGGGTCTTTTTTTGGCCGTGGAGGAAATGATCTTAATAACCATCTTCCGTGGGGCCAAACATTCTGCAATACATCTGCAACACAGCATGACGTTCACTTTTTTTCATGTTGTGCGACATTTTCTAGCTGCACCACAGGGCTGACAGCTGGCTTTGAGACAGAGAGAGAGAGGGAGAGAAAGAGAAAGAGTGTGAGAGTGTGAGTGTGAGTGTGAGAGAGAGAGAGTAAAGAAGATGGAGGCAGAGTGAGAGAAAAAAAAAGAAAATACTGCAGAGACAGAAAGACAGAGAGGGAGAGAGCTAAAAAAGGGAAAGATTCGGTGTGTGTTTGTGTGTGTGTAGATTAGCTCTAGAGCTCATTAGTGTTGCTCGAGGAGCGCCTCGGTTTTGTTGTTTGTGCAAGAGCAGTTCTGCCACTGGCTCACCCTTTTAAAAACATCAGCTACAGAAAGCAACCCCCCCCCCATTCCTAAGCCCCATCCCCACCCCCACCCAGGCTGCAATGTCAGGCCTGCAAGCAAAAGATGGGATGGTGAGGCAGGGAAGGGAGGGGTGGGCGGCAGTGCAGTCCAGTGCAGTCAATGTGAAGGACACTTGGGCCTCCTCCACTGAAAGCCTACTCTCCACACCTTTTCTCAAAGCCTCAGCAGTTTTGCCGCGAAACCTGATCTCTTTGTGGCAGTCAGAAGCAACTCTATCTGACTCATCATTTCACAAGTTTCGATAGAAATACGATGCAGGTTTAGGGCCTGGCAAATCGTAGTACCATCTGAATGCTTTCTGCTCCTCTCCAAAGGGAGAGAGAGAGAGAGAGAGAGAGAGAGAGAGAGAGAGAGAGAGGCAGCAGCAGCCTCCATCTTATAAAAAGGCACATCTCTCAGGTAACCATAGCAATGGCAGCCGCCATGGACCGGCTGCGTTTATGGGGCTATAAGCCTCTGCTTCATTGCTGCTTAACTGTAGGGCTTGAGGGCAGCAGCTGTGGTTATGCCTTTTGGTTCCCGTCCCAGAAATCCACACTAAGCCCAATGGTCTTTTGACCTGCAGACCTGTCAGCAACAGCACAGTAGCAATTTTGAACTAAATGCTTTCAAGATCTGTTTAAAAGTAGAAAAAAAACAAACAAAAAAAAACATTACCATTGCCATTGCCTATGACATCTGACACCGCCTCTTCTTTCTTAATTCAAAGGACAGAGCGTCTTAAGCAGAACACAAGCATCTGCTTCAAAAGATGCTCATCCCCACACATCAAAAATAAACCAGCCAGCAGGGAATAGCGGGGAGATTTTGGCAGCTGCAACAAACATGCCCGAGCAAAGTCTGGTAATTCATGAGCGCGGGCTGATATTCAGCTGGCTTTATGCACCTGGGAATGGAGACTCACCCCTGGGCTAACACCTCCTTCCATCTCCACCACAAGCTCATGAAAAATGTCCTTGCCACGGCACCACTAGAAAATCTTTGATTCTGCTCATTAGGAAAGGGTTGGCCTGGGCCTATAGGCTGCACATTTATCAACATGGTGAGACTTCACATGAATACCATTATGCGCTTAGTTCTTTTTGCCTTTTCAGATCTGCGTTTCAAAACATGACACAGATATGAATTTAAAGAAGACCATAAATCTAAAAAGGAAGATGGCCTGGGGAGAGAGGCAATGTGCGTGCGTGCTGCTGTGGGATTCCTCTCACTGCCCTCAAGTCATGACTCATGGGAGAACAGATAATGAACCAACTGACATGAGATCAGTCTATATCTTTTGGCAGAAAGACCACAAATCTATTTAAACAACCCGAGCGAAGCACCAACAGACAACAAAAGGCTAGCAACAAGCTAAGCTCTAAAAGGGCCAAATACAACGTCCACAAGCCTAAACCAGTGTTGTGATTATCATCCTGGTCCGGTGGTGTGTCTTTAGGAGGATTAGGGCACGGGGGTGTTGTTGTTGTTGGTGTGCTGAGGGGTCTGTTCCCTCAAGTGCCAATCTGTTGTGGCGAGCGGTAATACCATGCCCACGACTCATCTTTAGCACCGGCTAGCTCGCTCATCACATGACCTGTGAGTGTAACACGATGGCTGATGGCGGATGGCCTCTCTGTCTCTGGACAGATTGCCAGCCCAGACTACGAAGATAATCTTCTTTAGGCCATGGGTTTGTGAAAGCCTAAGAGGCATAGTTAGCTAGGTCACATGGCTGGTAAGGAGAGAAAGAGAGGGGGGGGGGGGGGGTGACCAAATGTGACTTTTTTTTTCTTTAAATTATAGAGTTGGTGCCAGGACAGGGTGACCAAGCTGCTGCCTTTCTATCATCTCATTCATTAGAAGAGAACTGAATAGCATAAACTTAAGACTACACCTGATAAAAACCATGGGAGATTTTCTTGCCCCTGTATAAGGTGAAGTATACAATTCAATTGAATTAAAAAAATTGGGTTGGGATTGAGACAAGCATGAACCTGGCACCTCAATAATCAATAATGTCAATTTAATAAAAGCTATTTGAATCTCTTAAAGACCATATGTAGGCTCATTAATAAAGACAGGATGCTTCCTGGTACGCACCTCGAATATTAAAATCATTGCTATTGAAAAGCTGTCAATATTACTTTTACTATTACGGTTATCTACACTGAAATGAAAATGGAACAAGCACACCTACTGTACTTATCCAATATTCATCACTGATAATTAAATGACTGGGATCAGGGGAGGTGGTGGGGGATGTTAGTGGGTGACTGACGTCAGTAAAGATCTCACACAGCAGCTAGCACCAGTGAGCAGGAGGCACATATGGTCTATAATTAGCCATTAAACTGGGATGCTCGTTATGAGCCCATAGCCGTGTTTATCGAACACATATCCAGGACAGGTGGTGCAGACCAGGTTTTTGTCAAGTACTAGCTAACCTTAATCCTACACGCAGAGCATGTCAGAGAGTGTGTGTCACACACAGATGAAAAGAGCAAAATATTCTTTTTTATCATTTAGGAATTATTAATGACCAGCGACCCATGAGTTCTGGCTTTGTTCTTCCTGGGTGGGGCTTCAATACAGACATTTAAAATCTGCATGCATTCATTAAAACACACACACACACATAATCCCAAGAGCCACAGCTTTATACATCACCTCACAGAGAGCTAAAATAAATATATAAGAACACACACACCCACTAACACATACACACACCCACTCTAAAACACACTAGCTTGATCCCAACATCTGCTTCACACACACCCACCCACTCACCAACAATCACACCCTGATTAGGCGCAAATTAGCAGTGGTGCCACCGCTATTTTTCTTTCAGACGCGACCAACCCCGCCATTTCAAACTATTTCCACGCATCTGGCCTCGCACTTCCAGTCTGGGGCTATACGGAAGACCCTTATTATTAAGGGCACAGCTAACCTTTAAAGCCCACCGCAAGCCTTTGTGGGGCCAGTGTGGTGGACGAGATTACTGAGGCATTTCTGATGTGGTTGATAACTTTTAAAGAGCTCCAGGGCTCTGGATGCCAGGCACATGCTGCCTGTTTAAGCTGGCATAGTGCCAGCTCCTCCATCTTTTCAACACTCTTTCTTTTCAATTCTGTTGCACTGTGTGTAAAATCCCTTTTAGGTAAAGCAGTGTCCTGTTAAAACATATCCAAGCCTGTCAACCCCAGCAGAGGAGGAAAGATGTGCATATGGCACAAAATGGAAGACACACAGAAGCCTACTACCACCACAAAATAGAATTTAGCCCATGCAAACAACAGAGTCGGCTTTTCTTGTTGTCTGCCTACAATGTGAATGATTGTGATTGAGACACACTGTGGCGGCAGCGTGCCAAGAGCAGTTCACTACAAGCTCCTCTGCATCCCGTTCCCCATCTACATCTAGTGCTCCGGCTTAACTCCATACAAGGGAGCAGATGTCGCTTTCAGCCATGTGAGTTACACTGCATCCCTTTCCTGAGGGCAAAACCTATACCTTACATTGCATTCCTCCTCCTGGCGCTGTGAAATATGTAGCATAAACCATGTATGGACGAATGGAGTGGGGGGGGGGGGCTGTATTAAGGGGTTAAAAGAGTTACGCAACATGCATAATGAGGTGAAAACTGTTTGCTGAGAAAGTGCTCATTTTGCTCATTTTCACACACACACACACACTCCAATGCTTTTAAAGCATACATTTATATAAGCTGAATAAATCACACCATGGATGATGGATATTTCCAGAAAATATATCTTTTTTAACACTCATCTCTTTGAGCACTTTGATGCAAAGATCAGAGTGATCAGAGTACTATGTGACCATGTAAGCATTCTTCCATCTGGTAAAAGGGCCTTATCTCTCATGATGGGCCCATGGTCGCTTGAGTCATATCTGAAACCAACTTATGTGCTTTTATACAAGTTTGAATAAGCCTAAAAATGCCTGATAGCAGATATGATGTGATTTTTCATGAAGACAGACAGACATAGACACACACAAACATACATATACACTCATTAGTCAGACAGCAGAAAGGAAGAAAAGGATGAAGGTTCTCACTCATTCAGATCATGGTAGTCAAGGTACTGAATCCAAAATCTAGTTGCCTATAAATACAAAGCTTTGGGACAGGGAAAGACCCCTTTATTTGCTTTTCCATTTATGTGTGCACGTGGGTTTATGGGAATGAGTTAAATAGCCCGTCTGGCAGAGTGGAAGTGGAGTCATCCGGAATGCCCATGCCAAGCCTGTTGTCACTCTCTCTCTCTCTCTCTCTCTCTCTTTTCTATCCCTCTCTCTCTCACCCGCTTTCTCTTGCACTCCCTACATTAAATCGACGCTTCCAACTGCTAACCTCAGCATTCTGGGGACACAGACTGCGGCTGACTGTGGGTGGGACAGCCGTCTGGTCACCGTCATGACCAGCTCCTGCTAACGGCGGCCATCTTGCCTTTTAGTGCATGCTCTCTCTCTCTCGCGTCAGTGGCACCACTCTGCTGTGGTGCAGATACATCAACTGATATGTGATCACATGATTGATGCAGACCCCTGTGACACACAAGTAGGCTGAAGGACAACTGCATGCGGCAATCACTGCGGGGTGCCATTACTAGAAATTGTGGAAATATCTATGAGAGAAAAATCGTCTGGTTCACCTGTATTAGTTTATATTCTTACAGTTTATGAAATTAAAATGAATTCTAGGGTAGCCTGTCAGTTGCAAGCCCTTAGAATCAACCCAAACCCACCCCCATGGCAGTGCCAATGGTGGTGTTAGACGGTGGTGCGATCTGAGATTATGTAGCTACATTGCCATGCATGGCATGCAATCCTGTTAGCCATCATGTAAACCTAGCACACTTAATCCTATAATGGGATGTGCCCGTTTCATTCACCTACAAGGTCATCTAGTACAGGGCCAACGCAGCAGACTGTGGATGAGGTTCCTCAAAAGGAAGCCAGGCTGGTCCTCAAGGGTCAAAGTTCAGTGTGTGTCTTCCTTGCCCTCTGTAAACAAAAAAATATCTCTTGGGGCTAGAGGCTGTTCCTCTGAGATGGCCCGGTGAATACATCTCAAATTGCTCAGGAGGTGGTTTGAAGGCCTTTATACAGCTCTGTGTACAATTGTTTCCCCCCCATGTCTGAGGTTTCAAAAATACCAACATAACAGGCTGCCGAGGCTTCAAGCTAGAAAAGGTCACAGACATGCATATCTGACTAAAAAAGAAACTGGAACAATTATGGTCTGCAGTCCCCTGACAGCCTCGGGAGGTAGTTGCCAAGCCGTCACGGACTTCAAGGAAGCAAGAAAAGGCACGGAAATGAGGAATCTGATAAGGCAATTTAGCCCACAGGGCATGTTTTGCTGCTGCAGCCAAGCGTGTCGCAATTTGCGAGATTCCGTTGTCGACCTGATATCAGTGAAGTATTGCCTGTGTGTAAAATCAGGAAATACAGACAATTACAGAAGGGCTTATGGCAAGTGCAATGCCTTAAAGGTTCTTATTTAACAGATACTAAATGTTTGGACGTCCTCACTGTTACCATACTGTATAGTCATGGGCGAAAATCCCAGGGGGGACACAGGGGACATGTCCCCTCCCATCCAAGGGTTGTCCCCCCCCCAAAAACAATAAAAAAAAAGGAAAATATATGTATATAAAACACTTGCTATTGTTAAAAATGTATGTATATCTAAAAAATAACTGTAAGCAGAAAAGAAAAAAGAATTCTGAAACAGTGGAGTTCACCCTCCTTTTCGTCACAGTGGTTTGGCCCACTGCCTGCTTCCCCAGTTCATCTCACGTACAGTAGCCTACTCTAGTCTACATAGTTGGATCATAGACTGTATGAGTTGGATGCATGGCTGCAGCTCAATGAAGTTGAACGCTAGTACTAGGGTATTTCATTCTCATTAAATAAATCGATTCTCTTTAATGTAATTAAGGCTGACTCATTTATAAATTAGCATAAATGCTGATTATCCATGTAATTTCCCACAAATCTTCTATATTAGCATCAAAAGTTTTGGCTACTTCGTTATACTTATAACGTTAGCTTGTTTAGCTCATTTAGCCCCTAGTACATCTGAAATGTTTTGCAGGTGCCACAGTGTTTTTGCAGACATCCACATTTAATTTAACAGGATGTCACGTTTAGTTTAAAAGGTGTTATGCTTGAGGATAGAACGCACAAGGCCATCAGTGGGTACTGTATGTGTTTTTTGCTATATTTTTTATTGGTGGCGTTCAGCCGGACTGAATGGACGATTTAGTTTATGGTTGTCAAGGCAACACAGTAACGTTAGATCTAATTCACTCGGCTTTGATTCATCACGTTTTTTGTGGCTGGTGTTTTATATTGCGGGAGTCTTCATTATATCACTGTTCTTCTGAAAGAGAAAACTGTACTCAATTTCTATTCTTAGGTCTCTTAGCTTAATTAATTTTAAACCTTTTTTAATTTCTTGTTTTTATTGTTACCTTGCAGACAGTTTCATAGACTAAAATGACAGAGAAAAGGAGAGCAGATATTAGATCGTTTATCAGTGTACCTAAACCATTTTGTTGCAAAGCTTTACTTATATGTATCTTTTTTACCGTAATAGTCATGTTTAAATTTGTTGATGTTTATATTCATTGTATGTTGATGGCTTGACAGTAAACAACATAACAATGCAATAAATAGTTTTAATAAGTTTTTCACTTTAATAAGTTTTTCACTGTGGGGATCCATATCTTTATAAGAACAATCTGACCTATTTGTGTCCCCTTCAAAAATTTCTCTTGACAAATTTTATATCTATCGTCCCCCCCCTACTGCTAAATGAAATTTACGCCCATGTGTATAGTTGACCAACATTCTTTCCTTTCTCTTATTCCTACTTAAAAGCGTATCCGGATGTGGCTTACTCTGATTTCCTTTTTCAAATCTAGAGGGAGAAGCCTGTCTCACCTGCCTACTGAGTCAATATGTGGCGACGCTTGACTGAAAAACATGTTCTTCAATCACGCCATCTTTCTGACCAATTTAACTAGCTTTTTGGTAGACTTTCTTAGGTCAGGATTACACTATCTCTCTGAAAGGTGATGATGGAGATGGCTTGGAGCAAACACATTAACAATAATCTGTACCAATTAGCACACTCAGCACCTCCCCTTTTCTCACCTCTGATAACTGAGCTGTGAGATCTATCAAGAGAGGTGTCAAAGATCAGATAGCTGATGTGCTGCCGTTTGCAATTGTATGAGTGGGTGCAACAGTTTTGGGACGAGGTGGGGGTGAAGAGATGGTAAAATATGTACCTTGTCAGGGTGTCTGAGACAAAAAAACCTGAATGCCCTTTCATAGGAGTCAGGTAACAGTTTTAAAAACTTTTCAGCATAGGACTTGTCCCTTTGACCCGACAGACAGATTGGTCATAGCTATGTGTGACGTCTTCACAGGGCCAAGCTGCTTCTCGTGAGAATGGGCAAATGCACAATGGGCTTGTCCTAATCCTGCATTACAATGGCCAGTCTGCCCACACACAAAGTGGGCCCCGGGCAAAGGGGAAGAATTACGAAGTCAGTAATGTGTAAGTAGTAGCGTACGAGATGAGGAATAATGTTTACCATCTTTGGATTTGTGACCAACGTCCATAGGTTTCTTTTACTTTTCTGGACAACAAGACATCAGTGGATTCCATCTCTACACAGCACTTCTTGAATACTAGGGTCCATAAGCTGGTGACATTAAAATGGCTTTGCTGTCTGAACGTGACAAAACTGCCTTAATCATTCAGTTAGATTTATCCAAAGATCATCTTTGAGCTCTTTCATAATAACTCTACCACCCCCTTTACATTACTGCAATGACCTAGTAGAGGTTTTGTCGTAGCGTTCAAAAATCCATTTAATTAAACTGTCAGTTTCACCTCAGACTTTCTAATTTCAGTTGCCTGCTTGGAGAATTAGATTTAAGACAGGAAACGCCACCGTAATCCCTTAGTCAATTTTTCCACAGTCAAAAATATAGGCCCACACTTCTCTATTTGTGGTGGAATTGCGCACGTCAAAGCTTGTTGAATCAGGCCCTGCTCAATCACAGAGCTTTGACTGTTCTTGACGGCACTCTAGATAAACCTGTGGGTGGGGGGGTGGCAGCCCCCTCAAATGTCCCCCAAATATCCCTCCCCCACTGGTCAAAGACTCCAAACACCCCCCTCCCTTTTTCAGCAAACAGAGGAGCCCTCACAGCCACAGCAGGGCAGGCAGGGGGTCAATGTATGCTCAACCAAATGCCTGTTTGTTCAGTGGGCAATCAAGGCTCGCACAAACAACGCAAAGGCATTTTCAGTAGGGGGTGGAGGCAGTGGAATAGGGTGCGCGAATGGAGTGGTTGCTGGGAAAGGCGGGTCATGGTGTAGGCAATGAGGAGCGGTGCAAATTGCTACTCAATCAGCATTCAGCGCCAGCCACACAAAAAGACCCAGTGAAAGTGCAAGAGGAGGAGGAGGGGGAAGCAGAGGAGGCGTAGGCAGAGGAGGAGGAGGGCCAAGGCCCACTGCAACCTATGCAAGCACACCGAGCTTATGTTTTAGTCCCCACCTGTAGCTGTAGAAGCCACTGGGTGCCTCGCCTGCAGGTGAAAAAGCTCTCTGGTTACCTTGTTCCCATGGAGCGTCAATGCAGTGACGCACTTGGCGAAGAGTGAAGAGAAGCGGGTTGGGGGGCGCAATATTTCTTGTGGTGACAAAGCACTCCAGGGGAGTTTCAAATTGGAGCGGCTCATCTCTGCGATTTCAAATGAAAGTAATCATCTGCCAATATTGCATCTGCATCCTCGCAATTAGCTCCTAATTAAGTTTGTTGCATCTGCTGAGAGAAAGAGTTATCCTCCCAGGGCTTTCTCCAACATCGCAACAAGGCATGAATGATGCAGTTTGTTGGTAGCAACATCATGCTTCCTATCCCTTTAGAAAGCCATCCATTTGTCGTTCTCCCTTTCTTCTGTGCACAGCTTCGGACATACTGTTTTTAATCCGGACTGAACTGAGGTTAATTGCAGTCAAAAACCATTTCTGCCCAGAATTGTGCCAGCAATCCTCATTGTGGTAGGGGGAAACATTTGGCTTTGCCATATAAATCAAGTTTACATGACCAGCTGACTATTTACATGGATCAGACTTGACAAAACACACAGTTGTCAGTGACCAATTTTTGACAGATGATTGACTCAATTCAAGCAAGCGAGGCACCACTAAGAGTAGAGCCTGCCCTATGGCCCTATGGTCACGGTTACAGCTGCCTCTTTCCAGGCTTGATACACAATACAAAAGAACTCTCCCCCCCCCCCCCACACACACACTCTCTCTCTCTCTCTCACACACACACACACAGAGTAAGGTAGTCCTACCCTGGATATTAGGGAGTTCCTGAATGGTGCCCTATTGGTCTAAGCGGCCTTTGGCGACTAATGAAAGCAAAAGTGCTCATGTCAAGGCCCATATAACAGTGGTCACATTGTGAGGCTGTCATTCCACAACTTTGCCCCAAACTATGTGCCAAGAAACCCCTTTGTTCCTCCGAGTTGAGATCCTGTGAATAAATAGGCCAACAAATCAAGGGAAGCTGCACACTACGGGGCTCGTGTACAAGCCAGTGAAGTACCGTGTGTGGGAGGAGGACAGCATTGAATCAAAACCGATCTTCACAAATCAACAGTTCTTATTCTGGGCATCTGGGCAAGACCATAAAGACTTGACACAGCCATGCTAAACTTCTTTCTCTTCAAACCACAACACATTCCTTTGAGAGAGTTAGCATGCAAACCGCTGAGTATATTTAGCATCGCAGTTGATGCTGGGTGTTGAGGGTTATCTTAGGCTTAAGCTGACAGCGTTATTGCCATGGCCACCTCGTGCCGGCTTGTGTGTCTTTCCATTCAACCAGGAAGAAGAAATTAAGAAATGTGCAATTGAAGATTAAAAGTCTCTTAATATGAGCATCCAGGCAGGACTGAATTGTGTTGGAATGGACAGCCATTTCCCAGTGAGGCAAATTTCACACTAGACTACCGCTTTCCTGTCATTATTCTGAACAACCTGAGGAACTGATTAATGAATATGGGACATTAATGTCAGATGACCAGCAGGATGACTCAAAAGTACATTAAATCCTGGTTGCCAGAGTAGGCCTATGCATTGATGCACTAAATGATACATGGACATCGGTTACATTCCCAATCCAAATGAACTCCCCATTGCAAAAAGGAGTTTGGAAAGGACTGCGAATAAAGGGCCCAATGCAATAGTGTGTTTCCTCTGGGATGAGACATGTCAAGCATCTGATCAGATGCCACAAATGTACAGGATGCAGCTGGTTGCATCTGTTTATGTACTGTAAACGTGCTTCTAAAGGTTTTATATAGCCTCCAGGATCATCATCAGAGATAGAAATTTTGCTTTATTAAGACTAAAGAATTTCAGTAGTAAAACATACCATAACTAGAAAAGCAACATAGAACAGAATAGGCCTAGACCTACAGTACTAGCCTAATTAAAGAGTCAATAGGCCTACATAGTCAGGTTGAAAGGAAACGCTAGCAAGTTCTTGGAAAAAAAAGACCTTATATTCCAAAAAAGTAATGGTGGTAATGTTCAGAGGAAGAATGAAATTTGGTCATGAGATTATTAGATCAGAATAGGAGATGAAACTGGAAAGCAGTTATGAGGCCTTCCAATATTATATGAAAGGTTTGCACTGATTTGAATTTACTTAAGGATTATCTTCTAGACATGACTTTATGACATCCACACCCTCATGATATGAATCAGGTAAGGAATTCATAATTTCCTGTTGTCTGACACAATGCTTCACCACTCCTATGTCTATAAAAGAGCATTTAAGATGCAACTCAATTTGAAATGGCGAGCTATGCAGTCTACATTCCCACTAGCCATGAGAAAGGTTTGCTGTGAAAGAGATTATGACAACATTCCCCAATGTTTAGACTGTGCGTGCTGCATTGACCACAAATAAAATAAACAAACGCCCTAAACCAAGTTGTGGAACTGAAAGTGTCTTAAGTTTGAAAGGCACTATCCAAATATGGAGATTTCACATGCTACTTTCCCAGTGATGACTGGGAACAAAACAGGTGTGCAATGCAAACACTTTTGGTCAACTAGAGTAACAGACTTCAACAAACTGTGTCATTTGCACACACGCCTGATCTGCATTGTAGGCTACCAAATTCCTTCTTCCCAATGCATTTCATTTAACTAGTAGACTCTTTCTTCTTCTTAACATGATCTTATTTCATCCTTTGTCAAAACATTACAATTCATTTAATCCCAAATAAAGAAGACTTAGGGCAAATTCAAATGCATCAATTCCTTAATAAAACCCGATGTACTGACAAAGACGAGCAATATCCAAGCATTCAAACAATATCCGTTTAAAGACAGATAGTGTCTTGGACAATTTTGTTTAAATGATCTGATCCGAGTCTTGTGAAGATCGCATTCCCAGCTGCCCATCATAGCAACATATTCCTTCAACGCCACTTCCACAATGTGGGACCATGTCCTATATAGTATAGAGGCCGTAGGCTATTGTGGAGCCAATAGGTGGTGAGCAACTATGTATTAAATAGAGGAAGCGCCATAATGCATGAAGGCTACGGCTTTGAAACGCCAGTGAAAATGGAAACCTCGCTTGTTCTGTGATTGGCTATAGCGTTCCAAATAGCGAGGACACAGAACGGGGAATTAAGCAACACTGGTGGGTAGTCTAACCCATTCACATGGCACCAGCCATACAATTAAACTAGTTCTGTGCTTTACTTCCAAATTGAAGTATCAATGTGAGACTGACTGCCCTGCCGCCACAGAGCTAAGCTCAGAAAGCTCTTTCACGGTATAGACTATTCATCATCTACGGCGGCTTGGTGCACCTGCTGCGATGATTTAGCTGCGCTCGAGAATGCGATACACATGAATTTTTAAATTAGCCTACCATACAAGAAGTGTTGGCAAGTGGATCTGCAATGCGTAACGTTACAGAGATAGATGGATCGCTTTATCCGTATGAGGTCTGTTAGGGGCTTGTTTATCATCATACATAAAACCAAACACATAGTTTGCAGCTAACAACCATATGGCTAGGTCTACGGACATTGCGGTTAGAGGCAAGTTAAATGCAACTTAATGTTAACGTTCAATGTCACTTCACGCCAGTAAGAAATATAACTTTAGGCAAATAATTTGCTAACTTTGAAAATACATCTATGATGTATGCAAACCCTCTCTCATTAACTTTGTTGACCAATCTAACACAAAACACCAAAAGGGTGTTGGCGACAGTCGCCTACATGATGTTAGCCTCACGTTAATTGTTTTATACCCGATGAAGAACCCTCAAATAGCTTTGCTATCCACAGCAAAGAGCATTCCAACACAGATTTCTTTACGAAATGTGTGGCATTCTGAAAATTAAACGAGGCACCTGTATAGAATCTAATTTATGGTCAATCATGATATTAAATTGAGAGATTTTAACATGATTCGCTTAAACCTGTTATTGTCTCATCGTTTGCGACACGCAACATTATGAAAGCTACACGGACACTTTGGCTATGAACATCCATCCGATTAGGGTGCAAGACAATTCGACTGAATTGAATGTCGGGCATCCCCACTGAGCCTGAAACCATCAGTTGTTAAAACATGATTAATTGTTGCCAACATAAACCAATGGCCTTTGGCAGTGGACGATGTGTTTCAATGGTTTTATTTTTTTCTACCACGAAAATAATCTTAAAGGAACAAGACAATGAAGGATAAACGCAGCGTCTTGTGGCTTACCTTTGGCTGCCTCCACCGCACATAACAGTCCTAGGACCAGTCCGATTGCAGGCGCGAACGGTTTATACCTACGGAACTGCATCCCGTTAACAAGTAAAAGCACAAAAGACGTAAATATTCTTCTCTATTCCTCGGCAACGCGATCAATTATAATTCAACCTGTAAATAAATATCCATAAGATGTAATTCGGCAACAGCGATAGTTCTAAGATGGCTGCCGCCACCGCCGCTTAGCTATTCCCTTCAATCACCCCTCTCTCTTGCAGTTTTGCAGCTGTATCCAACGGGAGCGATGGTAGCGTGACGTCAGCACTGTTATTGTGGGAGTGCTTGCCGTGCCTATTGCCCTGTGCGCAACCGGACAACTAAACTGAGGATCAGGCAGAAGTGTGTTAGCAGAGACAGAAGTGCGCACTTCTCTAAATAGAGCCCATTGTAGTGTGGTGAACCTGTACTGCTCTATGCTATCATCCGGGGTAGAGAATTATTTCCTCAAAATAGCATCCATGTTGTAGGTAACAACAACATTAAACCTATTAAACCTGTTTGTTTATCTATGTATATGCCAGGAATGACATCGAGTAATTATAAATAGCCTATTATAATGGCCATGATTATTCTAAGGGAGCAATATGCTGATTATGTTTGCATGGGTTGATGTAGCCTAATTTTGACAGAATAGCTACCTTCTTGAAGAAATTGTTTGCTGACCAGTGTTATTGTTATTTGTACAGTTTGTAAACTGATTCTAAGGTTTGCACGTCTTCTGTCCAACTACTTCACTTAAGCAGAATGCTGAGGAATGTGCAACCAAAAATTCAATGCATGTTCAATTAGTATTGTATCTGCCTTCATATTTAAAAATGCAGGCCCAAAGACATAACCATAAAGTGACACAGAGAACACATAGCTAGTGTTGCAGTTTTAGTCATTTGTCATGCCCTCATCAGGGTCTCAGATTTCCACAGTCAGCTTATTGCACTGGACACTGCCTTTTAGAAAGACAAAGCACTGACCCTCACTATGAGTAAGCATCTCCTTTTTCAACCCCCACCCTCCAATACACACACACACACACCCTCTTTCTCACCACACTCACTCTCTCTCTACCTCTCTGTCTCCCCCGCCCCACCCCTCCCCTTCTGCTCCTTGCTTTCAGTCTGTCTGTCTCTGGTAAAATTTTAATTAAACTGCACCATGGTGTGAATGTGGCAAGGTTCACAGAGGGGGAGCAAGGTATGCTCAAATTCACAGAGTGCAAAGTCGCTCTTCCTCATTGTCTGACTGCAGTGTTGCTGTGGATAAAACAATGCTAGGGGAATGTGATCGCCCGGGAGACTGATGACTCACGACTGTGTGTGTTTTTAAAGGTTACAGGGCTCACGGTTTGCTAAAATTTCTTACGCTCACTCACTGCAAAGGGCCGTGTTAATGGGGATTGGATGTGGAGGCTGCCAGGCGGTCTCAGATGTCTGACGTGACCTCATAACATGACTTTGACTTGCATTATGTGTTCTCCAACATGGAACATTTAAAAACCACATTTGACCTTGAGGTCAATAAGAATCAAGTAAACAGTTTGATAATGCTTTGCTTTGTCCACCTCTCCAGGGCATTGGGTGCCCATGCTCCTCCCCGTATGGACAGCCACAAGGCTTTTTTTCAGCCCTAAATAGCTTAGCAATGTCTGGGAAATGTAGGTAAAGTGGAATACTTACTCGTGAGCATGCTTGTGTAGCCTCAATTCACTGCCGGGTCTATTAAACAGGAGTTGCCGTTCCCCCGGCAGCAGGGCCGTGGCACAATGGCTATTTGTTCTTCTCTGGCAAGCCATGAACTAACTGCAAGGAAAGCCCAAGCCCCTACAGATGTCCGTTCCTCTGGAGAAAATGGGGGCAATAGAATGCTCTTTGTGGATGCTCATGCACAATGGCTTAGCTAGGACTGGACAGAGTGTTTGCCACAACAGTGAGACTTGAGCAGGATAAGGGGCATTTCCACCGGGTACACAGCAAACCTTTTTCATCCCAGGTCATAGCAACACCCATAAACACTTCAGAAAGATACTTTGTTCTCAGGCCTAGGGTGGATAGATTGGGGTGGGTGGTTGGGTGTGTGTGTGTGTGTGTGTGTGGAGAAGTGGATCTTAGCTCCACACAGTGCAAGAGGCTATTTTCCCCAGTAGAAGAAGAAGAAGACGACGACGACAGGATTTGAGGATTTGATTTATGAACTTCCTTGGGAGAAAGTGAGCTGATCTTAAGCTGCAGAACTGTCCCCCGAATAACAAGCTGTGCTTCGTCTCCTCAGCACTGCCAGGCTGCCTTTTTGTCAGTGTCTCAGCTTGTGGCTACAGATTACAAAAACTGTGTGAGTCAACCATAAAACTTACGGGAGTTTCACCTAAATGAATGCAGTACTTGCTGGTGCTTAAGTATGCATCATTATATAATTATACATTTGCATAATCTGCTGTCAACTTTGTAAACAGGACAGGTACATTAGACTGAATAAAGACCGCAAAATTACAAAATGTGCTAGAAATTGAAGCCATGCCATAAAATAGCCTGGAAATGAAAGAAGCTGAAAAATATCAAACGCTCTACCCCGCAGCTTTCCGTGTCTACAGAACATGCAACACATTTATTGTGTGTGTGTGTGTGAGTGTGTGTGTGCGCGCGCGTGAGTGCATGTGTGTGAATGCTGCTTTTTGCAGCAGAGTGACATGTGTTTGGTCCCATTAAACATTGATAGCTGTATCTATCTGTGTTATGCATGCTCCACCCACCAGCATGCTGGCTCCCTGCATGACGTCCTGGTGGTTTTATGGAATTTCAGTTAAAATGAAGGAATGAATCAGTTTAATGTGATTTCACATTTATTATCCATCAAAGACTTTAAGAAACCATAGGACATTAATGCCAAAAAAACAATAATTACCCATTTATGTAAATCGCAGCTTTAAAGCTTTTTAAATAGAATAGCAATTGCTGTACTCCAATCAAATACAATCCACTGAATAATACTTCTGTTGTATCTTATTTGAACCCACTAAATAATACTTCGATCTTATCCCCTAAATCGAATGTAAAATTTTAATATATCACATTTTTTTTTAATCCATGATGTGTATACATTCATAGCTACTTGACATTTCATGGGTGGATCAGTTTTTTAAAGGCTCACACAGTATATGACCAGATGTAGAAGTATTGCAAAGAAACATTGTTGCGTGTCTTCCACCAGAAGCATGTTAAGATTGTAAGTACTAAACTGTTGGTATTGTTTTCCAAGCAATGCACACAATGCACTTTAATGCAACAAAATAACATGTCTCTGGAAAAAAAGATCAATTTCAAGAGAGAAAGAGACAGCGTTAAAGGAAGATAATCATATAACACAGTTGTCAAGCAAAGCCATCTGCCTATATTGCAACACCTGACTCAAACACACAAAATGCAATTACCATGGGTCATTCATGCAAAACTTTGATATTTAGCTTGCAGCACAAACATTATAGACTCTGCTGAGTCTTACTTATTCATACCTCCCTTCTTTGATTGATTAATAATTTGCTGATGCATATTTCATGTAAACAGGGGACCACTGCTCAAGGTCTGCCAGGCAGCGTTCTCCACTGATTAATACATGTTTGGGGCAGAGGCTGTGAAGTTTCAGGAATTCATTCATGTTGATACCTGATGCATTACTCAACATTCCTCATAGCCACACAATGTACGCGCACCTCTGAGAGAGCCTGTGGGAGAGAGTTCATATTTAAGTAAACACACCAGAGGCACAACACACAAAGCAAAAGATCAAGAAAAAGGTGGGAGAGAGAGAGTGAGTGAGAGAGAGAAAAGAAGAAGTAGTGCAAGAAAAAAAACCTTGCTAATTATGAAGCTCAGCTGCAGTGTGGCGACATCCTCAAGTCACAAAATGGCTTCATCTGTTGCTTGGTGGCTTCTTCCTTGACAACAGGGGACAAAGCAGGGGAGGTTGCTAGAGTGTGGCAGTGTTGATCATGTTGATCCCTTGTCATTCACAAGAGTCTGCAGGTCCCAGTGTGGAGGGGAGGGGGGGGGGGGGGGGGTTCGGGATCTAAACACAAGAACGCTGGTTCTTTTGAGGGTGTGTGTGTGTGTGTGTGTGTGTGTGTGTGGGAAAAAGGCAGATGGAAAGGCAGGCAGGGAAAACTGAAAGGTAGGAGTTTGATGGCCTGTGCAATAGATTTCCTTGGAACTCCTTTTTTCCCTCATTAAAGGTTTGAACAGTCTGTTTATAACTTCCTTACCTTCAATGCAGTGTTTATAACTTCCTGTAGGCTCACACATAGGTACTACATTTCTAAAGAGGTCTCATTTCAATTAAATGACAGTAAGTGCTTACCTTTAGACCTAGGTATTTGTTTCCCTTTTAGCATGGGTGTTCTGCACTACTTGTTAATTGCTAAATTATTGTATTTTGTATTACTAATTTATTGTATTTGTATTACAACCTTATTGTATTTTTTTATTATGTTTTAATTAGCATGGAAATGACTGTGGTACCTTCTCTCCCTTGTTTGAATGGACCATGGGCATATGGGACACATGCTGGCTCACTGGGGGTCAGGGTTGTGACGAGTGCTGAGGGAAGGTTTTGATAGTTGTGCTTTTTTAAGACCTTGACCTTTGAACTGCTGAACTGCACTGCTGTGAACTGCTCCCGACACGGCATTTCATGCCCCAGTAGCCGACCCAGTTTACAAGGACTCTCTTCCCCTTCACCCATGGTTGCTGAGGGGGCAAGGGCTCCAACCCCCCCTCTCCTATAGTCACCAATCACTCACCTGTGACTGGTGTCCCGTGGGACTCCAACTGAGGCGTGCCTGTTTTCCGCCTCTCTCCACTCCATCTTCTGAGAGCCTCGAGACGCTGCCCCGCTGTCACACCTACTCTCACTGGTGTAGGAGGCCACTCGAGGGGACACTTGTGACGCCGGTTACACACCAGAGACAAGCACATTGGTCACATGCCCAGGCACACATATACACACACAAACAAACGAACAAACACACACACATATACACACTCTACAAACACACACACACACAAACTAAAGGAAACAGCTACAAATGTCCACTGACAGCGATAGCAGTGGAGCCAATGAAATACAACACTGAATCAGAGAAGCACACACCCTCAAACCACACAAATCAAGACACTCAAAACATATACTTTACACAGCAAGACTAATACTCTGCTCCAAGACAGGCCACACTTCTAAAAGGAAACAAAAGGAAAGGAGAGCGGCTTAAAAGCAACAAAAAAGTGGGACAGTGGGGCATCTGTGCTCACGTTTTCTTGCCGCATGAGAAAACCTGCCGCTCAGACGAAGGAAGTGAGCCCACACATTATCCCCACAGTCTATGTGTGTGTGTGTGTGATATAGCAGGAAGAAATGGGACTAATGCCAGTTTCCCACACCTCCACCTACTCCCTCCATCTCTGTCTCCCTCTCTACTCCTCTCAACTCCTCCTTCTCTGCTGTCGTGGGTGTGTGTGTGTGTGTTTAAGGAACAATGACTGTGTACGGTAAAGAACAGTGGCCGGGCAGCAGACTGTAGCTGGGGTGTGTGCCATTAGATGGGGTCAGGTGTTGCATGGCATAATGTGGCACAGTGCTTCAGGTCACGTCAGCATGGCACCACTACCAACGTCTGTCATGAGGCCTTAGTGTCTCCTAGTGCCCCAGCGCCATCACCGCCACAACATACACTCACACACACACATACATATATACTCTCTCTCACACACACACACATATACACAAACACACACACACACAAACATACATACAGTACACATACACATCCCATTACCCATACAGCTCAGAGGGAGACTGAGTCACTGAGACAGAAAGAGACAGACATAGAGTTATTGGCGCTGCTGTTTCCAAGTCAAACCATGCGTCAGAATCCTAAAACAGAAAGAGGAAATTGTATCATGGCGGAATGTGGCAGAGGACTGGAATAGTCCGAGAGCAGCAGCAGTAGAGAGCAAGAGTCTGAGCAGTCGGCGTGTGTGTCAGTAGCAGGGTTTAGCACTAGACCGAGTGAGCGGATGGCTGGGAAGAGACAGGGCTTTGATGAAGGGGATGACGTTATGTGACATAATGGAGGTCTGTGTTGGTGGCTGTGAGGGTGACATTTGTGATGGTGCCAGTGTCAGTGCACATGATTAGCAGTTAGCTACATGATTATTCTGGCAAGCTCACTCTCCTCCACTGACTCCCGACACAGTGAAATATCTGGGCCATGCATGCCATTGCTACTGTCTACAGCACCCACAGAGCTCAAATGAGTTACCTCTCTCCCTGTACACCTACTGAAGATGACTGGACATTTCAATTCACGATTTAAAAGCGACTTACATTTGCCAACTCCTTATTAGTTCGGGGCCATTCTCTCTCAGAGCAGCTAAGGGTTAAGGGCCTTGCTCAAAGGTCACTATAGTAGCATCTCTGTGCAATGTGTGTTCTCCAGTTTTGACAGACTAATGGAGGGGATAGTGCTGCCGTCTGCAGATCCAGGTCCACTGAATCAGCCGCCTTAGTGACACTGCAGCTGCCACGGCTGCTTTAGCAAGCAGAGGATTCACAACACACAGCGGAGCTCGAATGACCTTTCAGTTATTGATCCTCCTCCAGAACATCAAGCACATCTCTCTGCCATCTCCCTTTCTTTCTCATTCTTTCTCCATCTCTCTTAATCTATATATCTATTTGTCTATCAATCAGACATTCTATCTATTCCTGAATCGTGTAGTCCTAAGCTGTGTTTGTGTGTACCTGCAGCACCAGTAGCATAGCAAGGTTAGGTATTTTACATAATGCTATCGGCAGAACACCTGTGAAATGAGGGGTGATTTCAAGGCTTGCCGTCGACAGAGAAACATAAACCTGTGGGCACAACAACAACATCAACATAATCATCATCCTCATCCCACTCCTCATTCCACTGCAACGCACCAACTGAGATCCTCACATACTATACACAACACAACACAGCCATGGTGCTGCTTCTAGCTCTAGAAAGGTCAGACAGTGTAATTACCTTGTGTCATTTTGTTGCACTTACTATACATTATGGCAGTAGAATTCTAACTCATATTCTGGGTCTGAGGCCTGTATGATGGCATTGTATTGTGTACAGCGATTTTATAGGAGCCTTAAAATAGATACATCACATGACCTAGGAGCTGTGGATTGAAGTAATTTCACACAGTGTCCAGATGAGTCTTAAGTCACTCCCTCCAACACCCAGTGGACAGAGCTGGGCCTCTAAATAGTCCACTTATTTATGCCTGCTGTAAAAACCCTCTTTTCCTGGGACCTCTGCATTGGCACAAACACAATACACATGCACAACACACACACACACACACACAGAGGCAAGCCTTGTGGATGGCAGAAAACCTGTCCAAAATAGCCACTCATTCACTCCGTCTGAAATAGTCTAGTATTTTCCCCTGGCCAGCCACAGCGCCTTGATAAATATGGCCAGGTATTTCAGGAATCCGTCTTAGGATGAGATAACACAGAGACAGCTGCTTCCTAATTTTAAATTGGACGCCCGAGGATATAGGTGGCTCAGGAACCAGTGTGTCCCAGAGACAAGACTGATTTCTGTCCCGCTGACGAATTGGAGTTTAAACTAGACAGATGCTCTGGAAGGAGAGACAGAAATAAAGGGAGAGAGAGAGAGAGAGAGAGAGAGAGGCTATAGGAACATATTAGCACAGAATGGAGCGATTCATGGCATAATGAGACAAACTTGAGTGTCTTCTTTTTGTCAGACACAATGACAGCCCCATATTGGAAGAATGGTTACTATAGCAACACAACCTGTACAAGCTGACTGAAAGGGATTACCATGACTCCCTAGGGTGTGTGTGTGTGTGCGCGCGCGAGTGCAGATGTGTCTTTTATTTGTCTTTGCCTTGTCTTATATGTCCGACATACTGTCATTTTTGTAAGCTTCCTTTTACTTCAGCAGATACAGTATACGGTGTAGCAAGAGTAGATTATATTAATGCAAATCATTCCTTAGCTCATCTTGACCCAGACTCATTGGAAAGCTGTGCGTGCACACACACATGCACACTAGTCCAATTATTTCCAAGCAGGTGAAAATTAATAACCCTGACCTGTACTCGTCTTGACCCAAATTTATTGCAAAGCTTAGTACACCCACACACACACATACACACACACACCCTCCTACACGCACGCACGCACACACACACATACACACACACATGCACGCACGGACACACACTACAAATGCTATCCCAGATATTTCCAGATATTTCCAGGCAGGTGAAAAAGGATCATCAGTGCCTGCTGTAATGTTGCAGCAGGCAAAACTGAAAAGTCATTTGCTCTCCTCCACACAGGACCAAATCAGCTGGCAGTCCGGAAATGGCTTCTGACGCGTGTTTATACTGGCAACAAGTGACCCGTCCCACAGGCACATCTACAGCAGGCTAACTTGCTATGGCGACACGCTGATCTCAGAATGTTGCCAAAAGTAAACACTCAGCCCCAGTGGTTAGAGATGGGGATTAAATGTTTCATTGATGTTTCTTCGATTTGGTCAAGATAATGTGTCTTTGAGGTAGTAGGCTTATGGTTGTGTTGATGTTTAGGGTTTGGTAGTGTGTGTTTTTAATCTTAAGATAATGAAGCTTCCATAGACTTTAATGCCACACAGACACTCAACAGGGCAAATGATTATGCAACTTTAGCACAACATGCAGACCCTTTTGGCACATTTCAGATGCATTGGCAACATCCTTAGCTGAATTTTCTGACCTGCTGCTTTATAGTCTTCCATCGGATGTTACAAAAGGGTGAAGGCACACCCAGGCTCAAACGAAATTTCAGTAATTCGACTGAATGTCCCCTCTTAAAAAATGAATTGTTTAAAGTGACATGAGAGACTGGGAGGAGAAAAAGTAGCCGTGGGCATCGGGAGGGAGCATTAGTGAGGGTGAAGGTGCCCAGTCAAAGGAGCAGTAGGTCTGCTCTGCAGCGGGTGCCTCAGGATGCCCCAGGGTGCCCTCTGGATGTGCTGCCAAATCTCATCCATAGACACACACACACACACACACTGCGGCTGCTGCTGAGTCACTGTGAGTCCTGTCCCCCATTCTCACATGCTCCAGAAGACACTAATCTAAAGCAGACATTAGAAGGAGGTTACTGAGGAGCGTGTTAGCACAGGGGGTGATGCTAATACAAACTTAGAGATGCGTTGGGCTGTTTTTCTAAGGAAATTGCAGATTAAATGATACAACCTGCAAACTATACATGTTAAAATCATATACTATAAACTACAAACTATTATAAACTAAAATAGCTGCATTTAACAATGTATTTAACAAATATCTAAATTCAATTCGAAGTCTGTAGTTTGTGGGGGAAAAACTCCAAGCTAGACTATCTTTTCAGGTGCACCGCTGGGCTTTCTTCAAACACCTGCCTGCCTGTTCAGAGATGGAATTCAATCAGGTCAATCCTATTTTCCTTCAGGTGCATAGCACATTTTCACACAGGATAGCTGATTCTGGCAGTGTTTTGTACTACCTCTCCCTCTCTCTCTCTCTCTCTCTCTCTCTATCTGCATTGCTGTCTGTTGTGCTTCCAAGCCCTCATCTAATATGTAGGAAGGGATGAGATTAATAACTGCAGCTCTGAACATTCAAGTCTGTAGCAGCTTTCATAATTCACTGCCATGGCAACTGCTGGCAGCCTCATTTTCCCCTCCCTTTTCCGAGCACATCCCTGGGGAGGGAGTTTATCACGGACGGCTTTTTTCCTTTCAAGTATGCAGAGGTGCTAAGGGCAGCAATTATGTATGCTATGTGCACAGTTTGGGAAAGGTATACACTGAACTCAATATGGCTAGAAATCTCATAAGCTCCTTTGGTGTAAGTGGGTTTGTTTTTCTCACATCACGAAGAAGCAGACAAGGCAGACACAGAAAGCAGATGGCGATGTCCAAAGATATCAGTGATTTTCATCACGCATGCCGTGACCTCAGGTTCATCTTTGCTTTGCTCTCTTATCATAGATCCGCCAGTCTGTCTATGGACAGATCTAAGCCACATCATTTTTACACGCTGACATTTTGTTGTCCCATCTGTCAGGCAGCAGGGCCCAGCCTTTTAAACACACACTATCTCTTTCCATCGTGATAAACAGACTAATATTTAGCTTTGAAAGTTCAAGGCTGTAAATGATAGTCTGGAAAGGCCCAGAGGCTGCATTGGAAATAGCACTGGGCATATTTTTCTATGTATTTATGGGAGCACGAGTCATCTTGTACTTAATGGCCCATGTGTTTCCCATGCCATTCAGTTGTCTCTGACTTCTCTTAGGATTCTAGCAATACATCTTAGCTTCCGGCAGCGGTCAACAGCACAATCTAATCAGCCTGCTGAAGCATGTCCCTATAGACAAACCCCTCACTTGTAATTAGAGTGTTATAGTTAGGTCATAGTTGTGGGTACTTACCAGTAACTTTTTTTTTTTTTACAAAAAGTGGCCAAGTCCAACACAAATGTGTAATACAGAATGCACAAGAGGATGAACTTAAAGCAGACGGGGAGAGCACTGATAGCTATGCAATTTTGGACCTGGGCTCAGACCATACACTTCACCATTGATTGCTGTGTAATTTTCATTACAGCCCAGGATTAGCCATTTGTGTACATAATATCCCATCGGATTCCCTGGACGTGGCAGAATAAAAATTAAAAGGTAGTGGGAGGCCGTTCGATTTTTGTGCCTGTTTGTTTATTGAGAAGCGTGAGTGAATATACCTTGTTCAAAAATGCCTTAAAAGAACAATGTCTGGATATTTTTTGTTTCCATGAGTGTTTCAAAGTTGCTTAGTAATCTAAGTCTAATAACTAGACACAAGAAGTCATTACCAACTGAAATTGACAAGAAGCTTTTTATTTGAATGTGAAACAAAAACCGTGTGATGAATATTTTAGCTGACTGATTGGGCATCATTAGAAATGCAAACTGTATCTCTTGCGTTCAAAGCCAGTGACCAGATTACAGTACAACAAAAATTCAGGCAGTAGCTCAGTGAGTAAAGAGCAACCCACATGTGATATTTTATTCAATTTTCCATTTTTTAGGAAAAAAAAAGCTTATCTAAAATTGCTTTTTGAAAGCCAGAAAGCCAAGGTAAAAAGAAGAAAAGAGCCGTGGGCGTCAGCATGTGGAATGCTCATAAGGATCACTGATATCTACAAATGTTGTTCCTCAAAATCCTTCTACGGACAATTACCTCTCAACACAGATGGTATCTCCATGATTCCCCCCCCCCCCCCCCCCCCCCCCCACACACACACACATATCAACCCACTGAAGGAAGTGGGAAGAAAAGCTTCCTGATAGCAAAACCCATTACCCCATGGGAGGCATGCAGTCTGGGAAAGAGACTAGTTACAATTTAAACACACACACACACACACACACACAGAGGATGACTTTTGTGTGTGTGTTCCCAAATAGTCTAAGTAATTAGAGCAGGAACGAAAACTACTTTTGACTGTACAGCATTGCTCTTCTGTGATGGGCCTCCAAATCGTGCAATCATTATAAGATAATTGGTTCATTTCAGTGAAGGAGGTGCGCTCTGACCCGGGAGGGAGGCCTGAATGGCAGTTTGCAGATTGCATTGTCAACGACAACACAGGGTTTTGTCTCCCAGCATGCCATTGCATTCATCAAGGCCCTGACAGTTACGTAACGGCTAATATATGCAAAGGAATGGTTGTATGAAGCTCTTCAGAACACATTATCCTAATGACATAATGTTTGAATGAAATGGCAGGGCAACTCTTAACAGTCTTGACCACGTTCACAAGCAAACTGAACACAGTGGTTAATTAGGATTATTATGAAACACGTTCAAAAGCTAACTTCAGTCTTGTGGGTTTAATCACCTGTCATCTCCTTTCATCATGGGTGCGTGGTGAGCCGTGGGGTCAAGCTCTGCACTGAAAGGATTGTGGGGTGGCAGTTTACCAGGCCATTTGAAAAGCTCATCAGATCAACAGCTGCAGAACCGTTAGCTCTTTACAATAACGCCCCCCCCCCCAAATAAAAGCCAGTTGCGCACAGTAGCAGGGTCCGGCATGGTGGGTCACTCATTATTAAGAATACTAATGTATGACATGGTTTGTTCATGTGAAATAATGCATTAAATCATGACGGTCAAAGGAACCTTTATGAAAAGTGTGACAGTATTATTTCTGGTGCAATGGCTTCATTGACTAATTTTAAACCATTTGACCTCATTATCAATGAACTGGTTAAAGACTAGATACAAGTTATGTGCACTGGTGGCAGGACAGAACAGAACAGTTGTTAAACCATTTGGATGGGGTTAAAACAAAACAAGCGAGTTTAATTCTCCATAATAGGGAGAAAACAATTGGATTTGCTGGATGGAGTCTCTTGTAGACTGGCTAAATTGAGAGGCCAGATGTACATCTCCTAAACCACCTCCTACGCACCCACCCACCCCCAATTTAGGCCTACTCACAGGTCTCTAACACATACAACATGTGCCCATCTTCACTCATCTCCTCCCTGAGAAATAAAGAGGATCCAGAGTCTTCTCAAGTAGGATTTCCAGAGACAAAATGCCCTGTACACCAAGAGAGAGCTGCCCAGACAATCACCCAATCCCTCTCCAAACCCAACTTACCATGACTCATCAAAATAGACAAAGCCATTTGCCATATTGTTAAGTGGAGTGTGGAGGTGCAATGACAGAGAGTGAGAAAGAGAGAGATAGAGAGAGAGAGAGAGAGAGAGAGAAAGAGAGAGAGAGAGATGGAGTGCACCAGACAATCATTCACTACCCACCCACCCCATCAACCTCTCTCTCTTACGGCGTAGGGCTGCAGATTCGCTTTAGCTTTCTCCCAAGTTTATGACTAATTCAACAGATTTCCTCCTCCATACAAGCATTAAGGACAAGATTCATGCTTGCTTTCCCTTGCATCTCTTCAAGCTAAAACTCTCCCAGACCCTCTAACAAAGACAAGCACATGGTATTAAATGGTGCTGCCAGTTAGCCCTCTAGCAACCTACCTAAAATGGCTGCCAATAGTTTTTTTTATGTTTATTTTATTTATTTAAAAAACAATTACTGCTCCTCTTAAACACAGCCAGTAAATAGCTGTCCTTGTTTATAGTCCTCTCTGGAGTACACCAGAATAAACACTGTTCACTGGTAATATCTCTCTCACACAAACACACTCACACTTTCACACACACACACACACACACACACACACACACACACACACACACACACACAAACAAACACACATGCACCATTAAGGAAAACAGATCACTTAATGCAGATGAAACACCTGCTGGGCTGCAATAAGAAAAATATGGAGGTCTTTCACTCCAAAGCATCTTTTAATGAGTGTTTTAAAACGGAAGCATAACGTCTCTGCAATTAGAAGATACAGTATCTAGCACCGCAAACAAAGTCCCCTCAGTAATGATGCATTCTCTGACCCTCCGTGGACACACTGACAAGTTTCCATTTTGAAGGACGAGAGTGTGTGTTATGTTATAGGAGTAGAAATTAAGGTGTCTCATCAAAAGATCTTTGGTGGCTATGCGGCTAAGCTGCACCAATAAGGCCAGCGAGGACTGTGCCTTTGGAATGGTGGACAAGGAGCGAGGCACAGATGGCAAGTGCCAGATAGTTGAAACATCTCCAGATTCAAATGTTGTTCCTGTGCCAAGCTGACAATAGCTTGGGCATCCTCTTTGTGTGCTCTGAAGTGGTTGCCTTCTCGCAGGGCCTTTCACGGTTAGCAATGTAAACACGCTGATGCCTCTCAGGGGCTTTCTATGTGCCCATTGCACCCTCAGGATAACATGGCTTAAAGCCACATCTTGATAACTGTGCCAACAACCGTCTGGGCTTAACTAGAGGCAACAAATACTGAAGCTGAAAGTGTGTGGGGACTGTGAAGTTCGATTCTATGTGCAGCTTGTGGAAAAAAGAGTCACAGGGTGATGGTGAGGAATCTAGTTTGAACCCTTCAGGTTGTTTGGCAAGCAAGCAAAAAAACAATAATTGCTTAATTATAACGATCATTGATTGAATTGCACTCACACCGCAAAAAAAAAAAATGTTTGTCTAGGCTGGCATCTGATAAGATGTCTCCCCTCAAACCCCTTTTTAGCTAATCTAATCAACACCACCAACACCCCCTCCCCCAATCTCTCTCTCTCTCTGTCTTGACTATAAACCTCTGCCAAGAGTCACCAGCAGGCCCCTGATATGCTTGCTGTGGCATGTTGACCATTGTCTCAACAGAGTGGTGTGCTCTGAGCTACATTGTCCAGACCCCCTCACTGTTGCATAACAGGGAGCGTCTGAGGCAGTTATCGCCCTGCCTTGCACACACACACACACACACACACACAGAAAGAGAAAAGAGGCTTGAGCTAACAAGTCTGCCAGTGGTGTCTAGGGTACACATGATGCCCCTTTGTCATGCGGCTGGCATTTCCCATGACACCCCTCGGTCAGTCTGCGGGCTGAGGCAGTTCAGCCAGGGGTGAACTACTCTACAGCCAACCAGTCTACTTGCTACTTAGGCAAACTTAGGAAGGATGCCGTAAAGAAGACATAAGATTGTTAAAATGCATTTTGCCAGAAATAAATGAAGGCTTTTTCATTTTTACACAAAGAAGTCCCTCAAACTCATATATTTCAAACTTGGGATGGTTCTATTTTTATTTAAAAAAAAAATTGTGTTTGTTGACTTCTCAGATTATGGACTTTAGAACGAGCAAGCTGTTTTGCAGGTTTGTGTGTAAAGGTCTGGAGCCTGAGAAAGATGGTGAGCCCATCTCATTCCATAATGTGATGCATGTAATGCAGTGACACATGCCTGTTTTAAACACAATGACAGCTGGTCCTCTGTTCACAAGCCATCCTTCTCTAAATCTCTAGGATTTAGTGCATCTGTGAGGAGAGGCCTCAGATATAGTGGGCAGATGTTGGTCTTTTCAGGGGCGCACAGACACATGCACATCTCCAAAACCAACACTCACACACAGACACACACACACACCACTGAAAGATTTAGACCACCACCACCTCCACTGCCAACACACAGTCGTTTGGGAAAATATTCGAAACATGGCATCTCGTGAAACAACAAAACTGAAAACAAAAAAGAAAGAGCGGCAGGCATGCATATTGACATTAAAGAGGATGAATGTCTCTCAAAGCACTGATGCGTGAGCGAACAGCTCTCAGCATGCACCTCGCTTGGTGAAAAGGGAACAGGATAAAGACGTCATAGCCTACAGCAGAGGCCCGACAAAGCCCTTATTAATACAACTGGGTGCCAAGTTGGCTTTGCAAAAATGCGACTGAAATCCTTCAAAGCAACTTACTTCTGACACGAGCTGGGCAAACAAAGCAAAGGCAAAAAAATGTGAAGTCTCAAAAAAAGAAGAGGTAAGAAAAAGTATGGAAAGAAAAATCAATGAAATATCAGTTTTTCTTTTATTTTGCCAATTCTCTCTCTCTCTCCTTATGTGAGCAGTGTGTGTCTTGCAGGGCGGATACTGTGTATGAGCCTCCTCTGCAGATAACACAGACGCCAGCCTCTGATTGGTGGCCCGTGCCTGGAGATGACAGGACTTCCTCCAAGCTGTGAAAATATGGCCTGATTATGAGCCCGGCACGGCGGGCACCATCTCCTGGAGAGTCCCTGGCTGTCTGCGACATTGAGGAGAAACAGAACCGCCACAGCACAGCACACAGGCACTCTGCAGGCTCCACAGACTCAATGCGCCACACTACAGAGAAACGTGACTAAGGGAACACACTCGAGCACACACACAAACAGAATAATGAATACCCCAAGGCATGCGGCTGCAACACTGTTGCTGTTCCACGTGTGCATTGACTTGTTTCTACTGGAGACGAGGCTTATGAAGAGCAATAACAAGAACAAACGAAGGCAAAACAGTATGACGACCACCTTTAAATTCCTTTAATGGTTCAGTTGGTATAGGTTTTGGAAGCATTTAGTCAAGAGACATGGTCAGCAGCCATATAGCAAAAAAAACAAAACAAAAAACAAACCAGGTAATCAGTTATTAATGAAAATAAAAATCGCAAAATCAAATACAAAAAAAAGCAACAATTTTTAGAACCCAAAGAATGTTAGCTAGGCAATATCATGCCATCACATAAAAGATATACAGCACTAGGGATCATGAAAAGCATGCTGTAAATGATTTAGATTTTAAGTCCAATGCAAGTAAACAGACATTCTTATGCTAATAAGGACTATAGATGCCCGGCCTTAAATTACAAAACCTGATGTGACCACAGTAAGACTGTTGAGGGACAAGAAATGCATAGGCAAAAAACATTTTAGAAACAAATGAAAACAAGGAGTAAACATATAGAAACAAACCTTCCTTGCCACTAGCAGAGACTACACAGCATGTCACTAGCTGTTAGACGTTAGACGCCAGCGCTGAGAACATTCAGTTGCAAGACCTCTGCCATTATTGCCAACAAGATAAAATGGACAACAATTATTAAAAACAAAACAAACAAAAAACCCTGTGATGTCCAAATGGACAACCTTTTCGCAAAAATCAGGGATGTTAAACTGATGTTCAATGTGTCATTTGTCACGATTCCTTGCACATCTACTGAAAAGAACACCTTAAAAACCACAAGGAAGGCATGCTTAATTTCATAAAACATTAAGTTACAATTGTTTTTTTTTCTTTTAAGTTAAGCACGTTAACAAAATATATTTATACACATTAAATATTGCCCATGGTGCTGTGTCATCACAAAAATGTCCAAAAACTGAATGTAGATTAGGAAAAAAAAAAAAAAAAAATTCTAAATGATTTTTTTTGACACTTTCCAGTTCAGAAGAATCTATCTAACACACACGATAATCAAGAGTTTCTGTTTGAGGTCTTGGGGTAATTTCATTGTGTTCTAAACACTGTTCTGGACTTTCCCTTTAAGCTCTTTGTGCTATTGGCATAAATGTGACGCTAATAATTAACGGATAAGAGCTAACTGACAGTCTGGAACTAACATCTAACATGTCTTTGCTGCTCTTGCTATTTATGCAGTTGTGTGTGTGTGTGTGTGTGTGTGTGTGTGTGTGACGTTTAAAGGCTGAGGTTTTGAGGCCAAGTGTGACTGGGCCTTTGGTTATTTATGTCCCAGGGTATGGTTTAGTTTACCTATAGATTTAACTTTTTAACAGCTAATTAGCTCATTATGTCTCCCAATGAAGTCAAAGTCAGGACAGAGATTTATTTTCCAGGTTACTAATCAATCATTGGACATTATCGCCCAATTCCACAGTGCGAATTTTCACAAGCATGACTAGGATGACGCGCATGGTAGTAGTTCACAGTCCATCAGGCCTTTAGGTGTTATGATCAAAACGCTGTTCATTGTAGTTAGAGTTTAACAATGACAAACAATAAATAATAATTGAAAAAAAAAAAAAAACTAGAGACAAACTAGAGACATTCATCAGATGCTTAAAATGTTACAAAATCACAATTGGCACACATCATTTATTGTTCTATTTTCCTTAATGTTTATACATAAAAAAACAGGTTAAGTCAGTACATTTCAGTGAAAAGACTTGTTCTGTGAAGGAAATCTGTATGCACCGTTTTATTATTGTTTTCTTTTCCCAAAAAATGTGCTTGCTTAAATGTGAATTCTTACGGTTTAGTTGTAGATAGCTTGGCTGTCACCTCAGCACTTTACCTTTTAGTGTGAAAGACAATAAACTATGCAAAGAGCACTTCCCCATTGGACTAAAGGAAGAAAAACCAAAACACCCCTCAAGCCTGCCTGGTTCTGTCAATGACACTCACAACAAAAGATAAAAAAAATATGACTGCCCTTTCTAAGGACACCCTCAAAATACATCTAGCACCCTTGCCCACTCCCCACGCCGCTGCACACCCCCCACCCCCTCCCACTGTAGTTTGACCAAACAAATCAATAATGTTGGTCCATACACACACTCAGACATTCCGTACTTACATAAAAACACAACACTGCAGCAAAATATGTGATGTTAAAAACAAAACAAAAAAAGAACAAACAAAAACAAAAAAAATCTCACAAACCAATGACAAACAATGAATCCTGACCAAAGAAATGGTTATTCACTCACAACAGCTCGCCCCCACTTCCTCTCCTGGCGCCCCCCCCCCCCCCATGCCCATGCCCATGCCCATGCCCATGGGACTACCAGAGGGAGGACGCTTAGTGTGGCAGTTCATATGAAGACGAGGAGGTGGAGGTGGAGATGGAGGGAGGAGAAGAAGAAAGGAGAGAGAAAAGGAAGGGGAGAGGAAGGGAGGTCACGAGGCAGGGAGTGGAGGGACCAAGCCAAGTGCCCATGATGGATTCATTCACCGCCCTCCGCCTCGTCTGGTCTGGTCTCGTCCCCCCTCCCCTTCCTGTCCCGAATACACATCCCCCTCTCCAGTTCCAGCCACAGTGTTAGGCTAGGAGGCGTACCGCAGCGAGACATCACAGCCCAGCGCAGCCCAGCACAGTGCAGCCCAGGCTGGCTTGGCGTGTGGCGGCAGGCCGGCGGGAGGTCACTGCCTCCGGTCCTCCGTCTCTTGTCGGGAGAAGGCCATCACCACGTCCTCGGCGCCTGCCAGAGAGCATCAGAGATCACAGCGTCAACGTTTCTATTATCCAACACTTCCCTCTCCCCCCGCAGGGTGCCTGATGCCACACAGATAGGAATAAAAAGCTTCTACCAAAAACACTCCTAGTCACTCACACACACACACACACACACACACCTATTGCTGAGGAAAGGAGTGAGACTGCACAACTGAGTCAGGCATGGATCATGGATTTACTGCTGTCCTGATTACACATTAGCGCATTTCAGACAACATTAAAAAAAAAAAAAAAAGGTGACAAGTCACGATAAGTGACAGAGAAAAGCAGAATTTCCGCACACACACTCACAAATAAACATTATTGCCGTCACAGAGGAAAGCAGAATTTCGGCTTGATGAGGACAGAACAAACAAAACCAGCGAGAGGGCAGTCGTCACGCTCTGCATCAAAGATGCTAATCCCCATCAAAATGCTACTGATGTAGTCAGTAAAAACAAACTAACACAGACAAAAATAATTACCGATACATTGAACTATTGAATATGGCAGATGCAGGTCTTACACACGACTATCCTAGCTGGTGCAGGTCTGGTACACGACTATCCTAGTTGATGTACAGTAGGTCTTGTACATGATTATCCCATGGTAGTCATTAAATGCAGTTGATGGAGTTCTTGTTTGAATAAACTGAATGAGCACATGATGACTACCACCATCAACGAGTGGTCAGAATATGCTTTCGCTTGTGTGCTTTAATCTGCTGATAATCTCACTCACTGTCCACCATTTATCAGTTCACTGATGCTGTAGCTGATGGACATACAGCTACAGGCATTTCAGTTATTTCTTTTATTTAGAGATTTAAAGCCTCTATGTGTAGGATTTATCTTCTATTTATCTTCGTCTTTTATCAAAAATATATTTTTTATTTTAAAAATATAATGTAAAACGATGGTAATTACCTCCATGAATAAATTGTAGTGTTCCGGTAAACTTGGTAATTTCCATTTATATATAGATATGGCTGGGGACCAAAGAAGAATATCCATTTTGCGCCGCCATTTTCAAAAGTATGGGTTCTTGTAGGGGAGAGCAGTATCGTATATTCAGCTCCGCCTTTCGCGTTTCCGCTCAGAGACTGAGTAGCAGAAACTGAGATAAGAGCGAGCGAGCGAGCGTTCGGCCTCCGTAGCAAGAAATTAGGATTGTGGGAAGGGGAGGGCTAATACATTTTATTCAAACGTATGCAGTATACCACTTCGCCGATAGATGGGGAATTCTGATACGATCCTACACATAGAGGCTTTAAACCGTCAAGAATGTCTTTGAGCCTGAACATTAAAAACGTCAATAAAGCATTCACTACCACAACGAGAACCCTTTCAGCCTAGTGTGTGGATGTGTGTGCATGCGCGCGCGTGCATGTGTGTGTTCTATGGAGGATAACCTGAACAGAAATATGTTTAGGCAGTATATACTCTTTCAATTCCGTGAGGGGAAACTTTGTGTCTGCAATTATCCAAATCGTGAATTAGTTAAATGACACACAGCGAACCCACGGCGAGGTGAAGCACACACACTAACTCAAGGCAGGGGGCTGTCTGCTACAGTGGCACCTGGGCAAACCCTTCATTATGCTGGCAAGATGTGTAAATACAGGTTGTTTATGGGTCATTAAAGAATCATTGTTTTTGTCTCTAAAGCCATGACCCCCTATTTGCCTACTTACAGTGTGCATCTGCTGCCAGGTGGAAATAAAAGAAATGCACACGCCACAACATTCACAACATTCATTTTTATGCTCTGCAGTGGATAAAAATCCACCAAGCCGCTATTGAACACTGTACTTTATTAAACAAGAACTTGAGTGAAAAATGGGGCTGCATTAAGAAGCATTCTACTCCCCAGTGCACCAGGAGTAGTGGACTGGCTTTTGACCCGGGCGACAATTAATGGTTAATGGTTTGCCAGGGTTAAAAATAATGACCAAAAACCTGCAACCAACAAGCCAATCAGCAGCAAGGCTGCCAGCTAGCCTCACTAAGCGTCACTGTATCGCGTACCGTAGACATAAAGGACACCAACTCTGACCTCAGAAGGCATTCACAC
>JAGFZM010000026.1:671444-787189 GCA_017657215.1 Limnothrissa miodon
TGTGTGTGTGTGTGTGTGTGTGTGTGTGTGTGTTTTCTGGGTGGGGTATTATCTGTACACAGAGCTGGATGGCAAGGCTTTTTCTCAGTCTGTGTGAGCGAACAGAGCAGAGCAAGCAAAGCCACTTGTGATTTCAGTCAGGTTTGGCGCCAGATACCGGCGGAGATGGGAGCTAATCAATTCAAATCCTGGATTACGAATTCCGCCCCAGACAGGGAAAACAAACATACAAACACACACACACACACACACACACAATCAGGAAAATGAATTCAGGAGCTGGTACAGGAGCAGAATCAGTCATGCTGATGAATATCTGAAAAGTGGGAACTAAACAAAGGCAGTCTGAATGACCAAGCTTGAGGAACAAATAAGACACACCTTGGGTCAAACCAAACACGACTCAGGTACCTTTGGAGGTGACAATTGGGAAGCAACAGCAATTGGGAAGCGCTGTCTAATGGACACACACACACACACACACACCTTATTTGGACATTCTAACTTCACATTCTCCTCCTGTCATAGTAGCCTGTTTATTTCTACACATTTTACACTTTTTATTTCGCTGCACGTTCGTGCTCTAGTATTTACGTAATTGACGCGGCCGCTGGTTTTGACCAAACAGCAATTTTGTCATTATGTAGACATCCCACCTCCATTAAAGATTTTTGTGCGATTAACATCAGCCTGACCAGTGAAAAGTAAATGTCAAGCCAGCATGCTCACAGTATGTGTGTGTGTGCGTGTGCGTGTGTGTGTGTAGAGAAGGGAGGAACTTGAAAGGCACTGTCCATTACGCAGTGATGCACAGGCTCCTAATTGCTGTTGCCTGGCGAGAGACTGTAAAAATACACTGACGAGTGGGTGGCACACGCACGTCTCATTTTCACTGCCGCATCTCTCGCCGACACCTACGGGGGACATCGCTGGAGCTTGCTGCTTGGAGACGAGATGATGTGTTAGAGCGGGAGAGAATACGAGGAAAGAAAGGTGGAGAAAAGATGAATGTTTGCCAACCGTCCCTGTTAAAAAAAAAAAAAAAAAAGGAAGGCCGCACATTTCCTAATGCTTTGTTGGATTTGATTATGAGGTGGAGATGAAAGTAGGCCACAGACTATATTATACACATCCATCAGACAAGGAGGGAGGGAGGGAGGCGGAGGGAGGGAGGGAGGGAAAGGGAAGCAAGGGGAGGGAGAGGGAGAGAGATGGGGAGGAAGAGGAGGTGGCCTTTTTCACAGTCTGGTTAAAAGGCTTCTCTGCACGGCAGACCAGGAGTCTGCTCAGCACATCAAAAAGGCCCATAATTAGGAGGTTTCCGCAGCAACTTCAGCTCGACCTGAGCCTAATGGGCATGAACACAGAGGGAAAGGGTAGGTGTGTGTGTGTGTGTGTGTGTGTGTGTGTGTGTGTGGACTGGGAAAGGAGGTGGCTTGGTAGGAAGGGGGGTCCTTTCATGTGGACTCAATCTGTTTTATGTGGAAATAGATGGCTAGGCCCAATCTGGTACCCCCTGCCACCATCCTCCACCTCTACTGGGTTTGGGATTAACATATCTCTGTAATCCTACTGTCTGTCACACAGTGTGTGTGCTTGTGTGTGTGTGTGTCTATGCGTGAATGTGTGTGTTTCAAGGGGTGGGGCATACACATTTCTGATGTGTTTATATGCTTGTGTGTGTGTCTTCACACAGGCAGGTGACACTGCACGCTCTTTCGCAAGGAGATGCCAAAAATAAACACAGCTCCTCAGTGACAGGTTGTCACGCTGGGAACCAAAAGCTCTCAGCCAGGAGAATATGCGCTCAATAGCAAAACAATACACACACACACACAAACACACACAATTATATTCATCTATGGCAAGGACAACGCATACAGAGCCAGACACACTGTGACAATGTGGTCAAGTGGTGTCATCATGTCCAGTATAGATTCCACACAAGGGCCTGGAGGAGGAATGCAATGTAAAGCAACCCCACAAGCAACCAAGTCAAACTAGCGTGCACGCACGCGCGCACACACACACAAACACACATGGCAGTGAGTGTGACAGGGGTGAAGGCCACTTGGTCCTCAGGGCGGTTGTGCACTAGCATCTGCTCCATCAGCACTAAGCCAGGCCCAGACATAATTCAACCTCCATCTCAGGCGACGGCAGCAGCAGTAGTAGACCTCCAACCACCACCCTCACCCAACCCCACCCAACCCCCTCCCCCAGGGTACTGCCAGTAATCATTAGCCGCAGTCACCACAGTGCAACAGTGCCCCTGCCAGCCAGCTGCCTGGTCTGCAGGAACGTCCTCTACATCACCGCCAAGGTGAGAGAGAGAGAAAAACTGAGGGAGGGAGAGACTGAGGGAAGAAGAGAGTGAAGGAGGGGGAGAGAAAGAGAGATAGAAAGCGAAAGAAATAAAAAGAGTGAACGGGAGAGAGAGAAAGTGAAAGAAAGAAAAAAAGAAAAGATAGCAAGAGCAAGAGAAGGAGCGAGAAAGAGAGAGAAAAAATTCTATTATTCTGATCACAAACTGGAGTGAGAGCTTGTGATCTTGAAAAGGAATGGTCTGGACAAATAGGGCAGTGCTGTTAACCTTTAAATAGTCACTCTCTACAACAGCACTAATGTAAACCAGCGAACATTAACTAGACCAATAAAAGGAACTCCTAAAGAAGAGTTCCAGGAATTGTTTACACCAATTAGCACCACAGCAAAAGGCTAATAACAAGGCTTGTGTATGAACTCCATGACAAATATGATAAATGAAGTCAAAATTCACTACGATCTTTAGTCTACCATTATGGCTGTGTACACTTATCTCCACCTTCACACCCAGCCCAAAACACACACACACACACCCAGCCCAAAACACACACACACAGACTCCTTTACTCACTATCTTTTGCCATATCTCGATCTCTTTCAAACCAGAGTCCCTCTAAAACCCAGGGCTTTTATCAGGGCTTATTACACATCTCTTTATAATGCTATAGAATGCTCCATTCACAAAGAAACGTTCCACAGACTGATATTTGCTGATTTGCTGATAGTTGCTGATGTTAAGAAAAGAGAAACAGAACTTTGCTCAAACCAGAAGCTACTGCATTATCCACCTTAATCTTTACATTTTCTAGGTAGAAATGCCTTTTTTGTCCTGTTACTGATGTGGGTATGCCGTGTGATAACATTCTGCGAGGCGGTCATCATCGGGGAATAACTGCCTTGCAGAACGCCATCTCTTACTTCATAGTTAACATGCAGTTCGGTCTCTGTCTCTGTTGTTGAATGAATTATTGAATGCTGCTCTTCAAGGCTTGGAGAGAGGGCGGCATGTGTAAGAGAGAGAGAGTGTGTGTGTGTGTGTGTGTGTCTGTATGGTGTGTGGGGGATGGAAGGTAGTTCCAGAGAGCATAAAGGAGTGGGGGGAGGCATCGTGAAGTGTGATAGGGACTCACGTGGCATGGGAGATGCACAGAAATAAGGGATACCTAAAGCGGAGTCAAAGTGAGAGAAGCCGCCAGTTCTATGTGAGCATCAACAACCATCCATACCAATCTTATAGGGACACTGAATCAGGGAGTGCAGACACACAATCTGCCGATCAGCATATCTCTTTGATCCGGAATCATCTGCAAGTTGCATAATGAGGGCTCAACCTTGTGTAACAAGCTGTGTGTATTTGTGTGTGTATGTTTGTGTGTGTGTTGAAAGCTGTGCCCCTGGGCCAGCGAGTATTACTTTTGGCCCAGAGTCTTGGCAGCATCTGGTCCAGGCTGAGTTAAACGTGAGGTGTCAGTGTGACACTAAAGGCTAACTACTCTCTAATGCACCTGGCTTTCTTGACAACGATCAAGCCCCTCCCTGGAATGCCGAGTCACTCACACACACACACACACACACACACACACACACACACACACACACGTGTGTGCCCTCAGCCAATGCACCACAAACGTCAAGCCCCTGTGAGCCGGTTGCCTGGCAACAGATCATGGAATCAGATTGCATCACCAGCCAGCAGGCTGCTTAGGCCCGTGGACAGCTGCAGGCAAGCTTCAATCCACCTTGCAGTAACTGTCTCTCTCCCTACTCTCCTCTCTCTTTCTTTGTCCCTCCCTTGGGCTCTCTCTTTCTCTGTGTATCTACTCCCCTACCTCCTCCTCTCCTCCACACAAAGACCGATTTTACTTAGTTGACACCACAATTTGGCAAGCAATGGCAAAATATTTGATAGTATTATGTAAACTTAAGGCATGTTGTACAATCTTACGTATTCACTTAACTAAGAAAGCCTAATTTTAAATTGCCTAAGCCCAAGTTGAATTCCCTGAAATGTGCTTCAAAGAAAGTTAAATAATATTACAGTTACATCATTGTTCAGCACAACAAAAAATCCAGTCTTGTTTCAGGGTCTAGGCTAAATGTTGGACAAATGAAATGCATATGAAATGATAATCTATACTTGGATGGGTCCTTATACATATGCCCCAATGCCACTGAGCCATTTAGTTCAGATGGAGGGACACACTCAAAGGAGACCCGGTGGAATCGAGCATCAACAGCCGTGCTAATGGGGGAACCACGGACGGCGGTTAAGGACACAATCTGGTCTGGGAGGAGAGCACGAGGACACCCTTCACGCGCTCGCCAATGAGCAAGCAGTCTACAGCAGTCTACAGCGACAAGAGCAGGACATGTGCTCCTTCACCCTGTTTATATCAGCCTCCCTACCTGGGGAGAAGAACAGCTTCCTCTACCTATCCAAGCTCTGTAACCTTCAAGAAAGACTTCACTCCACACAGTTGACATTAATAGGTTACAGTATGCAGGGCACTGTAAATTAAGCAATGTTTTGACAGCCATTTCTTGTTTGCCTGTGGAAGGAGGTCTCTCACTGACTTCAGACCTTCCATCAGGCTGTCCTGACCGTGCACATCACTGTGGGATAGCTAGAAACGTAATTCCGATTCCTCTGTATGTCCAGTATATGTAGAGAAATTGACAATAAAGTAACTTAACTATTTTGGACAATGCTGTTTGTGTCTTTTGAGGCAAATGTGACCAAGACAAGACCCCTCTTTGTGTTGCCACTGTTATAGCTGGGGGATTAGACTGCCAGGGGGAATTATTTGGGAGGAGGACGTGTGTGTGTGTGTGTGTGTGTGTGTGTGTGTGTGTGGGGGGGGGGGGGGGGGGGGGGGATGAGACGTCCTCTGCTGATGTCTGATACACAAGGAGAGGATGTTATTATGCGCTGGACACTGTTGCTGCCGCCAATCGAAAGGGGCAAACAATCTGTGTGCTCAGTTTGTGGATGTCATCCGTGATTTGGGTGATTTGACAGTAAAATGAAACATAGCTGGAGCACAAGTGATCAATAAAAACTACAAAAAAAGGGAGGGAGAGGGGGGAGCTGTGTGTTGACTTGCTGTGACCCCCCTCTTCCCAATCTCACAAACAAGCGTGTGCGCCCATGCGGTCGCCAAGATGTTTTTAGCAGTACAGCTAAAAAAGGCTTACGTCAAACCCTGGCGTCTGCCCTGCTGCCACCCTCCTCCATCCAATTTACACCCTAGCGCTTGCCCCCCCCCCCCCCGGCCCGTCACCTAATGAGGCCCCAGCTCATGCCGCCATCGCATGGTGCTGCCGTGCTCCTCCCATGGGAAGCTGCCGCTTCCCTGGGCACCGTCTCTATGGCAACCGGCTGTTGTACTTAGCGCTGGTTTCCAAGCCCACCTTCTAATCTCCCCAGTGGTCCCGGGCAGTGACAGCAGGATTAGGTTTCAGGAGCCGTAAGGGGTTCATCTTTCTGTGCTGGCACCTCTAGCCTAAGAGATTTCATCTCACTTTCTCTTTGTCTGTACCCTCTTTCCACCTATCTGTCTGTCTCTCTCTCTCTCACCCCCCGCCCTTCCTTTCTTTCTATCCCTCTCTCGCTGGGTCTATTTTCCAACCTCAGGTATCACAGCAGAGGAGAACGGCCGGTGCAGTAATTAGCATAGTGTTAAGCCCCGCTTTGTCGGCACACTAGACCCTACCAAACAGCCACGTTCTTCAGTGAGAGAGAGAGAGAGAGAGAGAGAGAGAGAGAGAGTTTTCAGAGAACTTTCAGCAAGCTAAATTCCATGCAGGCCTGCATAAGAACGTCTTTTTGGTCAGCATAGTGGCTTGTGCATTTTGATGCTGCGCAAAAAAGGAACCTTCCGCCCACTGCCTCTTCTCCTGAATCGCACCCTTCCCACCACCACCACCCCCCCACTCAGATCCCAAAAATAAATAAAAATTAAAACTTCAAGGCATCCGAATAAATTACAATGGGATTAAAGGACTCATAATTTCTGTTTATGCTAATATGCCAATTAAAATGATCTGGAATGCAAATGAAGCTTGGCCCGTGTGCTTGTCAGAGGCTGAGATGCACACAGAGGCTTCCATAAATTATTGATCGGACTGTTCAAATGTAGCATTTTCAGATCTCTCATTTCGATTCCCCCGAATTCAGCGAGTGGAGTCAGAAAGTGGTGCAACACAGTACACTGCATGAATGCTGCCATCATGACAAAGCAGTATGTCACCCATTTACTCTAAGTCACGTACATACATGCACACAGCCCTGTTTGTGGATGGGGTGCAACAAAAGCCATGAGGAGTGGCCTTGAATGACTGTCCGCCTGACTGAGGCCCCCCTCACTGTGGAACTGCTCCCCACCACCCCATTCACACACCCCCAAACCCCACCGGACCAGTGTGACAAACACAAACGCCTCACTGTCCCTGACACTGCCTCAGATGAACTGGGAGCTCTTTCACAGGGCTCTCATTAACCGCGTGGATGCCACTTCTATTTATCCAGGCATACATTTGATACTCTTGCATGACAGCAACGATACACCCCCCCCCCACACACACACACACAATCTATCCCTCTAGCTTCCCCCAGGAGAGGGAGCAGCATGGATGAAGGGGTGGGGTGAATGGATAAAGGACCAAATCACTCAATAGCTTCCAGGCTTTGTTTCTACACAATCACGGTCCACGACCGTATAGGTGTGACCAAAGTAGAGGTGAACACTGTGTACTATTTGAAAGGAACATGGAGAGGATGAATGGAATATGCACTGATGTACTCAGATCCCCTATCTGTATGCTCTTTAAGGTTTCTTCTATGTAGCTTGATCGTTATCCTCCTTTGTGAGTTGCTTTGGATAAAAGCATTTGCTAAATGCATAAATGTAAATGAATATTGTATCTTGAACTTGGATGTCAATATACAATGTGCTCAACATTCGCTTGTCAAAAATTAGAGGAAGTGCAATTACACAGTCCCATTACAACCTTATATTTAGGAAGAGTATTAAAATGGCCTGTTTTGGTTAAATGGCACCCTCATTGACAACCACAATTGGACTACAATTGCTTTGTGCTATCTAACATAACATGTAAGCTGTCCTTATTTGCCCAGGCTTTAGTAGTCGTCACAACTCTTTGGGCCTAATTCAACCAACATGGGTTCACCTTTAATGTGGTGAGCAAAGCCATCATTTCTCACCATCCTTGAGACAATAGCCATGAGCAATCATTGTGTACCCTGCAACTCTTTGGAGACACATAGCTTTAGCTAGTGCTTCCCTGAGAGTGGACTGTCAGGCAGGGCCCCTTGATTTAACAGTACTAGAGAGTACAGAATCACAGTAGCTTTGCACATTAAGGCCCCTGGATCAATATTTGAATCGGTGGCAAGAATATGATAAAGGAAGGGACTCCCAAGGGGGACCACCATAAACCCTTCAGCCTCAGCACTTCTACCTCCTCCGAGAAGCACCAGCCATTTTGTTTTTATATTGTGATCTTTTATCTTGTGGTCCTGTCTTGTTTAGCGTCATCATCCATGTTCCATTTTCAACCACTTACACCCATTTTGTCTTTTTTTTCTCTCAATCATTTTTTTTTATCTATTTCACTGCTCTTTGCCTTTATATTTGTAAAGCACATTAAACTGCCTCCCCCTTGTAGGAAATGCACTATATAAACACACTTGTCTAGTCTTGCAAGAGAAATGTCCTTACCCATTATGCACTTTATTCACAGTAATAACTAATGTTAGATGATGTTAAGTAATGTTAGGGGATAGATAGCTTACCTGTTCACCATGTAATAGCAAGATATATACTTTCAATTCCTCTTTGAGTTTAGTACATGTGGAGAAATTGCCAATAAATCTGAGTATTCCATTCCTTGTTAAGACTATTCTTAGGCCATAGAGGTCAAACCCAGAGACAAAGCCATCGATTGGTGAAAGGCTGTTGTAATGAGAGACTTGTCTCAGCAAAAGGCTTTGGCTAGCCTCATAGATGCCCGTCTCATGTTTCCAGTCCTGGGCTGAACACAAGGGCCACAGCACAAAGGATCACAGCCACTAATGCCATTGTGTGTGTACGGACAGTTCATAGAGGCCTTTTTTGTGTGGCATTGTGTGCATGCATGTAGTACACTGGCAAAGCTGTACAAACAGGAACAACAGGATTTGAGAGTGGGGCAGAATAAAAGTGCCACAGCATCTTTGTGTAAAACACAGCATGTGAATCCCAATACCACCCTCCCCTCTGCACTAAACCCTGACTCCTCAGACTGTTGGTAGAGCTGAGCAGTGATCATGTGACTGACAATTGGCCAATATGATGTGCAATTCCCAAGCCCCATGTTGTGAGTCTGTGCAGCCAATAATAACAATAACAGGACAACTAAGCACTGTTCATCATTGCCTTAACGCTTGCTCGTGGATGCTCTCTGCTGTGAAGCTCTACAAGACATGGCTTTTGTATAATGCACTGAATAAATAAAATTTGAATTATACCCAAAGGCTTAATAAATAACATCTGAATTATACCCAAAAGCTTATGTAAAGCAAAAAAGTAGCCTAACCGTTATGGATCACCTGATTGTTATGGCAACATTTTGTTTTACTTTTCTTACTAGCAGTCCGCAGTGGCCCGTCATCAAGGGACATCAGGAAGCCCAACTGAAGTGAACAGCGCATGCAACTGCATTATGAAGACTGTTGTATTATATAACCAATGAGGGCCTAAGGATTAGGGGGTTGAGGTGGGATCTATATAGTCAGCTGGTGGCGTGCATCAGATTCACCCATCCCTCCAGCTGCATTAGAAAGCGCTGTGAATTAAAACCAGTGAGGGTGTAGGGTACAGGTGCATTGGGATGCAGCTAGTCAGCTAGTGGCGTGCATCACATTCACCCATCTCTCCAGCCGCTCCTCAGGCCCTGAAGGCTGCAGTACCACAAGGATGCATTAGCCCTGCGGACAGCAGGGGATCAATAACATTGTTTATTCCTCATCTCAAAGACGGAGCAGGGAACTGACAGGTTTGGCTCTAATGAGATAGCGGGTCTTTGTGTGTGCACCAACGGAAACTTCTAGGAAGAAAAAATTCCCTACAGGCAGATTAATAACAAAAGCACTACCCCGCGGGCCGATGGGTCATGTCTCTACATTTACACTAGTGTTCTGTTAAAATAGCTGTAATATTTGGATATCAAGAGCAGTCTACCAATAACCGCAATATTTGGATATCAAGAGCGTATTTTAAGAAGATGCAGAAGAGATTCTGCAGTACAGAAGAAGCCAAAGCTTAAAATGCACGAGCACTGCTGCTCTAGATCCACACAAAGTCTTTCCTTAACGATTAGATATGCAGATTTATAAGCACCTTAAACAACCCTATTTCTGCATTATTGATGAGGATAGCTCCAGGGGGGGAAAGAATGAAGACGACGATGAAGAAGAAAAAAAAAACTGATAAAAAAAAGAGAAGAGAAGAGTGCAGCGTCTTGACAGTGCTTCTCACACAGAGCATTCATGCATATTTGATGAGCATAAAGTGGGTCTAAATTTGACTCTCAGTTCCACAGATACTGGTTCTGGGTGTGCTCATAAACACTCAGAAATTTCTCGATGCATCAATTTCAGAGCGTCACATAGCTGAGCATCAACACAATAATTTCGCCCCCCCAACTCACCCCCCAACCCATCTTCAATCATCTTCAGCCAGAAAACATAAAGGTAGTCCAGGGGTGCTACCCGATTCTTTCTGTGCATCTACAAGGCACCATGCGGTGTTGTGCAGTGGTAGATGATACTCTTAGCCAGTTGGTGCTTATCTGCAAGCATTGAGATTGGAGGCAAACTAAAGCCTCATGGCCTGACTCTGACACAGGGACTCTGAACTCTTCCATTGAAGATGATTTGGCATGAACCTGGCAGGTTGCTGATAAGTTTGGGCAAAGAGAATTAATCCTAGTCCTTTGGATAACCTTCTGAGTGGGTGGTCATTTATGTCATTCTGGCGCCCCCTTGTGGGGAATATGCCGTAAATTAAATAATGCCAAATGGTGATCTACTTATTTAGAACATCAATAGTGTTAGTAGAAATGAACATGTAGTTATCACTGTCTATCTGTCACATTCCATCACAACATTCTATGTATGTATCTAAAATAATACTTATTTACTTTATCTACTTACTTAGATAACTCAACATTCCATCTCAATTACACATTTAAGTCACTTTTACATGCAATTAATAAAAGAAAAAGACCATTTGTGCATGAATATTGCAAATGAAGACAGACCAGATGGCCTTATGTTTTATAAAACCAAGTCATTACCTCATAGGCTGGGCAATTAATTAAAAATACTGATTGAATTTTTTTTAGACGTGACTATATTTTGCGGTTAGGCTTTTTAGGGCATTGGGCTTGAAACTGAGGGATTATGGTTCAAAACCTAACTGGTACACCAAAGCTGAAGAGCCCTTGAGCAGAGAATGACAGCCCATTGCTCTGGGTTAGTGTGTGCTTCACCTGACTGTGTGTTCGCTGTGAGCTGTGTGTTTTACACGTATTCACATTGCTGATGAATGCAGAGATCACAGGATCAGAATCAGAGGGTTAAGGACGTATAATATGTATACCATTATACTCTTATTTCTGTGCATTCCACTGTGTGCTTATGAACTGTTCCCTGAATGCACATATCTTGGATAGCCATGATATTCTTTTATTTCACACAATTAAACATGATTTTGATTTGAAGGTTTTTGTTTTTGCCAAATTCTACTGTAATCATGATAACAATAAGGGGCCAATATGGGATAAATGTATATTGTGAACAAATTTCTTGCCATTTCACCCTGCCCTATGGAAGAGGTCACTTCACACATTTATTTATCAATTCGTTTCTCCCCCGAGCTGAGGTGGTGGGCTCTTACCCTGGTCAATGGGGTGCTGTGGTAGCTGGCTCATCTGACTGTGCACCACGCCAGCGTAATTCCTGAGGAAGGCCTCCTCGCTGGGCGTCAGCTGTGGCAGTGGGACGGACGACAGACAGGCAGAGACAGACAGAAAAAAGCTTGGGTTATAATGGGGATAAGATAAGAGCGTGTGCGTGTGGGGATAACCTTAAAGCTTACATGTGGAGTCTAGGGGAGGAAAAATAAGCTAAATATGGTTTCATCATTACATTGCATTGCATTAAAATGTGCTGTCTATTTATAAGTGTGGATTTAAAAAGAGATCAAAACAAATTTGTCTAAAAGTGGTGAGGAGTACAGAGACAGGAGTACACTGTCTGCATGTGTGTCTGTGAGTAGAGGAGGAGGGCCTGTGTGTGTGTGTGTGTGTGTGTGTGTGTGTGTGTGTGTGACAGCAGTAAAAGACTTACATTGGATCCCATCTTCTTCAGCATAAGCAGCACCCGCACCTTCTGTTGGATGTACATCTCCTCCGGAGACTTCCCAGGGGCCTCCTCGCGGTTCATCCCCCCTGCTCCCGCACCACTGCTGGGACACACACACACACACAAAGTAAGGCATGTGGACAAGTTCCCTCTTCTTCAAAGCAGCTCTTCATCTGAAAGACATGCAAACCTTTAAGGCATGCAAGACTTCATAAACAGCCAAACCAGAGCATTGCTCCCACAGCCATTCCAGCAATATTAGCAAAGTAGTGTCACTGCAACCTACATTTTACCTGTGTGGAGTGGACCAACCCTGCCCATGCCAGGCCTTAAACAAGCACCTCACTGCACCAGTGTAATCTCTAAACGCGCTGTAAATGAGCTGTAGCCCTAGGGTGCTACGACTTTTTACTTTTGCACTTACTAACATGTCTCAACAAGAAAAAGTTTCCAAACACACATACTGGACATTAGGAAGTTGCCTACTGTGTACCGACAGCAGATTTACACTGTGAAAGGTTTTCATTCATTATTGTGGGGTGTTCCATTAGGGAAGACATAATGCAGTTTCTGGATGGATGTCTGAAGAGCCCACTTTCAAGACCAATTAGGCTACCTCAATCAGAGATTGAGCTTTGTCTATATATGTTCAACTAGGCTGAGATGAACAAGTGTAAATGGCCGTTTCCAATTTCAAGTGTTAGGCCTGAGCGTCAGCCTGCTTCCATCACCATCAGGAGGGAGAGTGTTTCTGACTGGCTCCCTGTTTTAGAGCTTTATCATTGTGTTCGCTGCACTGTTTGTCCCTTTTCCATTGCCTTACTCTCCATCTTTGCTCAGGTGCCCTACCAAGCACCTGCCCAGGTGATAAAGTTCCTGCTGCTGGAAGTAAGGGTTCTGGTGTGGGAACTTCTGGCTGTTATCTGTGTCATGGACTTCATGTCTTACCCCTTGGTCACACATACGATTTCCTGACAAGTTTCAATAGCGGGTGATGGACGACAAGTGGAGGCGATTTGCCTCTCGTCGTCGGGTGGGTGGGATTAAAAATAGAAAGCTAGGCTATTTTATGCGAATGTTGGATGATTACTCTGCCAATTTTTCATAACAGCCAATCCGGGTGAAGGGGGTGTTGAGGTTGTGCAAGTTGAGAACAAAAATCAACAGACAACTAGGGCTGTGCGATTTTGGCAAAAATCAAAATTGCGTTTTTCTTCAACCAATATTGCAATTGTGATTTTATTGCGATTTTTCACAATAAAAATCACAAGCACCAAATATGTCCCATTAATATTTTAACCAACTTATTTGTACACAATGTCTAATTAAAAACAGAAAACAAACTACTCATTAATCAGCATATTTTTATCCAAGAGAATATCTTGTGGCATTGAACCCCAATCCTTGTTTAACATAGTGCATAGTACATAGTGAGTGTAGCTAACAAACAAGTCTATGCATAAAAAAAAATTGCGCGCCTCCGCAATTTTGAAATTGCGCTTTTCAAAATTGCGATTATATTGCAAATGCAATTAATTGTCCAGCCCTACAGACAACTGTATAGAGATGCAGGATTATGGATATATCTTGGGAATTTTGCATTTTCCGTGATGTTTATTTCTCCCCTCAAATGAAAATAAATATTTTAAAACAATACAATTGCCTTTAATGAGTGGATTTCTTTTTAACGTGGATTGTTCGTAGCTCACAGGTTTGTATGATTCGCCATAGAAATGCCACAGGTGACAATCGCCCAAGTGATCAAATTGCCTTGTCGTCAGTACGTGTGACCGTAGGGTTAGTATATGTTAATAAATCCCATGGGTTGAGCAGTGCTCTTAAAGGTGTTTTTTATTAGTTATTTGGGTCAGTAGTAGATTATTGTGAGACATAACATTCCCATCTCAAACAACAGAACCGAACTGATATGCGATGATGGCGAGAAAAATCATTTTAGGTTTCCCCAGGATCCTGATTACCTGCCCCCCAGGAACATAATATTCCACTTTATCTGTAATGACAGGAACAGCAGAAAATAGAAGGAGAATGAACTAAAACACATCATGTCGTGTAAGTCAGCTGAGTTGTGCTTAACTGAAACAAAGTCATAACATGCATATGGCTATGAGAAAAATAACGCATATATGTTCTGATTACAATACTCTCCTGATTATCCGTCTCTCATATTGACCATATGCCATCAATGACAATGGGAGATAATGTGACAATAATGGCCTGGATGATGCCATCATTACGGCTAGCTGTCTGATGGACGTTGCATAATGATGCTTTAATGCAAACTACACTCCTATATACTGTACTTGCAGTTCTCAGCGGTCTGTGGCTGTCACAATAGCCCACCCACCATCCATTCATCTATAGTGACTGACATACCTAGAGACAGACCTACAGACAGTCTCACCGACATATAGATCTACAGACAGACTGACAGCCAGCCATACAGACAGACACCCACCCACACAAACAGCAAGTGCATGGCAGATCAGCACACTGCTGCTCCATCACACAAACATGCAAACAAACAAACTAGCATCAATGTCCTGTCAGCGGGCTGTTGCAAACGAGCACATTACTGCAAGACGTCCAGCTGTTTGAGAAAGCTGCTGGCATTCCACAAACCCAGACGAACACAAACATGGCTCAATAAAGACTCATCTGACCTTGACCTGCATCCAATTCAGCTAACTTAACTACCAGTTTGAATATGTGACGGCAAAAACATTACTGGGGCTTCGGCTGGTTTTTCTTTCTCTCCTTTTTTTTCTTTTTTTTTTTTAAATGGGAAAAAAAAAAAAAATCAAAGAGTTGTCAAAATCCCAAATACACCAAAAAGCTTTTAGACACATATTTTGCCTTTGAGGGGGAAATCTTGTTTAGGGCTTTCAGCTGAAGCACATGCAATGATATTGCAAAGACAGATGCTGACCTAATTGCCATGGGCAGGGAGCTTAAAGTCAGCAGGGGTAAGAATATCATTAGTTTAGTATAGTCAGTCTGCCAGCAACACAACGTACAAAGCAGTGGCTTACACACACAGTTGACCGGATTCATTCATTATTTGGTTCTACACAAACAAAAACAACTCGAGTTGTTCTAATGGAGGCTATAGGTTACCCATCTCATGCAAGCACAAACAGGCATTCAGAAAAACACACTCACACACAAACAGTTATGCAAACACAAACACCACACACACACACAGAGACACACACACACAGGTCATACAGACAGACACAGTTACGCAAACACAAACACACACAGTCACAGATGGGGGCAGGGTAGAACCCAATTGTGATGGAAGTGGCGGTGCGCTTGAAGTGGCTGCGCAGGTTGGCACCGCAATAGAAATGGTCCTCATCCATATTTCATGGGAGTATTCACAGAGTAGCTCACCCAGCCCTGCTCTGCACCTCACCCCGATACACCCACCTCCACCTCACACACCCCGCTCGCTAATGACCTATTTTCAGCCTTGAAAAAGTATGAGAAGGAGGAAAAAAAGAGAGAGATTGGAGAGAAGATGGTTGGGGGAGAGAAGAGGGAGGGAGGAGGGAAGGGCGGGACGGGGACCATGAGGAGGAAGAGGAGGAAGCACAGAGGTGGAAGGCTATGGCAGAGGGACAGAGCAGTCACGAGAGAGAGAGAGACAGAAAGAAAGAGAGAGAAAAAGATTGAGACAGCGAATGAGAGGAACGAGAGGGGACAGAGAAAGAAAGATAAAAGAAAGAGAGAGTGAGCGGGAAAGAAAGAGAGGGAGGAGTATGTATACTGCAATACACTCAGAGATGCAGAACTGTCTTTTTCATCTGTCATAATGCGTGTGTGTGTGTGTGTGTGCTGGTGGGGGGTGGGGGGTAGCTTCACAGTATCTAGTTATATTTCTTCCATGTATCAATGCTACTTGTCTGGACTTTCTAGTTTCAGACGAATGGGGTTATTACATGGAGATATTTCAACTGTATATCAAAACAGCACTGCCTCTAAAGGGAAAATACAGGTGACAGAAGGGGTAGAGGGATAATCTCTCTCATACACACACACATACACACACACACACACACAATACGCTCATCTCTCAATCGGTCACGAGACCCCCAGGAGGCACCCAAACTCTGCTACATGGAGTCATTTACAAGCCCTTTATCTGCACAAAGGGCTTGTAATGTATGTTGACAGCCTGTTTTATGTGAGGCTTAAATTTAATTGAATAGCAGCCTCAGCCACCCCACCCCTCACCCCCAACCGACCAAGAACCCAACCCCCCTACCAAACACAGCCATGATGCTTGCACGCATGTGGACAGGCCTAACGCAGCCCCACGCACATTGCAATGACCTCGTTCAGATAGGCACAGGTGACGCTTCAGATTCAGTGTAAGCATAGAGTTATTTTCAGCCATTTTGAACTCTATTACAACCATCTCAGGAATGACAGTGCAGTTGATGGGCATTTCCTTTGTTACAGTTCCCAAGAGTGGGCTGTATCTACAGACTGCAACTAATGAGGATTTTGAATGTTGCTTAGTCCCTTAAGGTTGTCATTTCGAGTAAACAATTAGGCTAGTTAAGGCTATTTGTTCTGCCACACATCTACCAATGTCCCCTTGGCATCCTTGAACAGCAAAGGATATTCGGATATTACAGAGAACGCACCAGAAAATCAAATTTAAGAAGTTGGTTATTAATGTTTTGAGCTCGTAAAAAAAGAGATTCCAAAGAACAAAAGTAATTCAATATTTTCTTAAATATTGCAGCTCTAACATATCAATCCACAAAAGTCACAATAACAGCCATTCCAAAAAGTTATAGTTTGAAAAGAACCTTGTCTTTTTGAAAAGGGCAGACAAAAAAATAGACTATATGTACTTGGGTTGATGACTATTCAAAGCAAAAGGAAAAGGGGGAGATGAAAGACAGTGTGTGTGTGTCTGTGTGTCACCAGGCACACCTTGGGGGTAGGCAGCTCTTGAGAGGGGAGCGACGGAACTGGCTCGTTTGATCATGTCTGCGCTCTCTGGCTTCTGACGGTCGAGACGGCAGACCAGAATGGCAGCAGCTGATGACTGCGTGGATTGCCAAAGAGAAACAGTAAAACTGTGAGAAACATTCACTCATGTGCACACAACACATTCACATGAAATGGCCTCCCACAATGGTAAAGACGAGGCACTAGCATATACAATGCTTTCTTTAAATGTAACAACGGTTGTTGCTAGCTAATGGTCGTAATTGTTAGCGAAAAATCTGCATAGCCTATGCAAAAGCGCTCTTACTGCCAGGAGACTACTGAGCCATGTCACTGAGGATATGAAAGAGACGAGAAGGCCTAATCAATGCGGACAAGGCTCCATCTATTTTTAATGAGCATGCGAGTCAGTCAGTCCGACGCGCAGAGGGCGTTCGGAGCGCTGGCAATCAGACGGCATTCGTCTTTAATTCAAAGCCCTTGTGCCCTCTCGTTGAGTGTCGTCTGTCACATCTGCTTGAAATGAATGCTAAAAGGAAGCGCTAACTGAGCCCTCTCTCCTCTAGCGCTGCGCAGGGATGGACGGGAGGCCGGGGTGCTGCCGGGGGGCTCCCCGAAGCCTTTCATCCACACAGGTCCGCTCCTCGGATGCACAAACTGCAGCAGGCGCCCAGGCAGCAGGCAGAGACATTTGAGAAAATTGGTCAGAAATACGCACACGTATACGTCCCTCTCCCTCGCATTCTCTCTCCACGGCTCGAAGAGGTACCTAAAATGGCTCAAACAACATATTCTCTGCTCTTTTTTTGTCCCCCCCCCCCTCCATATTCTCAGAATTCCTTTTGAAGTTCTAAAATGAGGCACTTTCGGAGGCTCTCTGGCTATAGCTTCATGCTGTTTTTTGATGTTTCACTCACACCCCCCTCCCCCCAACCAACACACACTTATTTTTCCATCTTGTCTATATCAGGCTTATTTCTTTCTTTCTTTATTGTCAGGTTTATATATTTTTTACCTCACCCTACATCCTCTTAGAGAAAATTCATCTGTAGCAGAAGGTGACGTGTGTTTCGAATTCCACAGGGGATGGCTTCTGTGAATGAGGAACACAATGCGAATGCAAAAAAGGAGCACGGATAAGGACACACACACACACAGATGTCAAACAGTTGTCAGATATGTCTCCAACCCTTTTTACAAATGAATTGAGGAAGATTTTTCCACGCTGCCAAAGCGCACTTGATGGCAGACTGGTAAATATTAAAAATATTAAATTATGTCTCTCTCTCTCTCTCACACTCTCTCCCTCTCCCCATCTCATGGGTCTCCTGAGACGCGAGTAGACGTCTGTGGAGAGGAGGAGGCAATGCAGATGCGTCTGTGAGTAGCTTGTTAAGATCACGGAGAAGAACAGGGTGAGGCCCTAGCTATCTAGGACACAGAGCGTTAGCGTCCCCACATCAATTTATGGCACGGTTACAACCAAGAAAGTTGTACAATGCAGGGAAACAGTCAACCAACTACACAATGTCTACAGTTGTCACGTTGTCCTGTAAATATCTACCAGCCACAATCAGATAAATTGTCACGAGTCATCTTTTGAAATCTGAAGTCTACCAGCTCAATTCAAAATTGACCAGCATTTGGCTAGCGGAGGGTGCTAACGTACAGCCCTGCTTGCTTGTGTGCCTGTGAGATTCATCTCAGCTGAGTCAGTTGGCAAGGGCGTGATGCAGCTGCTGTATGCAATACTGTATGATAACACTATGTGGAAAATGGCACATACCTGGTAGATTACCATATGTTTCAGTATCATGGCTTATCGCCCTGGAACTGATCTCCTCCTCAACCACACGACTCCAAAAACATAATAAAGAACACAAGTCTGCCAACAAAGAAATATGTAAAGGCTGTCACAAGATCAGGAGGATTTGAATGCCCTCCACCAATCAGACCCTCACGGTATTTCACAATACATTTGAGGATAACGATTTATAAGGCAACTGTGGCAACCTTCACAGATCACGTCTCATTTTCTTACAGTCTAATGAGCCATGCAAATACTGAACAATAATAATATGACCTATTCCCAACAGTAATCAATCCTTTCTGTATCCCAACTTTCACTATTGATGCTTAGTTCAGAAAGACTCAAAAAAAAAAAAAGACACTTATAGAGAAGGCAGTACTTGGCCATAACTCTGGCATAGGCTAATGTCTCCTTGGAGCAAAAGCCATGACCTGGCAACCAAGTGCTTTGATTTGAAACAGTGACATTTCAGAGACACTAATGTGTGTTGTGGCTTGATACTGATCTATTTGTCACAGAATACGGGACCACTAGGTCCTGGTCCATCTGAGGGCAGCTGAGTACAGTGGCATACCACTCCAAAATTAGAAAATATGTGATGGTATCGCACTGGTGGTAGCTTTCTATGTTTCTCTTGACACCGCCCATACACCCATATTCCCTAAAAACATCTCCAGCTGATATTCACTATGAGCACTATACATTGTCCATGATTTAGATGAAGATGGCACTTGTTTCAGTGCACCTTAAAATGACATCTATAAGGTATAAGCTTATAGAAAATATAAGGTTAGTCTGTTTAACTTGTTGTTAAAGGTTTATGTTGTCTCATTTTCATATTTATTCAGAAAATTGTAGATGTCCTGCAATAGAAAAAATGTAGTCTTGATACAATCAGTTGAAGATTTTTGTTGTATCTAGATTATTTCTACACTATAAACTGTAATAATCTCTCATAGGCTTATAATGGACATAAGGTTGATGAAAATAAAAAAAGCTAATATGATTGCAAAGCCATCACATATTTTCTAACTCTAAGGTGACACACCTCACCGAAAATCACAAAAAACACTAATGCCCTTGATTGGTACTGATGGGCCAAATTTGAGGGTATGTATCAAAGACTAAACTGGCACCCACCATGAATTGCACCATGCTTAGCTGCTTAGGGTGTGTTTGTGTGTATTTTACATAAAAACACACAAAAAGACTAAACTGGCAGTGTTAATTCTCAGTGTCAGAATGACTGGACTACGCAGATCATAATGCAGCCTACTAATGAACATTGTGTTAACACTGCCCAAACTTCATTAAACAGTAGTAAGGCAGTCTATTTCCTTAAGGTCGGTTTTGTTTAAGGAATACTTTTCTAGGATGATGAGCTGCCAACTGGTCAGGTATGACACTCAAAATAGACACTTGCAAAAACATTGGATCAACATTAACAATCTATTTTTAAGCCATGCACATAGCGAGTGCTGGAGAGACAAATTGAACAAAAGCACAATATTAGTCAAGGAACAAATCATATGTCAAGAGATATTAGTAAGCATAGGGAAGATTTGAAGAATGACAAAGGGAGGGGTAAAACAGTAAGGAAGGGAGGGAGAGCGAGAGAGAGAGAGAAGGAGAGGGGTACTGTGTTGAATGATTTGACATGGCCTGCTCCCTTTACACTAGCTCTGGCTTGGGGATCGCAGCAAATGCCTGCTGGAGATTACCCCCAGAAATGCGATAGGCCCTCGCATGTGACGGGGGTCAGGGAGGTCACAGGCCACCATCCCTGCCTTGCAGCAGCAGCAGCTGGGAAAAACACAACTCACTCAGTGTGCACTTAACCCCCAATCCATCAGGCTGCTTCCTCAGCACATGGGCACAGCGAGAACACAGCTGTCTCTGAACTCAGGCGAGTGTCCTGCATTCTCCCCTTCTCAGCAGAACTTTGACACTGCACTCACAAGGAGAACATTAGTACACACTTCCACTGGTCAATTTCTTCAACTCATCCAACTCATCTCTGCTATAAATGGAATAACTACAAAAAAAAAAAAAAAAAAGATCAGGCCTAGAGATTTCACAGCTAGGCAATACCGAGAGAAAATATCCCATCCCACCGAAGGCATGAATGAGAATTGCGTCATTGGAGATCTACTATGCTTTACTTTTGCCCCAAAACATTACTTTAACACCCTCAAGTCTACTCACCTCTTTAATTCTCTATGTGTTAGGCTGGATGGAAGCTTGCGCTGCAGTTGTTGATAGACCGGTCTACATAGGAAGTGGGTCAGTCGGTCAGTAGAGGGCTCTCCTCCAGTCTTTGCAGATACTGTAGATGAGGGTTCCCTAATACACAAGCTTTGTGCTTCAAGAGCCGACTACTTCTAAACGGTTGTGTAAAATGTGTAATTTCACAGCAATGCTTTTTCTTTACGGTGGAATCTTGCCAAACAAAATAGCATATGCAGCAAGAGTCCAAAGACCAGGCTGTTAGGTTGGGAAAAGAAAAGGATGGCTAAGAAAATTATCCTTTCATGTTATCCAGCCAGTTGTGTGACATCAAGCTCGGGTCTGGTCATCATTACATGTTGAATCCTGGGTAGTCCTTGGCAGGACAACAATGGTGCCAGCTGAGAATCATGGGCAAGGCTGAAACCTGAGATCACTCAGTTCTTGAACCTACCATCTTTCCAAAGGTGATGAAACAGACTAATACAGAACTGACATATGTGACTAGAACATACACACAACACTGTCAGTGCTCACAAATGCACCAGAAAACGATTGAACCACAGTTGTTTAAGGCTAGCTGCCTTTTATTTTATCACAGTTACCATTCCACATTTACAGTTGCTACACAATGGCTGCACTATCTGCAGACAATGGCGATGAACTGGCTCGTGAACGTATGATTGATAAGTAGGTCAATGTCTTGTTAATGCCATGCGAGGCATGAATTCGCAGGCAACTCCCAAACGCACCCTTGTCAGGAGTCTGGCTGCTTCCATGGCCAGGTTACAGGGTGCAGGCCATTGTGGTGTGTGGGAGAACCTATGTAGCTCTGAAAACTCTCTCTGTACATGTTGGAACTACTGGATGGCATAGGCTACATCTAGAGGTTCTCGTGTACATGTTTCCTTTAAAGCATGAGTAGCAAAATATAGCAAAAGATCAACATTAGGAACAATAATAAACTGCACTGTAAGAGAAGCAAATCAGAGTTGTACTCTGTAGAAATGAGCACAGAAGAGGATCACCTTGCGCTGGAAATATAAAGTCTGTGGGACAGGCCCTCATGCCTCTAGCAAAGACCAACCAGGCCAGCAAATGGTTTGTACATTCCGTGGCATAACAAAATCACGTCGCGTGGGACGTGTCCCGCAACACTGACATTGAAAGATAAAGAAAATGATGGTCAGGGCTAGGCTTTCATCTATCATACAATGAAGGAGTGGCTCAGGAGAATCTACAGACTGATGGGTCCATTTGTAATCCGGATAAAACTGATCCGGATGTGAACATTTTAAAAATGTTTAGCGATCTAAGATCAGGACCAGTTGTTGATTCTGGAATACACAATCTAAATTATTGGAATTCCAAATCTGGATCACTATATTGAACAACTGGGCCCTCGAGATAAAGCGCGTGGTTCGTCTGAAAATTCACCATGGGAAAGGAACGAGACAGTCCAGACACCCTCATTACACTTCGAGTGACTGACACAGGCACTGTGCCAGAATCCACGGCTGAATGCGATTCGTTAGCGTTTACCATTGGAGGAATCAAGCATCTTGTGGGCACAATGAATGCCTGGGTGTGGATCGCCCAAAATAGAATTTGTCCTAAGCCAACAGAAGGTGCAAAGTGATGGGGTATAACAACACGCACTGCTCGACCCAACAAGTAGTGAAGTTTTATAATTTCAAGTGTGCTTACTGCCATCAGACTCAAAATATAACAATAATTGCCGTGGAAGATGAACGTTACAGCGTTCACAGGAAACCGTTTTCACATAGATCCATGTTCTTTCACGTGATAGCAGTTACTGCTTGTAGCATAATATAAAAATGACAAGAGATTTAAATACGTTACAATATGCGATCATAAAATGAGCAAACACCCTCTGCACACATCTGTATGCAAACAAAAAGCTAGCAATAGCCATTACAACCACTATCCACAATCAAACGTGAAAATACGCGCCTAGGAAGCTCCACATCCCAAGAGTCACCGGTGTATAGGCTAGCTGCTGGTGAAAAGGCAAAATACTGAAAGTTTTACTTTAACCACCAGAACTTAAACCTTTCTCCACAGCTACCCTAGCAAACCAGCTAACAGGCTAGTTAGCCGATATACCGCTTCCTGTCTCTCACTAGCCAGTAGCTTTAACGTTATTCCAGCGAACTCCAAACGAGTAGGGTCCATTTGCACCAAAAGGCGTCTGACAACACTCAAAATGCAAATGATCAAAAACACAATGGCCACTAACACCGTAACAAATTGTGTTTTGCGTTATATTTTACCACCGAGCAGGCTTGTTTTACAGTTCACTGCAAATGTGCATTCGATGTGAAGCTCTAACAAAGCCTGAATGAAGTTCCTATGAGCGTAGTTCATCCAGGTAACGTTAGCCAAATCCGAGTACAAACACTCGATATAATGTTACGTTAGCTAGCCAGCGATATCTGCCATAATTTAGTTACAAAAACTCAAACATTCAATTCTTTAGGGGAATTAATGCTTACCTCTCCTGGTCCAGCTTTCTGTCGTTTGGATCTTATTTGAATGGTGTATTGTTTCTAAGGAAGCGTCCTGTTCCGGGGTCACATCCCGACAGTCAGTGGAGCTGGAGCGGACTGACTCAGGAGCTGAAGCTCCCGCTGTTCAATCAGTTCCCGCTGTTCAATCAGCTTTCCAACTAATGACCGCCTGGGGGCGCAATCCCTCTATATGAGGCATGATAAAGTATTACACTTTGTATTAGTCCAAGTTTGGGACTAAAATAAATCATTTTAGCCTATGGTAAATTAAACTTTGTCCCTCCCGTAAGAAACCCAAGCATTCTTCAGCATGATCTATTTACACATGCCTACATGCACACCCTATAAAAATAAAATACTGTAAGAGTTTGTTCTGATTGTGTGCCATTTATGGTAATAAGTTAAAAGATGGATGCTTAAGTGACCATGCAGGAAAGTGTCAGCAAGTCCACTCACCAAAACCCAGGAAATGAACAGCAACCCATTAATGAATTTCCCACTGACAGAAATTCTAAAACAGAAAAAAAGTGAAAACAGAGGAGGAACACATTTAAACCAGTAGCCTAATTAACTTTCTGATACTTTCTGAAAGCAAACAACATTCATCTAACCGGTGGTTAACTCAGTTTGGTTTAATTTGACCCATGTTAGCAGTAGTTGTTGCCCCCTATTTGGTCTTTGGTTTATGGAATAAAAATGGCTGGAGCTCTCAAACTCAAAGAAAGAGAGTTAAATAGAGCATTTTGGTATCATGAACAGGGTTAACAGGGATTAACAAATGAACTTTTTGGGAATTTAAATCAGAAAGTATTATTGCTATGCGATTACAAAAACAAACAAACAAACAAAACTTGTGTATAGTTTGGCAAGCATACTGCTATTAATAGAATGCTATCATGCTCAATTCTGATGCCCAAACAAGCCACATAGCTCTTGCCCTTTCTTCACACCAATTACCACATCACTTCCCCATCCTAATGCAGGCTAATCCCACCATAGCCCATTTCATCCTCCACCCACCAATCTGCTACAATATATTCCTTCCCACAGAGAAGTATTTATTTCTATGTGTGGGAACACACAACAGGTAGAATAGTAAACAACTTTATATGTTTAGAGTCTTTGTAATTGTGAACATTTTCAGAAAAAAAACAGGGGCATGTTTTCCAAGATTGCTTTCTCAAAACCACATGTTTCATTTAGGCAGGGAAATAGAAGGAAGTGACTAAAAGAATTTTCACATTCCTCATGCATTTTCACTTCTGTGGGGTTGAATATTTATTGTGAGGCAAAAACTGTTAAATAAGTGATTTATCTTTTAATAATTTCAAAACAATGTAAAATTTAATGCTATAACTCTGGGGTCCTTATTGACATGTTTTGACAATAAATTGTTTTGCTTGTTTGCATGGCCATATGGAATTAGGACCATATATTTTAAACACTAAAATATGTTTACCTATTCTGGCTAGGCAAAGTAGCACATTAGGATCAGGTCGGTCTCATTAAAGAAAATAAAGGAATCAGTTCAAATTAATCAAATTTCATTAATGAAAATGTGCATTATGGGCTAATTTGTATAATGGAAAGTACAACCATCCATTTTGGGTTTGTTGTAAACAACACTCTCACTGCACTTTAACTGTTCTCTTGTCTAGTTTCAACCAACATGTCATTCAATTAAATTCAATTCAATTTTATTTTTTTTACGCATTTTTACAAAAGGCATGTCTCAAAGCGCTTAACATAAAGAGGCCCAATGAGCAACAGGGGCAAGGAAAAACTCCCTAACAGCGTTTTTGGTTTTTACTTGTTATGGTAAAGGAAGAAACCTTGGGCAGTTCCGATGGCTCAAGGGGCTAGCCCAACTGCCTAGGGCAGGTTTTCAGTCTCTCAGATTGTGATTAGTCCACTATTATTCCATTAGGTAACCATTTTAAGAATATTGTGGTATAAATAAAGCAACATTGGAGTCCCATTATAATCCCAGGATATAGTCCCATGTCATTAGGAGCAGTCAAGCCAGGGGCCAGCTGGGGGCTGTATCAATCAAGTCAGGGTTGTCTGTGGAGCTGAAGGCAGCCCGCCCAGGAAGCCAGAGATGCAGGATCAGGCAGTGGAAGGCAGGGGTGACCCTCAGCAGTGAGGCAGTGGCATGGACCGTGGAGTGGGTTGAGGACCATTCAGGAGTGCTGCCAGATCAAACGTTGGAAGAAAGTCCTCAGCAGGGTGGCATGTTCAGTGAGGTTGGTTGAGTACCCAGGAGCCAAGAGGTGCAGGGTAGTAGAAGGCAGTGATGACTCACGGCAGGATGGTAAGACATGGAAAGTCAGAGAGGAGATGAGTTAGTACAGTCTCCATCAGATTTCAGAGAATGTGAGAGTTATATTGCATGTGCCATGTACAGATGTTGGCTAAGTGAGAGAAACAAGTGGAGAGGAAAGAGAGGAGGAGAAAGACAGAGTGAAAATTGTACGGCTTAACAGATGGGTTGTTTGTGGCGGCATTAACCTATAGCAGCATAACTAAGATATGATGTATAACAAGCCAACACCACCAAAGGAATAGTCAGTGGCCACCAAGCCCTGGACAGGAACTTACAGCAGAGGCAGTCCTTTCCAATAATACCTTGAGGTGTGGCTTACCATACACCATCCCTAACTAAAGGGGTCAGTAAATAGAAAAGTTTTGACTCTAGACTTAAAAGGTGTTGAGAGTGTCTGAGCTTGAAGGGGAGCTTGTTCCACAGGACAGGCGCACGATGGCAGAATGCTCTTCCTCTTATATTGTGGATTTTGATATTCTAGGAATTACTAGATTACGTGCAGCTTGCTTCATTGAGCGAGTCTGTGCTGTATACCATGGGGCAATTTTGTCTTGTTTTCTAATTTTCTTTTTTGCGATGGAATTTAATGTAGTCTAAAGTGGACTTGTAACATTATCAGTTAATTGATCAACTTGGGTAGGGCTGGGAAGAGAGCCTTCTGATGTATATTGTGTCATTAAGGGTTCAAGAAGAGTAGGAATTTTATCAATGAAGTCGCCTGTGGCTTGGGGGGTTATTCATCTAGTGTGGTAGCAAATAGAGTTAGGGGCTGTAGAATCTATTGTAGTCTTTAGAGTTATTAGGGAATGGTCAGTTAGTGAAGGACATTGAGGTAGGATAGCAAGTTGTTCTATTTGTGCACCATATGTCAGAACAAGGTCAATAGTATGACTACTTTGATGTGTAGGTGCATTAACATGTTGGAAGAAGCCAAAGTGTTCAATTAAGGATTGGAACGCTGATGCTAGGCTATTATTTGCATCATCCATGTGGACGTTGAAATCGCCCAACACTAGTTTATTAACAGGTTGATCTTAATCCCTGCAAGGCATTTCTGCCTGCTGCACCTCCACCGGTGCCTAGGGTTAGAGGGTATCAGAAGATTTTCAGATGTTACTCAAAATGTAATCCTGTATATTTTCTTAAAATCACTGAAATGTAATTAGTTTTTCAAAGTAATGTAACTAATTACTGTTACATTTATTTTGTAATTAAATGACATGTTACATGTAACTCGTTACTCCCCAACACTGCTGCCTTCCTCCCACTGGTAGTGAGCAAAGACATGTAAGTCCTGTGTACCAATGTAACAATTATATAACAATGATTCTATCACTGTTTCTCAAAGTCAAGAACGCTTCCTCGCTAGGACACTCGCCTTAGAAGCCGTACACTATGGAGACGAGGATTCATACCTTAGTAGCATTCAAAACGGTGTATATCTTACATGCAAATGGTTGATTTAAAACCATCTACAATCTATAAATAAATGTCTTTAAAAAGAAAAGAAAAAAAAAAAAGCTTGAACTGTCAGCTATGTTCATTTGTTTAAAGCCCTCTTCAAGGAAAAGAAAAAAAAAACAATCATGCTGTTAGGTTTTCATTAGCATTTTATAGCTGTTTTATTTTATACATTTTGGTATCAGTACAGTTGCACAATCAGTTCTTCAAATGATGACAATGAATGATTACACCAGTAAGAACTAACCGTTTCTCTGTATATGACTGCATAATAAGAATTCACACACTCTCCAGATATCCTTTATGCTGAACTGATGACTCAAGTACCTCTTTAATTATACTGTACATGATCCTCTTACATCAGTCATTTTAGGGACTTTTTTATCTTCCCCATAATTATATTGCACATCCAATTAAGAGTTAAAAAAAAGAGAATTAGAGAAGTCATCATTAGCTCTTTTCTTATTGAATGCTTCTCCATAAACAGTACCAGAAGCTTACAGTTAATTTGAATTCATGTTAATTCATTGACACTTTTGATTGCTTTTGGAATAATATTGTTGTAGATACTAACAATTCTTGAGGAAGAAAATAATCAACCAAGCTGTACATACAGACAATAACAAATGTAACACACAAAAACTTACCCCAAAACATGGTGCATGTTTAAATAGCTTTGTTTTCAGAATTACACAGAACTCCTATTGGAGTGCCAGATGTTTGTTATTATACTATATGGGAGGAGTAGGCAGTTAAGTTGCAAACCTGGGTTCAAATAATGAACCTGTCATCGTTACTATTTATGTCACTTTGGATAAAAGCGTCTAACAAAATCTCAGTCAAATTTTGAATTTCTATATGTCAGAGTGTAATTTGGTCCTATGATGTTACTGTACATGGTCTCCATTGATGAGTCAAAAAGAGGGAATCATAAATAAAATGCTTAGGCACATATTGTATCTTACAAGTGCATCACTGGAAATGTACAGTGCTAAAACAGACTAAAAGCCCACTATATGGTTCTATCCATTCAGTGATTTCTATTCCAGTAACTATTCCACTGACCTGAATTTAGTTCAAGAGGTAGACCAATATCTCTAGATGAAGTAACCCCTTCAGTAGTCATTCATGTGAATCCTTTGTCACAAGAGGGATATAATCTTGTCACACTGGAGGTTATGGCAGTTGTCATTTCACCTTAAGTCCAATTACTTTGTCTGGACCTTGTCATGTTAAAGCTATCATGAATTGAATTGCATTGGAACGTAAATGGCCTGGTAAAAATTATATTCATGTTCATAATTCACACATATATTTTTACACCTTTACAGGTACCAGAATGCCAGCCATTTTTCTGTCATACAGTTTATGACAAGACTATATCAGTCTTATGACAACAGGTTCAAGGAAAATTATTTAGAACCGTAGCTTATGTCTGCAAACTTCAGTTCACCACAAAAAGCGCGAGAATGGGCACTGGCTTGCCGTTACTGTACATTTGACAAACCTCACAGAAAAATAAACCTTTTGCTTATCATACACACTATGCAATATGCTCATCGTGAAGCAAGGCAAGACATTTAAGGCTTCTTCAGCAATACAACAATTTCAAAAATCCTCAAAAAGCTAAATCTGCATTACTCACTTTATATTTTTCATATGTTCAGTGTGCCTTTGTCAGGCGAAGTAAAAGGAATTTAAAAATGTGCCATTGTGGCAAACAATACAGACAACCAAAAAAGGACACCAATTAACACTATATAAAACATGTAAACCATAAAAAACACTTAATGTCACCCAACTCAACAATCTATATCTACGTCTTTAACCCGCAAATACAGCTGGTACAGCTGTTCCATATGTTTTAAATTAGCATAGTGGTATTTCATGAGCAAGTCATAAGTTAATGGCTGGAATACATTGGTTGCATAAGCATCCTTTTAAATGCGTTTTGCAATTTCACTGCCATCATCAATATTCACTGATCAGATCCGGTCAGTGTTCATGGCTTATTAAGGTCTTAAGGTCCTTCTAAAATACATATAGATCATTCCATGACTTCATGGAAGCTGTAAACATTCATTAAAGTGGGTTTTTAAAGGAAAAGACGCATTCAGGCCAATCAAATCAACATGACTTCCCACTTGTCCTTTGCGTTCGGCGATGATCTTGTTTATACAGCTTCTAACGTATAGCTAATGTATAGTCTCTGTGTATGTACTGACTGCACTGAGAACGGTTTTTACATCATCTAGCTCTGTGACAACAAAGAGTGAAAACAAACAAGCATAATGTTGGAGACATGGTTTCATAAACCACATGTAAATAAATAGGGTATAAATAATAAATAGAGTCTCTCAGTGCCTGTTTGGGTGTAAAGTTGGGCTGCTGCATATCTGCCTAATGTGTAATGACTCAGACATAGCACTAGATGTCACTGTATAGTAAAACAAACAGACCTTCACTGCCCTTCTCATTCGTCACATAATGGTTGCACTGAAACACAAAGCTAGTTGATCTATTAGAATAACAATGGCCTGCTATTTATTTGTAGAACTTCAACCAGTGAATCTGGCCTAAAAGGTTGGTTTAAGTGGAAATAATAAACAAATTCAACCTATAACAATGAAGTGGGCTTCATCAAAATGTGTTAGCTTTGTTTCTTGTTTGTTTGTTTGTGTCAGTGTTAACATATCCAGAGGAAATGACAAAGCGAATCTGTCACATTCAGACTCAAATGAATACGTAGTGGTGGTGAACGTTTGCACAGGATTGGAGGGAATTCATGCCAGTTTGATAGCGGCCTGGGACTATTCACAAGAAGCGCACTCCTGCGGGACTAAATGCAGTGCAATATTTATCCTCTATGGCTCTGAAGAGTTTCCGTGTGTCTCTACCATCACCTGTTGTCTTTGGCTATAGCGTGCATCATCCAGTTGACCTTTGTCTTCCAGCTCTCTCTCAAAGCTTCATTGAACTTGACTTTGAAATTCTTCAGTGCCTCCTCCTCAGACTTCCCCAAGGCCAGGGAATCCTTACAAACAGAAAAATAAATGTGATAAATGCTTAATCAATAACAGCATGTAAATCATCAAGATTCATTAAAATACTATAATAAAATATATACATTGTCATTAAATTATTTTGTGATTAATAATACCAAACATTTTTATTTATATCTGACTGAATATAGAGAATGTAACTAGCATTTGCACTGTTAACACATGCCATTGTGTGTGTGCAAGTTGTCTAGTTGAATCAAAATCAGATTTCGAATTGGAATGTTTCATTGGCCAAATATACTTATATACAAGGAATTTGACTTGACTTGTTTTGCATTCTAGACAAGCGACAAGGACAACCATCAGTATACAAGAAATACTTAGGACACATGGTGGGCATCAACACAATAGACAATATACAATATACACCAGCAACTATCAACATTATCAACAACATAATAATGTTGTTGTGCTGCTCTTCTGAGTTGAGTTGTGTTGTGATGCATGTATAGTAACCTACCTTCAGATACTGGATGTCTTTTGCTGAGCTGAGCTCAGGAAGTCCAGCAGCTCTCATCAGAGCAAAGAGGTTCACAAACAACATTCCATTTCTGCACAGGATCTTATAGGCCTGTTCACAGCACTCCCTGAACCTGACAGAGAGGGGGGGGGGGGAGAGAGACCTTATTTTATCTTCAGAGGCAGACTATCTCTGTACTTCCACATCAGTGATAAGTGACTAAAATGACAATCTCTCTTTAGAAAAGACCGTTAGGCACAAACCAAACGCATAAACCGTCACAAATGGCACTAATGGGACATAATCTTTAAGGAGGACTGTGCTAGCTGTGTGTCATACCACTTATTTCATACAGGTATTTATTAAAAGATCTTTCAAACTTGACGCTGTTATTGTTTTTTGTTGGTGTTTTTATTTACTCTAGAATCACATGAGCAAAGTCAAAGTCATACCTTTCAAACTTCTCGCTGTTACTGGTTTTTCCCTCTTGAATCACATGGACAAAGTCATATGTCAGGATGAAAGGCACACGTTCCCTGTTGATCCCAAATTTGGTCTTGAAGTTGCCAAGAAAATGCCCAAAATCAATGTGGAACAGCTTAGAAAACAAGAAAACAGAGTTTTCATTAAAAGATTAGAAGGAATGAAAATTTGTAGATGTAATATTTTAATAACAAAAACCAGCAATAACTATTACTTTAACTATTATTATTTATTTTTCTTAGTGTCATTATTTTGGTGCAGCACCATGCAAAATAAGCATTGTGCTATCATTTGGACAATGAGCTGATGAATGTTCCATTATGTTCTCCCAGATGGTAACAATTAGTCATTACACACACTGTGACTGTGCAAAAATAAGAAATGCCTGTCATGTTTTGTTAACTGATTTGAAGCAGAGCAACGTGTAAATGCAGTACTCTTGTACTTGACACTTGTCACATTTCTTACAACTTTTCTGTCCTTGCAAGCTAATTTCGTTGTCCAGGCAACTGTGCAAAAAGTATTGAATTCTAGAGGACTGGCATATGGAAGTAAAAAATGTACTGTATTAACTTCCTAGGGGATTTCTGTTTAAAGAAACTTAATTTGATTGATTACCTGCCCTGTTTCCCTTATCATGATATTGTCACTGTGCCGGTCTCCAATGCCCAGGACATATGTAGCCACACAGTAACCAGCACAGGACAGTGTAAACTCTTCAATGGCTTCGTCAAGCTTGTCCCTGATGGCAGAAGTAGAGAAGGCCATACATACACACGCACGCACGCACACACACACACACACACACTGAGTCAGAGGAAGTTCCTAAGCTCTCTGTTGATTATTGGCAGACAATGTACAGCTGGAGTCTGTGAGCAACAGATGATTGACAGCGCTCCAATTCCTTGTCCCGGTCTAGACGTACCCTGGTTCACTATGTTTAATCATTGCAGCAATGTGTTGCATGCATGTCTGTATCTCACACTGCCACAAGATGAGCCAACACTTCCTGTGGCTTTGACAAACAACAACAGCAAAGGACTTGTTGCATTTCCCCCTTGAACCAGCTGCAACCGCACAAGAGGTTTACACTTCTTAAGGCTTCCCTAGGGCAGCCACTACAGACTACGGAATCTGCACTGGGACAAAAGACGAATGTGCTACCGCTATGCAAGATGCAAGATACGCAAGATATTGTCTGATCATGACCTCACTCACACCGTTTTAGAACGTTTGTGACCTACACTCACTTGCATATATTCAAATAAGCAAAGAATTAAAGCACTGTAATTAAACAGCCTCCCTGAAGTGTAATTTAACAATGTAAAGCAACAAGGACCATGTATTGAACAAAGTACTGAAATAGAATTGTGGTACAGAGCAATCAGCTGAAGCTGGAAGTGGTTTTGTTAATAGAAGTCCATTTTCTTCTGTCATATACACAGTCAGTGGCCTTGACTTTAACGTTAAGACGTCCTTAACATAGAATAACCTCCTCTACATCTAACTTTACAGTGATCAAGTCAACATTTGTTTCAACTAAGCTCTCTGCGAAAGCCAAATGTTTGCATGCCACAATGACTGTTACACTTACGCACGCAGACACGCTTATTTTTGTGGAATTAAGGAATGCCACACATTTCAAAACAAAACAACAACAACAAAAAATCACTGACACTCAAGCACACACATAGGCTACAGTACAGTTGGCTGGTTAACAAAAGGTCCTTGTGCAGTCCTGACGTGACGTCTGTCACAGTAGGCAATGACGGCAATGACGGCAATCAGCGTCAGCGCTGCCCGTCATCTGATTTATAATTTACCCCGGGGGGACCAGTGTCTCCCTCTGTCGGCGAACCCTAATACCAGGGGGCCTGGCTGCGTGTGGCCAAGTTAGTTCCTCGAACCCAGTGTGGTCTTTTCTTTCTCCTCTGCCTCATTCACAGCATTCCGTTAACCGATCTAGGGCTGTCCATGCACTTGGACGTAACGGCAAACGGCACACACAACAAGTTTCAAGAGGGCACAGCACAAGGAACCTCTGACAGACAAAAGAAAAGCACACAGTACAGCTGCGCTAAGCGGAGCGAGAGTTTTATATTTAGAAACGCTGTTAGTTGCACCACCTGTGGAGGACATAAAGACCCTGACCACTTGGGTAATTTCCTGAGGCTAAATGAGAGGTAGCCGGTGCTGCAGGTGCTGGTAAAAAGCAAGACACTCACTACATATGTATTAACACCTTCTATAACCTTCATATAGCCATCCCCATCTCTATGCAGCACTTGTCACAACCCCCCACCCCCCCACACACGTCTATTACTTTATTTTGCCCCATTCTACACCCTTTTCTCCTTTTTAATTTAATTCCATTTTTTAACACCATTAAAAAATTATATTGACAAATAAATTCCTTGATTCCTTGATTGAGGGTTATTTCCCGAGGCTAAATAAGTGATAGCAGGTGCTGGTGAAAAGCAAGAGGCTCACTAGGCATGGATTAGTTGTATAGCAACGGGCGACGCTCACCCTGGGTTCTTGGACTTGAGCCAGTTGAGCAGGGCGTCCTTGTTGAAGGCGGCGGTGGCGGCACTGTTGCTGTTGTTGAGCTGGATGTTGGCGATGGTGTCTGAGTTCTTCACCAACTCAATCAGGCCCGTTTTGTTTCCGGTGGAAAGGCATCCATAGGGGATCATCCTAGGGTAACAGACACCAAACAGGGAGGAGAGAGACAGAGGGAGAGAGAGGAAGAGGAGAAGGGAAGGAGAGAGAGAGAGAGAAAGAAATGGAGAGAGAGAGAGAGAGAGAGAGAGAGAGAGAGAGAGAGAGAGAGAGAGAGAGAGAGAGAGATTGAGTAAGCTTTTGTTTAGTTTTGTTCTCTCACAGAACCACCACAAACCCATCTTGTTGCTAGGAAAAGCAAAGTTGACAAACAAATAACAAACCTCAAGTCAAGCCCCTCCTTCTTCCACAAAGTGTCCATTAACTGAATCATCTGCAGAGTCAACATGTCCTGACGTAGGTCTGAAAGCAACGCAGATTACAAACCAAGGCACCTCCAATTACTCCAGAACCTCATCAACCACTGGATCAGCATTTGTATGTGCTTAGACCAGGAATGGGCAAACTATCCAGCCCGCTAAATCTGTCTAAATCATATTAAATATTTTATTTGATTAAATATGTCTAAATTATATTAAATAATATAAACTTATGCCCTATTAAACCTAATGCATTGTTTTCCAATAAGCCTTTCATATCCATGCTTTACTACATATTAAAGGCCAAAACTGTGAGACAAAATGGCCTTTACATGTCATTTATAATACTTCACACCAACACTACATCCATCTGCTCCTGGTAACAGCCTCTTTAGCTAATTTTAAAATCCATTGTGGCCCACGATTTAAAGAGTTTGCCCACCCCTAGGTTAGGGTCTAAGCCTGGGGAAGGGTTGCCAATGAGTGCTTCTCTTACCATCTCCGTTCTTGAAAATGAGCCCCACCGTGTCAGACTGCACCCACTTGTTCTTGTACATCAGCCAAAGGGGCTTCATTTTAGAGTCCATGTACTTACACCGGTCTGCACTGAAAAGTGAAGAAACAGGAACCGTTATAGAAACGTGACCAGTTTGTATGAACACTCAGCTTCCTACATTTCCAGGAAAACTTTGCGGTACTACAGGTGACAGCTTTCGCAATGTCCTTAACTGTCGAAGCTTAGAAACTGGTCTATGTGACAGCTTCTTGAAAAATCCCACATATCAGCTACATCAAAGCAAAACAACACCAGATATGGAGTCTACAAGATAACAACACACACATACACACTCACACACACACACACACACACACACACACACACAGACACACAGAAACCACATTTATCATTAAATAAATTCCCTATGTACTCTTGAAGTGACCTTAAAGGAACATGCTGAGTGCAACTGAGTGCACGGAATGAGACGAGACAGGTATGTATCAACTCGTCTAAGTTAGGGGAAGAACATATTTCAATATTGAAAAACGGTGGCGTATTTCTTTAAGTGAAAAAAGGCAATTATGTTAGCTTCATTACTCTCATTATCTGTATCGCTAACCAACTTAATGTGCCTCAAATATAAAGAGCTTAATTGTACAGCATCCATCAACCCTGACTGCTGTCCAAACTCCCCTAACATGGCCACACTTTATTGTGAAACCATGCTAAATGCTGAATGTCAGATATAAGCTATGCTCTGCTCACTAGTAGTCACTCACTAGTAGTCACTAGCAAGTGCTCCAACCTAAACATATTAAAAGAACCAATTAGACATGCCAGAAAAGTATCAGACTTTAAGCTAAATACATATTGTTAACAATATTATTAAGCATTTGGGAAATGTTTCTATGACAGATTTTAAGATATAACTGAAATTGTACTTCTGTATATTTTCTTGAAATCAACATTTTAACATAATATTCAGTATTCCTGTATTGAATTGATTATTGATTACTGCTGTTCTTTTTTTGTAATTTCATGACATGTAACTCATTTCTCCCCAACATACTGTCAGATTGTGTTTTTGAGCATGAACCACAGCTTTAGGTAGGAGCGACACTATTTTTTGTATTGTGTATGTGTTACACTGTACTGGACACCCCAATTTCCTTAAGAAATAATAATGTATGTATGTATGTGTATATACAGTATATCTGTATATGTATGTATATCTGTATGTATGCATATATCTATGTATGTAAGTCTCTATGTATTATGGCTTGTTTTTAGTCTTCAGGGTGCACCCTTTTTTACAGCATGTTTCCTACTGTGAAAAACACTTTTGAAGAAGTTGCAGGAAGAAGAAGAAGTAGAAGAATAGGGGAAGAGGCGACAAGGTACCATATCTCTGAGAGGATGATGCTGGGGTTGAGAGGGGACAGTAGCTCAGACAGAGCCTCCATGTAGGCATCCTGTTTGATGCACACTTTCATGTCCGCTGTGGTCTGCATCTTTGAGGCCTTCTGAGAACCAGACTTCACAAAGTCGTTCAGGGCTTTCATTTTATTTAGAGCCTCATTCTGTCAGCAAACAATGGAAAGAAAAAGAGGAAGAGGGAGAGAAAGAGAGACAAAGAAAATGATATGAAAACATCGATGACATTAACTGTCACTGTATAGATTTTTTAGTAGCACTTTATAACAATGGTTGTCTAGAAATGGTAAATAGAAACAGTTAAACATTAGTTTAAAAACAAATCATTATTTAATCGTAAACAAATAGCTAGTTATTAGTTAGTAAACAGCTAAAAAGGTCAAACAAAAGAAGTTTATGATACTGATATTTGCTCACTGTGGGCTGACAATGTCACTGTTTCATGGAAAGATAAAAAAAAACCAGAGACCAAGTTCCCCTCATGGGATGTAATTAGCTTCTGCTTATCCATAAACCTACTCTCTTTGACCCTCAGTGATTTCACTTTCACTTTTTTACTGATGATAATTAGGTTTTTATATATTTTTTTTATATTTTAGATATTTATATATTTTTTAAATTGTGCTAAATAAAATATTGTAAACTATTATGTTTTTTAACAATAAAATAACTTTCAACTAAAATGTTAACAGACCATGATTTACCATACTATTATTTATATGTGACAGATATTATAAGATGAAATATCTACAATATATGTGGTTTAATTTACAGATTGTATACATTATAACATTCTGTTTAACATTCTGCTGTCAATATTAGGCTGTTATATTTAAAGTGTGAAAATGAAAACTTCAGGGTTTATAAATATGCAGGACCAGAACGCTCCTTTGTTGCTCATATGGACTAGTTTCCTGTAATGTTCCTGTCCTTACCTGCTTGATCAGGTTCTTCATATGATAGATGCTCCCTCGACAGTAGGCCTCAAGGATGAGGCCAAAGCGTAGACTGACTGAGGACACATGCATTTCAGACCTGAGGAAGAAAAACATTGATTGGAGGAGGAGCTTCTAGACAACACTGGTGCCACCTTCCATTATTACCTTGAGTTGAACAACTGAACAACCCTGATTTGATACAGCTTTCACTTAAACACAAACTAAAGCCTGTGTCTACAAAAAAAAACAGCAAACACAGTCCCCTGGTTGGTCCCGGAGAGCTGCTGTTATCTCTCAGACCGATAGGAGGCGCAGTTCAGGGATCCTACTGGATTTACCTGAGATGCCAGAAGAGGAAGTGTCCTATCCTCTTGTTGGACAGGGCTCTCTCAAGGAGAAACCTGGTAAGATCGCAGTCGAGGTAGGATTCATATTTTAGGACCTGGACCAGCTGCAGGAGGTACTGGAAGAGCTCTTCATCTCTGTGAAGATGAAAGACAGACAGTCATTTAGGTTTTAATTTTGCCTTTCCCAACTTCCATTACCAAAACAACAATGTTTATCCAACATTTTCATCTTGGCCACGAAAAGTGAGACAAGTCAGGCTAATACTTTGTGAGGTTTGTGAGGAGTGACTCGGAGACAATTCTTCCTTTTGTGGTCCTGTGCCTGAGGCACTGGTTGAGTTATATGTTGATGGCTCTTCATTTTCTGAGAAAGCGAGTACTCAGTAATGTAGCCATAACAGGCTGGAAAGAGGATAATAAAAAAGATAGTCCAAGTGAAGGCAGAAAATTTGTTGCCTAGTGCTTGGTGTAACGCACTGGTGGAAAACTGACTGTTTGTGGGCCACATGTAGAAAAATCGAAGCTGCTGATGCAAAATTAAGAACACCAGCAGACTGATGAGAAAATGTGCAGGCCATGTCTTGCTTCTGTGTTAAATGGTACTATTGACACACATCATCCCACTAGTGAAACTAAGATGAGCGATGGATACTTTCATACATATTATTAGACTAATGTCAGTGGCCCACTTTACACTTTTTTTTTTTTACTTTTTAATGTGAGAGAGCAGAGCCGGATTTGGCCGCAGGCTTAAGCTTGGCCTTGGCTGGAGAGGTGCGAGTGCCAGTGCCTACCTCAGTTTCCTCAGGCAGCTGATGGTGAAGGAGCGGACGTGCGGGTCAGGGAAGCAGTAGTCCAGCAGTTCCAGCGCGTGAATGGCTGGCAGGTTGGGCCAGTTCCGGAGGAGGCTCACCATCTGATCAGCAGAGAGTCACACTTAACAAACACATGCTAATCCTAATGCCCGATCAACAAATCTGTTCTTGTTGGTGAGGTTTATGAAATTCGTGTATGCTTTAGGTGTTTTGTAGATTAATTGAAACAGACTAGGAATGCACCTGGTATAAAATGAACTTTAAAATGCAGTTAGAGGAATTATAGTAAATTGCAGGTGGTCAAAAACTGAAAAAATGTCAGCACACGCACACACACATACACAAACACATGTTTCACCTGAGCCACGTCCTCATGCTTGTTCCATTTGGTGACAAGCAGGAGCTTTGAGAGGCTCTCTGGGTAGTGGTCACGCATCTCTGTCCTCATCTTCCACAGCAACTCCTTATCATCCTCAAAGATCTCTGTGAAGTTCTTGTTGTCCACTATTTCCTTCAGCTTCATATACTAGGGAGCAGATGAGAAGCCGAAGTGAGAAAGAGAAGACAAATTAAACAAGAAGACAGTAATTAATAAAAGACAATCTTTACAACCATTTAACATTGAATTAAAGTTTAGTTGTGTAGAGTGTGTGTACAGTATATATGTATATATAACTAGGATATGTGAATATATATATATTTTTTATTATTATTCAAATCGCACCACACCAGCCTTACCTCCTCTTTGGTGGCAAAGATCTTCTCTCCATTCATCTCTAGATCATTAATCTAAACATGGAGAAAAAAAAAACAAGGACTGTGAGAAACTCTCAGGGTGTACAGTACAATATATTAAAATATGTGATTAACACTGCTATATAAAGGCAGACTGGAGTACTGTAACTAAAGATTTTGTCAAAACTGAGTTAAACTTGAAAAGAGCTTTGTGACATCTGCTCTGCCTTGAAAAAAAAATCCCAGTCTAATTATGTCCCATTAAATAAAAGGAGTGTCAATTTTGCAGGAACTACAAAGGCCAAACTAATTCCAGAACAAAATGCAGACTAACTTCACACATGAATATCTGAAAATCAATCAAATGTCTGCAAGAACTCAGAACTTTGTTTTAAAAAGTTGAATAAGTTGCATTCATTTATTAAACCCTGAAGTCTATTGCTACAGAATTTCAATGGTTTAAGGTCATAAAAAATCAGTATCTGCATATGGTGAATTTTTGTGTCATAGGACAGATATGATCAAAGTTAATATACAAAAACTTCCATGAATGATAAAGCACTCATCTACAACACATTTTGACAACATTACATTAGAAACATTATACATTTTTTTTTTTTTTTTTTAACTGTTCAACTTAAATTTACGGTTTCCATAGTTTTTAGTGCACTTTGGCTTTGTAAGGCAGAACAGAGTGAGGACAACATAGATTATGGATTTAAAACAATATGTACAGATTATGGATTTGTGGGCACATACAGGGATGAATACACTTCATGAACAAAGTGATTGAACATAAAAACGTCAGTGTATGTATAAAACCTGAGCAGTGTTAGTGCATTCATCCTCAGAACTGCAGCGCAAACCTATACGCAAATGTTACATACAAACACACACAAATGTCAAAAAGACACACACACACACACACACACACACTTCTACAAAAAACGATGCTACAGGCACTCATACTTCACTCAAACACAAACACGCACACGCACACACACACACACACGGCCACAATGCAAATGAGCAGGTGCTCTGAGGGGGGCCTTGCCTTGTCTAGAGGGGGGTAGCAGAGGGGGTGCGGTGTGATGATGGGGAATCGTATAAGCAGACAGGCGGTGCTGTCAATGTTGGGGTTCTTCTCCACCGTGCCCATGGGGTTCAGTAGGTCGCTCTTATCATCTGCTCACAAGGCGGAGAGGATATGAGCAGATCAGCACAGAACAGACAGAGCTACTGTACCAAGCAACAACCCCTCCCGAGGCCCGACCCTTACTTAGACTCATACTCACATACACACACACATGCACAGACACACACGCACACACAGACAACCACAGCTCCTTGGCGTTAACTGTCCAACCCTGACAGTTACTGTGTCACCCCACTAATCCAGTTACAACAGGAGATCCTACTCATTAACCCACTGCTATGGCAAAACTGAGCAGCACTGAAAGAATTACTCATCAGATCTATCGTACAACGGCAACAAACATAAGATTGTGGTGATGCAAAACAAGGCCTGCTTGATTACTTTTGCACGAATTTGCGTGGTTAAAACTCTTACAACATAACACCCATGGCATAAAAAGACGACACTTCGTATTGTGCACTGATGGTGTTCCTTCACTGATTGAGTATCAAAGCATCTACAGTTGCTTTACTATCAGAACCCTATTTCATGACAGCATACACCTTCCCACGCCCAGCCTGAATGAGGCAAATGACCCAGCCACAGTGCACGGGCCACAGCAAACAAGCCCGACCACCCGCTGACCTGCTTCTTCACTTGACTTCTATCCAGCTGCAGATAGAGCCCTGGATCAAAAACAAACTATTTTTAAAGAAAACATTTCTCTTGTTACTGTCGCCCCTTCCCATGTGTTCTATATGTTGTCTGTTTTCTGAAAACTGTTTTCTATCATAAAGTCAACCAGATGGCATAGTGGCTGCCTTGTAGTTACGGTCTGTTAAATTTTAAGCATAAAGAAAAGGAAAAATGTTGAAAAAGACACCTACCAGCTGGACTTTTTGGAATTATGTATAAGAGGGGAAAAACTCTCTTTTTTATACAACATCATCCTTGCAGTTAGCTGGTACCTATACTGGTAATTAGCTGTGAAGTATTCTCCTTTGTTATGTTATTTTTGTTGACACCATTACAACTTTTAAAATAGTGTTTGTAAATAAAAGTAAATGGGAGCATATGTACTGTGCTATCAACAAAACGGCATTAAAGAGGGGCGGGAGAGGCACCTGGAACTGATGGCCATGTGGACAGCGACACCTCCCCGGTCTTCAGCTGGTCCTTGTAGTCAAAGACCATGGTGTTCACCCACGCCAGAGGACAGTCCTGATGAGCAGATGCAAGAAATCAGAGCACAGGTATTACACCAAGACAGTGATTCAGTGATTACTTTCTATTTCCTTCATCTAGAGCCAGCATAGCCCTGCACATGTCCTGAGAGTGAAGAACTGCTGAGTCAAAGTGATAAACAACTAACGCTTCGGCAAGAACAGCTCAGGGGACTCCTACAGAAAAGTTCCACTCACAATGCTTCAGTATGTGGTGGGATATAATCTCATTGCTTTATAAACCACAAAATTTAATTCAATTCCAGTTGCAATTGAAGTGAAAATGAAAAAATATGATAATTTATTTATAATATTATATTGTTTATATTAGATTAGATTAGATATACTTTATTGATCCCCAAGGGGGAAATTCAAGATGGTGGAGTCACCTTGGCTGCCATTCGTACGGCGCCTATAGAATAATTGTAATAATTGTAATATTATATAATTAAATAATTTAAATGGTTATATCTGTTTTTTTTTTTTTTTAAATGATCCCAACAGCAATACAACTGTAAGAGTTAAGTTCTGACTAAATTACCCCCCCATATTGATGCTGTGTTTTCATCCAGTATGACACAATTGATTGTTCATTTGCAGTCCTCAAAAACACCGACACAAACGTTTTCAAAAAGTCCAGTAACATAGAAATCACTATTGCTAAAAGAGCTTTTTTTTAGAATGATACATCAAATGTAAGTCACAATAATCCCAGAAGGTCCATTTCCATCTGTAGAGATTCCCCTGATTGTAAAAACAATGGTCGCTCGTATCTGTTCTTTTTTTCTGTTAGTCTAGACAAAGTATGTGAGATTTCAATAATAAAAACATACAATATAAAGCTTCACTATGAAGTGTCTTTCCAGAGAATTTTCAAGAGCTCCACCTTAGTATCATTTGCCACAATCATTCGTCAAGCTGTCAAAAAGTTAAACACAAGACATTTACAAGAAACAGTCCAGAACAGTCATTAGCTACACCTCATTAGCAGTCATTAGCAACACCTAACACCTCATATATAGGAATATAGAATGTGGCTGTGAGAATGACAAAAAAGGGTTGCCGACTGACTGCTGGCACTTCTCTTTTTCTGGTACAGGACTGACTGGCATGTCTGCATGTGGGAACAGGGGGGCTGCAGAAAGCAGAAGTGGTACGGGGTGGGTTGTAAACAGTTGCCTACTACTACTACTACTACAAACTCCAGACGTACAGGCCTTTACATACAGAGACTGCCACCAAAAACAGGGAGAGGAATGCAGGATGCAGGAGAGGAAAAAAAGAAACAGAGGTTATCACTTAATCCACCTAATCCATCTTCACCTGCAATGCTACTCTGTCTCATGACTTCTAATAGTAGAGTAGTCAAGTACAGCACATGACATGACATGTATTATGAATATTAGAATAATATAGTATACTATAGGATAGTATGCTGCTGTGGAAGATTCCCTCCCCCTGGATTGGGCCATCCAGGAGGTCAGTAATTTCTGTAGAATCACTGATGCGAAAGTATAATGAATGCTGTTGAAGGCAGAGATATTTTTTGCTTCAGATTCACATCTGAATATCATTCCATGAGTTGAGATAATTCGCCATTGTTTATCATGATGAAAATGAAAATATTTCACCTGAGGACAAATTTGGACCGTCTTGTTGGGCTATATTTGCCCATAAAGCCTGGAGGACAATACTTAGAGTAGGGCGTGTAGTCACAGAGGACAGTAGCATGGAGAGAGGTGCTGCTAATCTTTTTAGCTGTAGGAGATGTTGACTAGGAGTGGCTATGCCTTTTGTTTAGAGTTGAGTGCTGTGTATGTACAGGACATTACTCCATAGCAGAAGCACCAGCAGAAGATGAATGAACATAAGAACAACATTGAGAAACCCTTCACCAGATATCTGCATTTGTGACAGCAGAGGCAGAAATTGGGCTTCTGAACAGCTGCTTTAGAACAGCTACAAACAACCATAAAATATATGCTATTTTGATAAATTAAAGACTGGGTAGTTCTGCAATAAGTTCTAAAATGACCAAAACCTACCACCTAATTTTACAGGTTAACATTTTACAGGTTTCATACAATCTAGTGTGAATCCACCATCTCAACCAGCCTTCATATAAGACACAACAGTTTAAAAAATAACATCAGTTAAAAACTTTGATCTTGTGCAACTTCCTAAAAATAGTTTCTTAATCATTTTCGTCTTGAAATGATGTAGAAAATAATTTCTTCATTGTAACGTTTAATAAAAAAGCCTATTCATCCATGGCCTCCATTCATGCATTTAAGGTCATCGAAATAACATTACCAGTGCTGACTTAAGAACATACTTTTCATCTACACCCATCTTGATTTTCAACAAAAGCAAAAAGTTGACCTTTACTTACTGTAAAGACTGATTACTACAGAGGTGGGAAATTACCGCTAGCTGCTTTACCACCTTGTGACCTCTGACCCCAACCATCATCCCATCCCAGTGCTTACCGCTCGCTTGTTCTTCTTCTTGGTGGAGCGAGGCTTCTTGGTGGTGGCGATGACAGCATAGAGAGCGAAGCAGAGTCGGGTCATGCGGGGCAGGTCCCCAACGCTGATGTCAAACACTAGCTTCTGGTCCCATATGGGCTCGGAGCAGACGCTCACCTCACTGCTGGTAACCACCTTGCACAGCAGCTCACTTCCATGGAACAGGCCCGCTTGGACCACCAGCTGAGAACAGACCAAGAAGAAACAAGCAAACAGGTTATAGGCCACAAATTGTTGTTGTTACGTAAAAAAAAGGATTTAATGGTATTATTAAAAAACTGCTGCCAAAACCTAGAATGTATACTTTGTTGTCTCACTTCATGGTAATATTTGACTCACATAACATAAGCACAAACCCATTGTTATATTGATTGTAATCTTAATACTAGTGATAATGATTTATAATGATTCATGTTTTCAATATATATAATCCTAAAAATAACAACCTAAACTTCCCTTAAATGAAAGCTGCCAAGGTCACGGACAGTAATGAAGACTGGACAAATTCTCCACAACAATAGCAACTCAGGAGGATGCTATGAGCCGCAATTTACTGACTCACTACAAAGTGGAAAAGCCGGACGTTCACTGAGACAGTGCAACCAAATACAAAACATAAAACAAAAAATAGACTGATGCTGAAACAGCATTTTATAAGTCATTCTACTCGCTGAGAAACACATGGGGGCAACACATCAGTAACTGAGTGAGAACACAAACTCAGCACTAGAAATGGGATGCATTCACTGCGTGACACTCACACTCAGTGTGTGTGTGTGTGTGTGTGTGTGTGTGTGTGTGTGTGTGTGCCACACAGTGAAAATATCCCATTCTAGTGCAGTGTTATAACATATATATACACAGTATGTGTGTGTGTGTGTGTGCGAGAGAGAGAGTATGTGTGTGTGTGTATTTGAGAGATAGAAAGTGCAAGAGAATAACAGAGGAAGTGTGTGAGAGAGGGAGAGGGGACAGAATGGGAGATGATGAAATGTATTTTAGGCTCAAAACAAGAGCAGACAACATTGCTTGTCACAAACAGCCACCATGACTTTTCATTTCTGTAGCATAAGACAAAAAAAGTTATGAGTGTGAAAACACACACACACACACACACACACACAGTGGCCTTTTCTAAGAATCTGGGCCCCTGAGAGAGCCGTGAAAGCCAGATAGTCCCTCCCCACTTCCTGTTTTTGACAAGTTTCACTCAACCGCTTCTGATGAATTATGGGAAATGTGTGGCCAGGGTCACATGACCGCACTGGTTACAATTGTACCCTCTTGTCATCTCCAAAGATGAGCTTTACTCAGCCTAAGTTATTCAGCAGTTTGTTTCCCCTGGCTACAATCACACAAATGGCAACCTTAGACACACACACGCACACACACACACAAACACAATAACACACATATATTGTACGCGGATATAAACACAGTGTAAACAGACACACCTTCATGCCCTCATCGGCATTGACCCGACTGCCTTGCAGTAGATGAACGTAAAAAGACTCTTGGATGGACCGCAGGGAAGATGTATTTTGCTGTTAAAAAAAGCGGCAAAGAAACAGTCCCTTACATAATGCTAATTTGGTTAATTTTTATTTCCTACATGTACAGTAGCAGTAATCAAGGTGTGGTGGACTTATTTGTGCAAGTGTGGTCAGAACTAGCCATACTGTTGTGACAGTAAGTATCATCAATGTGTGAAGCCAATTTATAGCCTCATTCATGACCTAGACCATAGATTTACATTTATTTACATGCAGAGCATTTTTTTTATTCATTGTTATCAAATGAAGCCTCAAAATTAGTTATGTTATGTGGCCATGATATGATGTAAAATATTATTTTTCGATACTATTCCCGAACTAAAACATTCTTAAGATGAGTGATGAGTTGTCGGTTGTAGTCTTTAGAATGTTTACTAGAGAGTTCCAGTTCTAATTTCACACAAATCCAATTCCACAATCACAGACAGACATTTCACACGGACCCAACAGTCTGTGTTTGTTGATGGTTATGGAAGAAGCTTTGGTCAAAGTCCAAGGCACAGGTTTAATTAAAAACTACCAAGAAGCAGAGGACAAGTGAGTTGCTCCTCTGTTAATAACAGACCAAAGCCTCTCACCTTTTTGATTGGGAGTGGGGGAGGTTTGGACGAGGGTCGGCCCATAGAGACCTGGTTGCTCAAGCAGCTCTGCTCCTCCTGATACTTGCTGATGGTAGAGCGATGAACCATGATCAAACACGCATGCATGCCAGCATGCATACAGGAGAAAATATACTGCAAGAATTAGAATAATAGACACAGACAAGAGAGAGAAAGTGAGCAAGAGAGAGAGAGAGAAAGAGAGTGAGAGTGAGCGAGTGAGTGAGAAAGAGAGAGACAGAGAGTGAGAGAGAGAGAGAGAGAGAGAGAGAGAGAGAGAGAGAGAGAGAAAGACAGAGAGAGACAGAGAGAGAAAGAACGTTTTAGTACCAAGTAGCTGCTCTGAACCACAGACGCACTGGACCAGACATCCAGGTCCAGAGAAAGCAGTGTGTGTGGCGGGCGTGATCCCAATCAGATCCCAGGGCCTGTGTTCATTTATATAATGCAGCTCAAATTTCATTATGCTCTCTGTAGTTCGCCATCTGTAGTTCACTGTTAAGGGCCCTGGTGCAGCTATGAGTCACACCAGCAGGTACTGTAGCAGGAGTTTCAACAACAACAAAAGACCCTGTTCCAATGCTGGCTGAGTCTTTAAAACCAGAGTAATCGAAAGCAAGAGTCAATCTGTTAGTCTAAAATTAATGTCGGGAATCAACATAAGGCAGCATTATTTCAATTGAAAGCTTTTAACACCGTCTGGACCAGTGGGTAGTAGCGAGCCAGCCGAAATGCTACGCTTAGAATAACTGTGCTACAGCATTCACTTCATATTGTCTACTGATAGACAGGTTCTCACTTCTAACATTTGTTTGCAGAAGAGGTTGCAGTAAACAAAAAACATGAGTCAAGCAAGCAGGTTTTACATGCCCTTTTAAATTACACAGCAAAATACATAAAGAGATACTGTCATCCTCTTACATTAGTATCAGAGGCAATGAAATAGTCCTAGACAGCAGAAATTTGAACATAAAATTGATTGAACATTTTAAATCATCGCCTTTTAGTGGTTATTCAAAGCAATATGTGGCTGCTTAGGGGTCTTTCAAATCTGATTTAAAATACCATTATATAAGTATATAAATACTAACATAATGGGATATCGTATCATCAATACATTTTTACAGTTTATAGAGCAACACCAGTTCTGATACTCACCTTAAACTGACAAAGGGGACACTTTCCATAGATGAACTCCCACCTCCCAAGGACCTGCAGGGTGTAGTCCTCGGGCTTCTCCTTGCTGGATGGCCTGAATACTGTGGCCTTCTTACGCAAGGCCTTGTTGATCAGCGTCAGTGGCACGTCCCGGGGTTCTAGCTGGAGCATGAAGCTTTCCTGCGGAGGTGGTGGCGGTGGGAGCGGTGCAGGAAGAGAAGCCATTTGATTCCATCATGGACAAGAAAGAGGGAAAGGGGTGTTGGGGGGGGGAGGGGGGGAGAGAGAGAGAGATAGAGACAGAGAGAGAGAGAGAGAGAAAGAGAGGGGGAGAGATAGAGAGAAATCAATCAGGGAGAATAACATGAATATTTAAAGAAGAGGACGAAAAGGGGAGGGGGAGACACAGGCCTTATATGCACAGCATGTGCTGATCGACGAGCACGCGGAACAGAGTAAGTGTCAAATGTCATGCATGCCTGTGGTGTACCCAGTCCCATCTCCTACAAGCTTGTTCAAGCAGGACCTGTCAGCACTGGGCACGAGACCTGCCTTTCACGTGAGAGGACTTTTTCTGGAGTTTTTCTGTTTTTAAAATGCCAAAGCATTGTTCTTCTCTTTCTTTTTTTTTAGGACACGTTGTTATTCAACAGACTGCTCACTGACACTGCAAAGGTGACTTAGTGGGGGCGGGGGAATTACAGACTAGAACCTGTTAGAGTAATTCCATGTTGTTTTGGCAATCACCCTCACAAACACTTTGATGTGTAGGCCAGCGAATGTAACAGCATTTACTTTGAAGAATCCCCACAAGACATATTAGAATGGTAACTGACTACTTCAGCACCTTTCACTCCAATTCAAAACATCACAAATACATTTTAGCTTGTTTGAGGAACCAAACCAAACCAATGAAAACAAAACAAAAACACAGAACAAACAAACAAAAAAGAATACAACAACAACAACAAAAACAACAACAGTCTAACCTCGCTGGCTTCAAACTTCACGTTGACAAAGATCTTCTTCATATTGCGTAACATCCCAATATGTGACATAGTAGAGCTTGGTTCTAGGTCACATGGGAAGTTGTAGTCCATCCATTCGTGCCATGGCAGTCGCTGGCGCTCCTGAGCTTTCTCCTCGCAGAACGCGCGCATCTTGGTGCGGAACTCATTCACCTCATGGTTCTTCTGTGCCTCAAATTCATGCAGACCTTAGAAAAGGAACCCGGTTGTTGTTTTTTAATGTCGTGTCTCATTTACTGCTAATGAGCAACTGACCAGTAGAACATGGAATAAGGAAGGGATTCAGAGGGAACTTAATTAACATAATGACATTTGAGATACACATACACTTACACCAGAGGTACAGAGAAAAGGGAAATTTAACACAAACATTTTCTAATATGATTCCAGAATTGATGAAGACGCAGCTGCTACTTACTTAAATTTTTGTCCATCTATACATATTTGGCGTTTGTAAATCAATTATTTCTGAGCCACTCTCTCCTTGAGCCACTTAGGGTTATATGCTTTGCTCAAGGGCAGCACAATGGCAGTTGGAATATAAACCCCTTTTTTGCAGGCATCAAGCTTGCTAGTCAGGTTCCTTAACCTCCACACTACCACTGCCCTTCTGCACTGCAAATCTTCTACTGTTTAACCTATCAACAAAACAGAGCCTTATGCACTAACTATGCTGTGTAAAATCATATTATATTTAAAGTAAATTCATGACAGTGAGCACAGGCCACACCTTTGCCTATGAGGAGGCTAATTTGAGTGTTGATGAGTTTCTCCACCCGGTCTCCCTCTCGGGCCACAAGCCGCAGGATGGGCAGAAAGGGACGCACGTCACACAGTCGTCGCTGCTCGTCCTCCAGGTCCTCCCGCTCTGCTGTTATGTTGATGCAGGTAAACACGTACGCATCGGGGTCACCCAGGGCACTGTAAAGGGGCTCAGCCCGTGCGTTGCGCCACAGCATCTGTTGCGACACACACAGACACACACACGCGCACACACACACACCAGCATGTAGGCTCTAAATTTATGCACACATACAAACAGGCAAACACAAATACAGTACAGTCTGGTCTTTTAGCACATGCATTCTGTCACTAACTCTGCAACACGTTAAAAGACAGGCTGCATTATTTTACGCACATTATTTCCATAACACACAAAAACAGACACACAGTTTCATTTTCACACAAAAAGTAGCATTGTCTGGAGTAATAACAGCATCCACAAATATGCACTGTCTCCTGATGAGTGTGAAAATTAGAGAAAGCTACAAAGGCAAATGTGTGGAAATAGAGATAAGCTGCTCTTGACAATGCTCTCATAAAAATCTATCTGAGCCTGTATTAGTCACATTATGGACACAGTTGCCAGAATGGCTGTGGTGACTTTGACTGGGTGATTTTGAGAAATTGCTTTTTAAGTTTGTTGATATCCAAGCAAAATAACCTTCTAATATTAGGAGACAAAGGCAGTGATTCATGTTTCAGCCTTGCATCACAATGCATTTCCATTTGAAGTATATACTGGTACACCAACTATACAACAAACAATAGACACTGTAAAAGTCATTACTATGTCATTACTATGGGGCCATTACAGATCTCAGCTGTTTACTGTGCTTGGATGATTTCGAAAATAGTCGAATCTACTTTAGAGAAAGGTCTACGACACAGATCCAATCAAGTCAAAAAATATGAACAGTCCCTCATTATGCCAACAACTTTTAGTCATCAATCTTTCAGACATCACAGCTTTACAGGCAAATGTCCTGATAGCAACATAAATTCTGTGCTGTGCCTTTCACCTCTGACATTGTTACTAAACACAATATCATACTTACAAGTGTATAAACAAAACAAAAAACTTTGGACACTAACGTCTTTTTGGAAGTATGCCATTATGCTATGCTATGGTTTAAATCCAGAAAACAAGAAACCAGACACATTATTTGAATTACTTCTCCCCCACAAGAGTTTAGGTCATTTCCAGAGTAGGACAGCATATCTGATATACCAAAATAATACAAAGACGTGGAACACCTTGCAGCAAATTTCTGATTTACTGCCTTCCAGCACTATGCAAGTAGTCACTCATGTCCAGACCAAAGATCAGTAAACCACATCTTTATCCAACCTACCATTCACCTCTAGTTGAGGAGGAATGGCAAGTAGGCAGCTTTTGTAAAATCAACACATTTGAAGTGCTTTGTTGCAATATGGCGACCCTTGAATCACACATGTGGAGGCATCATTCGGCAAATTTGTTGACTTCTTGACTTACCTTCTTAATGGCTGCGATAGTGTCACTAAGTGACACGTCCAACTTGAGATAGATGCCAGTGGGCAGGAGGAAATCCACGGCGACCTGCTGGCCCTCCGTCTCCCACACATCCAGCATACCCATGGCGGGAGGCCAGTCATCTATCGACGAACAGCCTCACTGCCGGACAGACAACCATTACTTTACACGTGAGTTTCAGCAGACAGAACAAACATACCTTGCAGCCACTAAGAAATACATTGTTGATTGAACTTTACGTTACATTCAATAGTAATGTGATATTAGGCTACGTGCGGCATAGGCTACACTCGTTATGTGGCTATGCGTGATATCTACATGAATTCAACCCATAATACACTTTTCCGAAGTATTTCTCTCAGATTGACAGCAATAGATTACCTGTGCTCATGTCTGGCTATAACATGCACTTTAGAATGCGAAATGTTGATATAGGCCTAGTTCATATCAACCATTTAACACGGCCTTAAGATAAATATAGGACATAAGACAACAGTACGAACAGCGTCACAAATCCGACGAGGTCCTTCATCATGGACAGAAGAGCGGTCATTTTTACCTGCCAAATCAGTTTCAGTTCTGCAATCCTTTCGTGGCGCCTACGTTGTCTTTTGATATAGTTTAAGTCGACGATATAAACCAAAGAATTGTCTAACAGTCGATATTCGGAGATGATATGCTGTTGATATCCATAACATGTTTTTGTACCCGTGGCGCACATCAAAATATGTAACTGACACATCAACGGAAAAGAAAATACCGCTAAAATTCCTTGGAGGAAATACAACGTATCAAGCAGACCGGCAGAAAACAAACATGTAAATATTTAGGAGGCGACGTCTTTAAAACCGGCGTAAGGGATACTCGTAAAAATGCCCACGCCAATACACTATCATCACCACGACAGTTATGATGCTCAAAAATGTAGGGCGAACCATACTTGCCTCTACGTAAGAAGACTTATCAGTTGGATGTTAATCCATTAGTGGTCCATAATAGTCCTCTCCAAAACGACCTTTAGCCCTTGATGTCAGGATCTTGAGTAGCCTACAAGAACACAACACCTTGCTTGCTTACAAGAGCTTGCTGTTAAACCTCACGGACACCGAAATCTATTAGGATGTCAGAGAGGAGGCGAGGCGCGACTGTGAGCTCTGCGAGATCGCACAGTATGTTGAAGTGGGGGGAGGGATCATCTCCAAAGTTTGCATCGGTTGTGTCTCACTGTCCGTCCACGATCAGTACACTGCGTAACTATATGTTATTCTGCATTTTCGGACCTTAAGACATCAATGAACCCAAAAGCCCCCTATGCTACTGCCGCGTAGTCGTTATTCTGGTCATTCAGTCGGTGACATGGACTTTCTTCTTGTACACCAGCCTTCATTACATCTATCATTGAGTATGCATTGCTTAAGATGTTAAATACACTTAAGCAAAGAACTGAGTAGCCAGACGACATTTAATACCTACATGAGCGCACCACTTGGATTCATGTTCTAGTAATAGTAGGCTGGTCTAGACGTGTTTAAACAGCTAGAAAATCAATATAAAATTGGACAACAACTAGCCTAACTATGCTCTATTAGTTAGTTAATTAGCCTATGTTCTATTTGTACGAGTTCGCACAATAAATGTTTGGCACCCACTAAAGTTCCGTGTCTCATGTTTGCACTTGTTGAAATCATCTGTCAATCAGCGGTGGTCTCTCCACCATCAGTTACAGACAAATACCCTATTTCAAAAACCATATGTAGCCTAACCATATGACAAGTTTTATTAAACACTCACGTGTTTTTGTGTGTGGGTTAGACACAGGCTACACGTTTCACATTTTGACAACACATGCTTCACGGTCCCTAATACGTGACTCTGGCAAGAGCGCGGATCTTTACAATCATAGTTCCTACGTCAACGTCTGAGAGCCTGGACTCATTTAAGAGGATCATATTTGTCCGTTTCCTTTTACAGGCGGATTGCATCCCACGCGGCGTGTTAAATCGTCTGTAATCTCATGCTATGCTAACGTGCATAGCGGATGAAACATGTAGACGACCGAGCGAGCATACGAGCTGACTACCCAAAATAAAGTTAAGGCTGCGCATATGCAAATAAAGGGATAGCTTTAACAAATAGGCCTTGACTTATACATATATCATTAGGCTGTGTATTGCATTTAGCTGTTGTTTTTGTTTTATGATGGATCATGTGTAAATGAAATACTTAGGCTATTATTAAAGAATATTAGGCTACTAATTGGAGTGCAGGCTCTTTTAAGTCCATATAGACACAAAGGTTCATTGAACGAAACTAATTTAGCGCGAGCCACAGAGTCACAGAGTATTAAGAGTATTAAGCATGGAGAAATCATAGGATTCAACTCTGACAAGCTTAGGGTAGAAATATTGTTATAGAGTAATCAGTCCTGTCTAACCACTTACACTACAACCAGTTCCTTTCCTGTTAACAGAATTGGTTAACATGGTTGATTTTTTTCTGAACAGAAAAAATGTTGAACACTCATCATAAGATGGGGCTATCCAGTCAAGGCAGGGGAAAAGGGGACTACTCTTAGTATGAGATTCTTCTGGATTTAAGCACAATTTCATTTTTGGCTCAAATCATAGGCTTCACCCCTTGATTAGCTGTCTGTACCCTGAATACAACACAAGGGTTATAGTCCTTAAACAAACTCTAGAGTTGAAGGCTGTGTATCAAAACATAACAAACCATGGCCAACCAATCGACAACAAGATGGTTGGGGGGAGGTGTAAGGGGTTAATGCGCGTTATGCACATTTTGAGACAAAAATTAAATTGCGCTACATTCCTGCTGAATCTCACAGGAGATCTTTAATCCAGTTAATACAATTCTACAAGAATTCATATCTATATATTTATATTATTTCTCCTGAAATATGGTCTATTTTCAAAATGCTGTAGTACTCCACATCTAGTCAGCAACAATTTTTATTGCACCTGATAAGGAACTGAATGGGTTCAGTTTGTTTACTCAACTTTGTGAGGTTACAGTAATCAGTCCTGTCTAACCACTAACACTACAACCAGTTCCCTTCCTGTAAGCAGAAAGAGACACAAGCTAACAATTGCTTAACAGTGTGTTGACATTTTCTCAATGAACCAGAGATGCTAAGCTCTTCTTGATTGCTCCTCTTAAGGTCAATATCCAGGTAAAGGCAACAGGTTAGGTTAACTCTACACAGTCAAGGTAAGTAACAGTGGATAAAAGCTCTCATGAAATAATAAATCCAGTTTAAATTGTGGCGTAAGTATTCATTGTCATGGTCACTCAAAAGCATGAATTGCCATATGACCTCCACATCCGCTCATAAAATAGGTTCCCATATAACATGCACCCAGGAAGGAAATGCTGTAAAAAGAATCTGCTGAGAAAGCTTTATTGCTGTAGTCAAGTTTTCTGTGAGGATGCATCCTCAAGATTAATGGTATACTGTACAAAGGCATCACAAACTTCACACAGTCAAGGAACACTGGATAAAAATCTAGGTGTAGCTATAGTAATTCAGTTAATAAATTCTAGTCCAGGAATTCATAGTTATACTCGACATATTTAGTCTGGTATATTGTGTACTGTATGTTTTCCAAAATGCTACGTTACATATTGCTGATCTTGATTTCAGGGTATGATCTGTATAGATCTATATAGGGTTTGAGCGCTACATGTAGGATATATAGAATCTTTTCAACAGTTGTTTCAAATAATGTTCCCAAGTCCACCCAAGACAGTACATATATAATGGTTTGTCCCAGTCCAAAGGAAACATGGAAACATGAGAATGATGAAAGTAAATATTTTATCATAACTTGACCAAATAAAAGACAGTAAATGTACTAAACATAACTATAGTAAACATCTATATTAGGACGTACGTTCCCTTAATTAAACTTAATTTAGCATTCCTAAATATTTGCTGTCCCCGTATCGTTACTCTAGTCCAGTGGCAAAAACAAAATCATGCCTTGGGTGCAACATGCAGAGCAGCTGGTAAAAACAGGAAGCCTTTGTGCAGAACAGAAACTGCGAGCCAAATAAAGCGACAGCCCCCTTCACCTGCATCCACCCACCATTTCAGCAGTTTACTACAGAGCAATTCACCAGACACAAGTGCAGGGGAAGAACACCAAGAAACAACACCAAACAGGACTGCAGATTCATTCCTGTATCACACTGCAAATGCCACAAATGCCACTTTGTTAGCTCAGCTTGTTTGTTACTTGTTAATGTTACCAGAGTTGCACATACACATGTACATGTATTTCAGAAAGTTACAGAGTAATTCTAATAATTACATTAACAGTGATGTTGGTTATCTTTTTGAAAAGTTTGTACTTTGTCTTGTGTGTATGATGGCACTGGTGTTAATGAACCTTTTCACTGTCTTTATACAGTGCTCCATGGATGTGGTTTACCAATTAAACTTAGGCTACTTAAACATGTTCTTAAATTCAACAATATAACAAACGAACAATTTAGAGATGTGTGTTGATTGATTTTAATCCACTGTTATCACCTACAATCAAACTACACAGTTGGTGTAGTTCAAACCTGTCATATAAATAGCAAATTAAATAAACAGCTACCTGGCCACAGTTGTCTCTTGTTTGATAATAAACAGTATTATTTATTTGGACTATACAGTATTATTTATTTCTAATTTCTATAGCAAGATAAAAAGCATTTGCAAAAATATGTGAAAAATTCTAACCAAGTCTCAGTTATAATTGCAGAAAATCACAATCAGAATATTGAGTTAAAGCTAACTTCTACAGAAGAAGTTAAAGCTAACTTCTACAGTTCTAGATTTAAGGCTAATTAGCACGAGTCATTGAAAATTCATTTAGGCCTAATCAGCACCTTGGGAATTCATAGCAATTCTGACACAGACCTCTGAAGGTCACAACATGCTATCATTTGACATTGACATGGTCAAATGTGAAAAGGGCCATGCATTTTTAAAATGATAATATTAATAATTGTAAAGGTAAAATTAAATTGGGCTTGAGTAGATTAATGTAGCATATTTTCACTGATATTGAATTAATTACATGTACATACATCTTTTTTTTAAACTAGGGTTAGTGTCAAACTAGTTTAGTGTCAAAACTCTGTGATCAAAAAGGTATAACCATTATTTTATAACAAAACATGGTTTAGGCCTATGTTGTAATAGGCCTAAAAACTTTCACAGTCAAACATTCTCACTTAACCACTATTTCATATTCAAATCAGCTGATCTTGACTTTATCAAGTACGTCTCGACTTTATAGGCAAAATTCAAGTCAATAACTAGTGTTAACTCATTGGGGGATAGCGAGATAGAACTAAACTAAACTAAACTAGGCTGCTGTGCTTTATTGGATTGGATTGTCTATTGGATTAGTTTTTCATTCTTTTTCCTACTGACAGCACTTGGTGAACTCAAACAACAGGGCTCTTGTTCGATTTACACTGGATTTCCTGGTTATGGCCAGTGGTATAGAATAGTGCATGATTCCCCCAGGGTTTTATTTGCTGTGCACACAGGGCTTGCCAGCCACAAAAACAAAATGGTAACTGGGGGAAGTATTTGAAGTTGAATCTTTTCTCAGCAAATTGGAGGAAGTTAGTCTTTGTAATGTTCTCAGATCAATGAGGGCTGTACAATCATTTGATTATAAACATTAGACATTGTTGAAAGATCAGCAGGATTTCAAAACAAAGCAGCATTGAGATGTTGATGTCTGAAAAATGTCAAGTTTGAGAATGTTGTAAGATTGGCCCTGCAAGGTTAAAAAACTGAAAATGATTAAAAGTTCATTCAAAATACAGTAGTCAAACGTAAAGTAGTTACATTGCATTATTAGTATAGTTACATTGTCAAATAATTGAAAATTATTATTATAGTTACATTGATATTAGATTTTACATGGGGTAACCAGTAGATTACATTGTATACAAAGTAACTTTACCCAAAATGAGACTAGATTGGAGGAAGCACTAAGCAGCACTGAAAGATGGATGCACACATCACAACATTTTCTAATACATTGCACACCTGAATTAGTCCCAGGTAGGGAGACTATCACATCCGTTTCTTTAAGGCAACAGGGTTTTGAGATCATGACAGCATGTCCGAAATGTACATCCATTGTTCAGAAATATTAGCTTTTAAATATTCTGTAAACTTGACCTCAAAGTTACAGAATGTGCCTCTGCACTGCATAAAGGAGATTAGTGGCCCCCTTTCCTTGTGCATTGTAGTTCCAGGAAGAGGCACATTTAGAAGTATGTACCATCTTTGACTAAACTCTTTGCTGTGGTAGGGCACAGGACCCCGCCGCCCTGAGTTAGCGCGCGGAAAATGCATATTTTCTCTAGACAACTACTAAATGGGGAATTATTGCGGGGTTGCTGTGCGCCAGTTTACTGCAGTTGTGTTTTTAAACTGATTAAAAACAGTTTGTCATGCATTAAAGGCTTCAGAAATCTCCATTGACTTCTAAATGTGAGGTCTCCGATATGTCAAATTGTGCTCTAGCCTATATCAATGAACTCGTATATGTCACAAATATTTAAATGTAAGTTAATTTTCTTCAGAACTCCAGCTGTGCAAAACGTTATGGCTTCAGCTGCACCATTTTGTACGAGAGCATAGGCAAAAGTGTGTCAGAAAGGCCATTTAGACACGCTCAACGTTTATTCACTACGCTCAGAAGTCAGATCTTTGTTGTCTTTGTTATCTAAAATCTAATTTTCTTGGCGTGGGCCTTCAACTCACCGTCTCCAGAGGTGCAGAGTAGGGGACTGCGTCGGCCTACCTTCACTTCTGCCTTAAGGCTTAATGGATTAAATAATTAGTTAAGCAAAACCAGTAACCCAACCCGTCTAACTAAGCAATGATAAAATAGGCCTATACCTTAACATAAAAATCTGTGACATTAATCACCACCAGATGGCAATCATGTGACAAGAGTCATTCGACAAAATTCAGTTTATAGGCCACGGTTTGTAGAAAATTCATGCATATACCACTGACATTAAAAATATTGTTTGTAGAGTGCTTGCTAATAAAACACATTGTCATGACAATAACCAATTTAATAATTTAAATTCCATACTAAACAATAAAACAGGCAATCTGGAACTTATTCAGCTGCTGACATTAAGGCCTAGGCCTACTTCTCGAATGGGGACAACTGAATTAACCTAACCTAGTGGTTTAAAATCAGAGATTGATTCAACTGAGCCGATTTGAAGTTTTTTTTTATTCAAAATTAATTAATTCTAGAAATAACAGTGTAAAACCTCCAACAAAGGCTGTAAAAGTATTTAATTTGGCACTTAGTTTCCTGATGACAACTAAGTGCATTATGACCAAAGATCCACTGCAACGTTTCTTAACCAACATTATAATCGCACATGATTGTTGCTGTAAACTCATCTAGGCTAGCAGAAACAACTGTTACGTCTCAAGTAGCCCACATGCACAACCTGTAAGCAACTTCCATAAAAATGTAACTTATAAATCTATACTTAAGTCAATACAAACGTAACAAACAATAGCCTAAATTATAGGCGAACGTAGATCGGTGCAAAGAACATGAGGTAGGCCTAGTAGGCTATAACAGCACCAATGTTTATCATTATTGAATGTCTTTGTAAATCAGAGCAAATCACAAACCTAGCCGATGTCTAGATGTAGGCCTAACTGTCACAATACGAGTGAAGATGCTCCGTTTCGGGATACCTGACATAAGAGTGTTGAGGGTGACCACCAGCGGGACCGCTGTGTGACATCAAGGCATCCGGAGGCCGATGGCATCGGTTACAGGTGGGCTGGATATGGTAATACATCACGGGAGAGTCAGAGTAAGTCTTAGGAGACACGGGGCACGGGTTACCGGTTGTGGTCACCGTCTGTTGGTAGAGGGAAGCTGATGAAGATGTACTACTCTGAGGTGCGCTCCACACATTAGTGACGAAAGGGGTTTGCAAGTAGACCGGTTCCTGGTGGAAGTAATGACACTCAGGTACATTCAGGACCGTTCCCGGCAGGTAAGGTGAAACAGGGGGCCTGTATGATCGCTTCAACCGTCTTCGTCGTCTGTAGTTCCCTTTATCGAACATGTCCCCAAAGGCAGGGTCCAGCATCCAATAGTTTCCTCTCCCCTCCCCTCCATTCAGGTTAGGAACTTTCACAAAACATTCATTAAGGCTTAGGTTGTGGCGAATGCTATTCTTCCACCCTTTCTGACTTGCTTGATAATAAGGAAATTTGGAGATGATGAACTGGTAAATCCCGTTGAGAGTCAGCCTTTTCTCCTGGCTCTCTTCGATTGCCATTGCAATGAGAGCCACATAGGAGAAGGGTGGCTTCTGCGAAAGACTGTCATTGTGCGATTTGCGCTCATCATCTCTCCTTGTTTCACCAGCAAATTCCTTTATTGCAGTGTGTGGACTCTCTTGATCCTCTCCTTCCCGAACATTAGTGCTCTTTCCGGCAACAGTGTTATCCATATCCTACTTGTATATCAAAGCTAGATGCACTTAACATGCAGTAGACTTGTGTCAGTGAGGTTCTTTCTCTCAGGCTACACCAAACTGATTCCTTCTCAGGTGTTCAGTGCACTGTCCTTCCATCTACCGTGGACCAACCCCGCCCTTGTCTTGAAGTGAGCGGGTTCTCACGATATTGTATCATATTACCTGGGTCAAAAGTTCACAGTCGAGTTCTGCCTCTTTGATTTACAATAGCATATTTAGTCTGTAACAAATATGTTTCTTAACATATCCACTGAAGTCGCCGCTCTGAAAAAAATATGAAAAGCGGCATTCTTTGAATTTTTGATAATTTCAGGAATAGAACTATTGTGCCCACCACTTTTCTGCAATACGTGTCTTGTTAAAGAATGAAGTATAGGCCTATTTATTATTATAAAGGACAGTAAATCGAGTAAAATATAGGCTACTTGTCAGTAAAACACCATGGTCTCAATCTCACTGAAACTAGAGAAATCTATGGTAGCTCATGTAAACTCTTCCCCTCCTTCGAAGATGTCAATCTTGCCCTTCGCCAGCATAGAAGATAATAATCACGTACTGTACGAAGACGGAACGTCTCCTCTCAGTGTGTGAGGGTTGTGCTGTCTTTCACAAGGTTTGCATGTGTCATGTAGACGTCATTGCGCAGAGAATTAATGCTTTAGATACCTTTTACACGGCTTGTTTAGAAAACAAAACTTTATATCTTTATTTAATAATCTTCCATGCAAGTCTACTAACCTGGGATTCATTTGAAATACAGGAGAAAGGTTTGCTCAGTCATCAATGATCACACAAATGCTTGTAGGGAGACGTGTTTGATTTGTCCACTAGTTCTAAGCTGTACATGCCATTCATTGACAAGTCTGTTACATACATGACAAATCCCAGACCAAATCATTAAGTTACTTTATAATTTCTCCCTTCATTCTAATGTCCAAAATGAAGACACAAGTCCTATTGTGTATTCCCAGCACCAGACACAACTTGTATTTGGTCACACTTTTCTAACCCTTAAACAAAACGTGGACGCATATATACACTGCTCACAAAAATTAAAGGAACACTTTTTTTATTGGGCCTGGCATGAAATCAATTAAACCTGTCTGATAATTTTATGGTTGGTTATGCTGCTGAGGGCATTGTTAATCACTTTCAGCTGTATTGGTGTTCATGGACATAACGACAGGTGCACTACAGTGGCAACAATTAGAAACCCTTCAAAACAGGACTGGTTTTACATGTGGAGGTCATTTATAGTTTCTCCCTCTTGATCGTTTTTGGCTGGTTTTCCACTCGTGCTAGTTTTGGCTTGAGTAATTATCTCTACTGGCGATTCCTTAACCCTACAGAAGTTGCACAGGTTGTCCAACTTCTCCAGGATGGCACATCCACACGTGCTGCAGCAAGAAGGTTTAATGTGTCTCCCAGCACAATCTCCAGAACATAGAGGAGATTTCAGGAGACTGGCGGTTATTCTCGGAAAGCTGGACAGGGCCGTAGAAGGTCCTCAACCCATCAGCAGGACCGATACCTGTTCCTTTGTGCAAGGCGGAACAGGCTGAGCACTGCTCGTGCCCTACAGAATGACCTCCAGAGGGCCACTGGTGTGAATGTCTCTACCCAAACAATCAGGAACAGACTTCATGAAGATGGCCTGAGGGCCCGACGTCCCGTAGTGGGCCCTGTGCTCACTGCCCAGCACCGTGGAGCTTGACTGGCATTTGCTCAACAACACCAGAATTGGTGTCCGCCTCTGGCGCCCTGTACTTTTTACAGACAAGAGTAGGTTCACCCTGAGCAGCTGTGATAGACGTGAAAGAGTCTGGAGAAGACAAGGAGAACGTTATGCTGCCTGCAACATCGTTCAACATGACAGGTTTGGTGGTGGGTCAGTGATGGTCTGGGGAGGCATATCCATGGAGGGACGCACAGACCTCTACTGCCTAGAAAATGGTGCTCTTACTGCCATAAGGTATCGAGATGAAATCCTTGAACCCTTTGTCAGACCCTACGCTGGTGCAGTAGGTCCTGGTTTCCTCCTAATGCACGACAATGCCCGGCCTCATGTGGCCAGAGTATGCAGGCAGTACTTGGAGGATGAAGGAATTGAAACAATTGAATGCCCTTCACGGTCCCCTGACTTAAACCCTATAGAACATCTGTGGGACATTATGTTTCGGTCCATTAGGCGCCGCCAGGTTGCTCCTCAAACTGTACAACAGCTCAGGGATGCCCTCACACAGACACCATCCGTCGTCTCATTAGGAGCATGCCCCGACGTTGTCAAGCATGCATACAAGCTTGTGAAGGCCACACAAGATGCTGAAAAGCATTTTGAGTTGCAGAAATTAAGTTTTAAAAAAAAATGGACTAGCCTGCCACATCTTCATTTCACTCTAATTTTAGGGTGTCTACACAATTGAGCCCTATGTAGGCTGAAAACTTTTATTTCCATTAAAAGACTTGGCATCCTTTTGTTCCTAAGACATTGCCCTGTTGTTATTTGTATAGATATCCAACTTCATATTGAGATCTGATGTATCTAATGTGTTTCTTTAAAGTGTTCCTTTAATTTTTGTGAGCAGTGTAGTAAGCTTAATCCACATACTAGATGTAATGTTAGATTCTATGGGACCACATTGAAATCTTTTTCCCCATATGTAATTTGTACCTGTACTATATGTTGGTAAGAGAGATCACCCAAGTCACACATTTAGTTTGCTTGCCCCCTAAATTGAAGCATTCCTGAAAGTAATCCCACCCTTGTTTTCAGCCCTTCTTTGGCATATTTTTCACTTGAGCCTTTTAAGGCACACGTGAGGATATTGAAAGTGTATTGCATTTAAAAACTACATATGAATCACTAACTTTACCTTTAATAGAAATGCTTTAATAATCTAGAAATAATGTGTATATTCGTTTCAACTCCACAAAATGAACAGAACCATCAAGAGTGTCCAGACTCTTCTGATACACTAGGCTGAACTCAAATGGAATCTAGAGAATATGGGAAAATTATAACCGAGAACCTGTTTATTTGTATTTGCAGGTCTTTGATACTTCAATGTCACCAAGGCTGCATGACCACTGCCCGTAAATGTACAATGAAGCGCCCATTTCAAGGTTTTTCCAGTGGATGCATGTTCAAGTGAACTTCCATAACGAATAACATTACATTTTCAGGAATTTAAGATTATGCCTTTTTATTATTACAATGCAATATTCAGACAAGATTCTGAGATCATCAATTATCATATACACTGAGACATTAAATAAAACATGACTGGTGTCAACACAATCTTTTAACAAACAAAATAAAACCTTAATCTTTAAAATACATGCTTACTTCAGACCTCATTGAAAAACAGCACACAACCTTATATATACAATCTACTTGAATACACACATCAGAGTGAAATGCTTAGCAAAGTTAAAGTGGTCAACATTTACACTACTGTTTACATCAAACATGTTATATTCTGTGCATGGACTCAACCATTTCCCACATAATTATTGTGTCAAATGATGTAATGACCAGACATTCCCTACATTTCACAGCTTGAAAAAAATATATTTGGAAGTCAATTTTCTCTACATAGTTTAACCCTCGCATATTGGGTTTAGGGGAAAAAACAACCCCCCCCCCCCCCCACACACACACACACACACAAATCTTACATATGCAAATTGCAAATCTAGTTGAGGCAAACCTGACAGGAGGTTTGTGGTCAACCCTGGCACATAAATAAGACAGCAAACCGATATCAAACTAATTTGATCAGTCTTTTCAAGTATACCACATGATCATTTTGTACAGCAAAATTGTTTTAATAGGGGTGCATGCATTTGTGTGTGTGTGTCTAAATAAGTAACTGTGGTCCCTCAAGTTAAAGACACTAATAAGCCAAACACAATAAATTTTAAAGTTGACAAAACTAACAAGGCCAGCACAATCAATAAAGTTATGACAAAAACAGAAAGTTAGTAATGCAACCACATCTAGTGTGTCAATTGACATTTGCTTTTCATGTAAAGCAAAATCTAAGAACATTAGGCAATCCATTTCCTGATCAGACCACTTTCCAGCCAACGAGAAAGCGCCATCAACATCCATTGCCATTAACATTGTTTTAAATGACCCACTTGTACAACAGTGTAAAGCTTAGCTATGCATAGCTATGCATGTTGAAACAAAGACTTCCTATAGGAGGGTAGGTGCAAAATCTAACCTACCTCCTAAAAGGCTGCACAAAATATAACTTTACCTAAGAGCAAGGATCCGCACGGTTGGGCATCAGGACAAAGATAACAGTAAAATGATAGAGATCAGCCACCCCATTGGCCTGAATGCCAGCTCCCCCTGAACTTCCGAGTCCTGAATCTTCAAAGATGGCCATGAACCAAAAAAAAAAAATGTTTGGAAAGAAAAAGTCCAGAGTCAATCAGCTCTTATCCCTGTTCTTTAAGACTGGTGGTAGGCGGTAGGTATAAGAACAGCAGCAATTGGTACCACGTACACTGAATTTGTAAATAGAAAGCTAATGTTAACAGATGGGGGCATAAGAAAACATAACCTTCATATCATCAGCTAGGGTTGGGTGCAGTTAGACCATTTTGTTCATGTTGCACAAAATTCTGTCATTCCCATACCACCCAACAGCACTGTTAACTGGCTGTTAACATTTGGCTACCACATATGGTAAAATGTGATGTCAAGTGAAAACAAGATGTGTTATACCGAATTAATGAACGAGGCAGGGGTCAGTAACATCATGACAATGCAAGCAAATCACTTTGAAGACCATTACGCAGCTTATCATACGATTGCAACTTGTGTGTAGAGAACAGACATCAATTAATAAAACATAGACAATGAAAGGGTTAATTCACTGAGTGCTCATGGCTTAGGAATTCTGAGTCATTGGGATGTGTGCTATAGTCCACAACTTCAAGGGCGTAGGTTTGGTCTTGGCATTGGTGGGGACCTAATCATCATCACCACCAGCCCCCCCCCCACCCCCTTTCCAAATTGTCTAAGTTGAATCGGTGTACAACTCACACATGCGTAGTTAAGATTTCTGAAACAGGTCTACATCAGCAACAAAAAAAAATACACAAACCAAACCAAAGTGACAATTCCCATAACAAAAAAAATAGATTAAACTACAAGACAAACCTTCAAACAAAGGTGTGAGTTTACATCTTAACTTAACAGCTGTTGATTTTTCAATTGTAAACACTACTGTTACCACAGCAGACATGGACTGCTAGTACCACGTAACATAACCTATATGAAGGAGCCAAACACATGCCTTCGCCACTCAGTAACTGAGATAAACTGCTGACATATTTGGTTTACATCTATATCATCCAGTATGTCCTATTATTGTGTCACAAAACATCTAACGTTGATATGTCAATTTAACAGCCACTGTAATAATAAACTTAACTGGAAGTGAGTTGTGCTATAGATAACTTACAGACCATTTCCCCCTGCTAACGTGCGGTTTTCCAAAAGATTGTCATTGACGTTATAACGTTCAGACTAATTTCATTAGCGATAGTGTGACTTCTTTGCTTTTTCGCTGCCATCCTCACTCGCTTCACCTTCCAGTTTTTGGCGCTCCTAGCAACCAAATAACTCCAAAGTCTCACGTGAAAGGGAAAGGCACAGCCAATCACGTTGGTTGTATGTGTCAGCGCTTCAGTATTTAACGTGATTTAACCCTTTCTGCGCTGCTAGGTGAATGAGACGTTTACCGATCGTTAATATATTGAAGTGACCAAATAATATTGGTGGGGACATGACAATAATTGCTGGATATTGGTGGGGACACGTCCCATTCGTCCATATCAAATCTACGCCCTTGCACAACTTGTCTTTGGCCCTAGATGAGAATTTGTTCTCCATGCAAAGCCACACGTGGCACTAAAAAGCCAGAATAAAGTCAAAAGAAACAATATTACTACCAGTCTCTTATTTTCCAAACAGAATTAGAATAAATGTTAACTGCTGAGGATTCTATACTTAATACTTTAATTTGTAGCAGTTCTAGTATTACAGTAGGGTTAAGGAAAATCCAGTGTTTTCAATATTGCAATACTAGAGAGAAAGCGTTTGCCGCTAGTCCACAAGGGCAATATAGAATAACCTTTACATTTTTAAGTAAAGATTGCACCAAATTATATTATACCAACTTGAAGACTATTGTAGTTTCTAGAAAGAACTGCCATCTTGCAATTATTTGTTTCACTGAAACAGTTTTATAACACCAGTATGTTTTAACACGCACGCTTACATTGATCACTCACACATACATTTCCTAAATCTGTACCGTAGAATGAAAATGAAGACCTCAAGATTCAATATAAATACACACATATGCAACACTAAGAGAAGGCTGTGCTTCACAGTGTGAGTCTAGATATAACTCATAACAGGAAATGGAACTACACATGGTCCCACTGCAAAAAACAATTTGTGTTCTAAAAACATAGGACATCAGCTCTGTAATAATTGTCTGAAATGCATCACTAACATAAACGCATGTATTGGATGCTCACGATTCAGAAAGAAAGCACATCTTTGCATTGTCCTTAAAATAATAATAACAAAAAAAAATAATAAAAAATAAAGCATGCACGCAGACAATTTGAAGTAAGGTTTTTTTTTTTTTTTATCAGCAATAGGATTTGCTACCTGCATTCACAAATGGTGCATGAACAGTAGGGACAGACGCATGACACCATGCCAACAAATCCTAAAGGCATGAACATAATATTGGATCCTTTTTTTCGCTTTGTACCATTTCAACCATGATTATAAAACATCTAGACCAGTGAAATCTTGTACAACATGTCTTTGAAGGCTATAAACATGTTTTTAAGGGCAAAAGTAGGCCAATAGGATTTGTTGCATTCTTTCATTAGAACTTTCCAAGATTCCATCCATCTCATGTCTATATCCATGCTGTGCATTCTGCCCTCACTGGACTCACTCAAGTCCAACTAACAAAAGCTGTAATAGTTGTCTATTCCCCTTACCTGTTTTGATTGTATATCTGCATGACACTTAATGCTGGGATCACATGTCAAGTTTGGAGACTAAGCCCGAAGAAAAAACCTCTACATTCGGTCAGCAATACCGCCTTCATCTCCAAAAAAACGTAGTCCGACAAACAGTGTTCATCTCCAGTTGTGGTACAGATACAGTGAGGAGAAGAAGAGGTTGGCGGTTAGGCTTGCACAGAGCAGTCCAGACCAGAGGGACCAGTTGAACAAACCTGAGGCAAGACCATAGACATTCTAGAATCAGTTCTGTATCAGTTCCAGGGCAAGAGCAGGATATTTCACCTAGACAACTTTTAAATGCTTGGATGTAAATGCTACAGCATGGGGTGATGGTGACGTAGATGGTAGAGGGTTACAGGTTGAAGTCCCACTCCACCTGACCCCATCGAAGTGTCCTTGATCAACATACTGAACCCTGAATTGCTCCTGGGGACACCTTGGCACCTTGCATGGCAGCCTCTGGCACCGGTGTGTGAATTGGTAAATGTGAGGCATACATTGAATGCTCGTAGGAATTGAAAAGTGCTATGTAAATGCAGTCCATTAATCATTTAGCATGTAAACTGGTGTATATTTGAGTGCATGGCAGGTATTACTTACTCTTCCATTTAGACTTGCTCTCGGCTCCATTGCCGGTTGTTGTGTCCACATGACACTTTGAGGAGCCAGAGGACACATCTTCCCTTTTCTCGTCCAGATCCGACACACTGCTGTTCTCAAGTAAAGAGCTCAAGTCTGCAGTTTAAACACATCAGAATCAGCTAAAAATGCATAAACCCAAGCGCACATTCCAAGGAATACTTGCATCCCATGGGGAAACAGATAAAGCCTTGTCAAAATGTAATACTTTACGTTAATCTACAAGCATAATGCAGCTTTTTGTTTTATACCCCCCCCCCCCAATCCAAACACTACCATCACCACTAATTTAGCAAAACAAAAAAGAAAAAAAACGTCACATACGATTGGAAGTTGAGAAAGGCATGGCCTCTGGAAGAAATGGACTACTGAAGTGGGTGGGCTCTGGTGTGCATGGAGGGGTGAACAACCCCACAGGCTCTTGAGGGGGGGAGAAGAGCTGCAACTTGCGTCCGCCGATGTTGAGCCTCGCTGGGCTGATAAGGGGCCGACGCTGCCTGGCTGAGCTGGAGGTGGATGTGACCGAGCCTGCAACTGAGGGTGTGGGAGAGGGGCCAGGGGAGGAGGGACGACTCCCAGACTTCAGTGAAAAGTAGTCTGGAACCACACAGCCAAAAGAAGAAGACAATTAAGAGGGACACTAAAATAAGTACATTGGAAATGGAATGTTAAACTGTTTACTGCTCGTCTATCCACTAGCTAATTAAGTTGGCAATAAAAGAACAAGATGCACCTTTGAGGCAAAAGATGCAACTTAAAAGAAATCCTATGTACAAACAATGATGCGAATCCAGGTAGCACTGCACTGGAAAGTACCTGAAGGAGGAGAATCTTTGCACTGTGAGTGTGGTCTGCTTCCGCTGAAGAGGTAACCAGAGTCTTTAAAAGAAAAGAAAGAGGAAAGGGGGTGGGGGAGTACAATTACTACATCAGCAGTCACCATACAATTGTGCCCATTGCCTAGCAACTACAGTTTTGGGAAAGCCACTGCTGGATAACATGCTTCAAACATCAGCACCAAATACAAAAGTAAGCTGAAACCATTTAACATATAATTGGAAAAGGTTGATGTTTTAATCATTATTGGCACAGCTCTTGAGCTTACACAAATACAAAACGGGTGTCTTTGTATGAAAGAGACAAATTTCAGTGAGATGGAGAAACTCAACATAGCCTGAACAATAAGAGACCTTAAAGGGATAGTTCGGTTTTTAACACATTAAGCCCCTTTCACAGGTTGTCTAAAATGCAATAAAGTGGTTGACATCGAAATTCACGATTACTTCTCTCTCGGCTATTTGGGAAATGTAGAATCGCCTCTGCCTGCCTTCAAAATGGCTAGCAATGGGCATGTGTTGTCTCTATCCTTAAAACACTGGTTTTAAAAAAGTGCTACTCACCAAGTGGTTAGTGGTGCTCAATGATGTTCCAAAACATGTATTGTAGCGAAATAAAGCTTCCGTCATGTTTTATTTGGCACTTTGTTTATATGAAGGAGCAAATAGATCCCTATGGGACTTACAAAATGGCAAATAAAACCTTACAGAAACTGTATTTTGCTACGATAGTTGGGTTGGAACATCAGCAAGCACCACTAATCACTCCATGAGTAGCACTTTTTTGTGTTTTAAGGTTAGAAACAACACATGCCCATTGCTAGCCATTTTAAAAGCAGGCAGAGGCGATTCTATATTTCCCAAATAGCCAAGACTGGAGCAATCATCAAGATTTTGGTGTCAACCACTTTATTTCATTTTAGACAACCTGTGAAAGGGGCTCAATGTGTTAAAAACCGAACAATCCCTTTAATGGGTCACAGCCAGCAACATTGACAACACCTCACACCTGTACGATTCAAAGGCAGAGCCCTTCCTCTCAAGCCTTTCAGGTGAAGCCATGTCTCTATTTCTCAATCACCCGTTTCAATAATACCTTTCTTCCACACCTGTCTAGAAGGTGCCAACACAGCTGCAGTCCACTTGGAAAGCAGTTACTGTGCTGAAAACAATCAGCGCCTTTTGGTCCAGGGTAGGTGGGGACAGACAAGGGCAATGATGGAAAAATATGAGGGAGGTAGGTGTGTGTGTGTGTGTGCACGAGGGCTGTGTCTCTTTCAAGGCAGCACCACAGCATGACAACACTTGTGTCGACCACAAGAGTCAGAGTTGACTGACGAGCAGCTGCGACTACTGTTGCATACATGCACAATGAGGAGCAACAGCCTTTGGAGCGACTACCTTCCATCAGGCTGTTCATAACAAAAAGAGAATAAGTCTCGTATTTACAGTGTGGCATTTTCCAGGAAAACGTTTAATGGGGAGTAGTGCTAAATGCAGCCTTGCACTCACTTACATTATATTCGATAAAGCCATCACACATCAAAATCATGATCGGTAAAGGAATAACGGCCGCTTATTATCTGGTTGCAACTTGTGTGTAAGGAACAGACGTCAATTTAAAACATAGAAACGTGCGCCGCTCAGTTGTGCCTCACCTCACTGTGTTTCACTGTGTTGCGTTTCACTAAATCACGATTGGGTAAAAAGACTAGAGAGACTAAATTTCTTCCAAAAGGAAGGATTCTATTCTATAAAGAAACCTCATCAGTTGCTATACTGCTTTCTTTCCATCTGTATTTTTCGCCAGTATCAGCTGATTCCATTGTTACTAGGAAGTTTAACTGCCATTTACTATGATTGTCATAGTTGCCATTTACTATGGTTGTCATAGTTACCATTCAAAAGAGCATATAGAGATATAAAACAGCTAGATCTACTACTTAGGTGTGTGCCAGCCAACCAGAATGAAGTACTCCGTTTCTCCAGGTTAAGGCATTCAAACTTATATATTAGGATATTTTAGGACACTATGCTTAGAACTATGTTGAGACAGTTTCCTCACATCTGCTCACGTGTCATTTTTGATTACTTAACAACCCCCACCACATAACTAATTATTAAAATGACCCAAACAACATCTGATGCAGACAGCCCAGACTTTACATCTCTATCCAATGCTTGCTTTCAGTGATCAGTTGAAGCGGCAGATCTCAGCATACATTACAGTATAAAAAAAGCGCAAAAGTGTATCTAACAGGCATCAACAAAAGGATCTTCTGAGTCAAAAACTAGAGAAATATGTACCTTGAAACAGTATCCTAGTTACCTGAGTGTGGCAAGCTTAACCCTGACCAAACCAATCTAGTTGCCATGAAAACTTGTGGAAGATCAACATGCAATGCATTTGAAAGGCCTATGCGTTTCAGTACTTGTTATTCAGATAGATGCTCAAGGCTCAGCAGAATCTGGGTGCCATCAGGGTGCATTAATAGGCTGGGTGTGAGCAGCCAAAACACCTGCCCCGGCTGAGGCCTGATTACAGGAGACTGCTGCTGAGCATGGACTGATAGCAGTACAAACATATTACAAACATAAAGACACACACACACACACACACACACTCCCGAGCCACCTCACAATTGTTATTTAGTCACCACTCCCACATCCCCTTCTAATCCCGGCCTCAGACAGGCATTCACATATCCGCACAGTTCAAACGTTTCGCCTTCTCCTGAGCCGACAGAGCAGGATGAATCACACGTGACGCTTCTGAAGGTGTACAGACGAAAACGCCAAAATGACAGACGGCTTGAAAAAGGTTTATGGGTGAAGATAAAGGTCAAGTACTATACACTACAGTGGAATGGAATGAATGACCCTTCTAATCTTGTGCATTATGAGAAAAGCTTCCGGCATCTTTCACGACTTGCAACAAATAAGGAGAGAAGTTAAAAGTGGGACCATTTACTAAGGACAGAGTCCAATTCAATTACTGTGACGTTGCATTTCCTACACAAAATGTCTAGTAATAGATAATTTAAATAATCCAACATCCAAATGTAAATTCTGCCGGAACCAGCTCCAATGGAAGGTTCCAGCGGCAAACAACTCATCTTAAAATAAGCCAAATTAAAACGTAGTCGTTATAAGCTGAATTGCCACCAGAATGAGAAGCCTAAGATGGGGCAAAACCATGTAGACATGCTACAGCTGAACAGAGAGTCAGAAGGGTCAAGCTTCGGCAAATAACCAATTTATTATTTAATAATGTTGAATAGTTGATTATGAAAATTCCCAACCCTAGTAACATTACATTCTAGTAGTGAAACTCGTATAGTGAAAATGGTATGTTTGATGTGATTTAAAATGAAATGTCAATGCTTTGGCCTTGTATTCCCAATGTGTGGTTACAAATACTGTCCCTAATACAGTTGTTAATTGTAATAATTAAGCGTTTACTGCAATCTACATGCAAATACAAATACACATGATGATCCAAATTGAAGATAAGGGGACCTGGCAACAACTAGTTAGGCCCTGGTAAATCCGCCCTCACACTTCACAGAGGCCCAAGACACCTGAGACTGCGTTTCGCCACCTGACTACACAGTTTTCCTTGGCACCCAACCACATTCCCTGTGTAGGTGCGGCCTTCAGCCCTCATGTGAAGACAGCACCAGAAGTTCTCAGTTCTATTCACAAGGCCAGTGACCCACATCTGTCCCATGTTGCAAGCCACTTTTCACAGGTCCATGAGAGCAAGGAAGGCCGCTCCTCAGAGGTTTGGCAGGCTGCCAGCAGAAGTCCTAAGACTCTGGAAAAGTCTCTCCATGACTAAGTGTCATTCGCATTCACTGCTCTAGCTGTGTATTGTAATGTTTGCAGTGTCCAGTCGTTTTTTCCTAGACAAACTAGCACCGGTGGTAACCTCATTGTGTAAAATAGCCCTTTGGAGGCGGCTAATCAAACAGAACGGCTCATCTCGTATCTGCTTTTTTTTGTTGGAGGAACACGTGTACACTACTTGTCCATTTCCTCCAGATCACTTCCCTGATTAAAAACAGATTGAAGGGAGACAACGTGTGGTGCACATTGAGCAAACAGCAACTTTAAGACACATTTTTTGCTGTAACCCAACTGACTCCAGTCAATATGAAACAGGCCTGACCCAACAGCCCACACCCTGCACTCTCTTTAATGCCGACCTGTCAAGTCATAACATTTTGCAATTATTTTTTCACTTAAACACATTTCATTAAAAGAAAAGGACAGATATGTTACAGGTTTAATGCAACGCGGCAACATCAAAACCTTTGTATCACACCAGAAATAGGATCGATCTTCCACAAGTCCTAATGCTTGCCAGCTATATTTCACATACTTGACAGGTAGATGGGCAAAGCCTTCAAATTAAAATTTCAGCCAAGGGAACACTGAGTGTCATTTCAATAGACACACGGCAAGATCATCTAAAAACATACAACTGTTTTTCAGTATGTTAATGAAGCTAATCTTTGGCATAGAATCATTTCAAATGCCTTCAGAAAAGGAGCCTTCATTTAAAATGAAGACACAAGTGGGACAAGGAGTGAGACTTGAGTGAGGCTGTAGTAAAGCATGCAGAAAAACAACAATTATATTCAAAAATATATATATATATATATATATTTTTTTTTTTTAATGTCATAAGGCCACACCAATAAAATTAGTTGGTTCTCGGATTTTTTCAGGAAAAATATGGAGCGAGCGAGCGAAATAAAAATAAAAATAAAAAAAATGTTCTGAAGGTAAATTAGCACATACACAGTTAATGCTCATTAAAGACATTTACTCATGTGATTAGGAAAAACTAAATGTGGCCTAATTTATAAACTTAACTTTCACACCTCACAGCACACTTTTTGTCATGCAGGTTTTAGGCATTGTACAAAAATTCATAATTCTGTATATGTAATGTAAAGGTTTGACGGTTTGTCATTTATTTAAGAGTTTGTGAATCTAAGCACCAAGTAGACTGGCTGTGGAATTGAGGAATGAAATATAATGTAGACTACCTCTTGTAGCCTACGTTCAAACTCATTTTGACACAGTTCATCACAGGGCATTAGAATGTCAAAATCGCATTGATTCACCAGATAGAAATTAGATAGTGACTAAAACTCAGTGATCAGTGCAAAGGAGATGAATATTCATCAACGTGCAGTCACGTGAATCTAGAAAAGAGACGATTTTTTTTGTATGCGAAACAGAAGCGTGTGTGTGCGCGCGCGAGGAGTGTGTAGGCACATGCTATTAATTTATTTATTGACTGATGTGGAAGGCAAAACAAAAAAATTGTTTTTTTTTCGCCTCTCAATCAATGAAATATCACACTCACCTCCACAGAGTTGCACAAGCAGACTGCTCTCGGCACCGTGAGTAGGCCTACAACTGCGCAAAGTTCTCATCCTCTTTAATTTCAATGCACTTGTCAAATGTTTTTCTCTTCTGATCAAATATTCTAATAATTGCAAACACTGGCCTAGCAGAGTCCCGTTCCACTGGCATCTTTCCTCATATCATGTCTCTTGCGCTCAGAAGTGAAAGGCGCGATTTGGTTTTCGACGTCACGTGAACGCAGCATGCTGTTTTTTTCGGTATTATAGCTATCAGCCACAGTGTTTTTTAATTGTTAGTTAGTATGTTAGTGTGAGTTCGAATTCAATTTTATTTTTACTTCATTTTGCATTTTTTTCAAGCGGCGAATCCGAGAACCAACCAATTTTATTGGTGTGGCCTAATGGCAAAGAAAATAATTTGATGTTACAGCAAGCCAACACATCTAAAGAACCCTTAGTCCCCGTCAATTTGGTCTACTGAGCTGCAAGGATTCCAAACGCTAGACAAAGATATTTATTCATCCTGTACTTCACCATCCCCCTGCTGTCCAGTCACGGTAAATACAGAGGCAGACAAAATCGTCAACCACATACTCATTACAATCATAACTAGCCATTGCAAGAGACTACACACTCACGGAATACGGCTAACATTCTCTGAGCTTAACTGATAACTTAATTTCATCAACAGGAACAAATGTCCCCCCAGCTGTACTCTCGTTATCTACACTTGACACACACACACACACACAAATTCCTACAAAGCAATTTTGGCCAAGGTTCAAAATCTAGAGTACCAACCTGTTCGCGTGAGTGAGGGAATGGTGCCCAGGGACAGGGCCCGATTTAATCTCCCTGGCAGTGATGAGGGGGAGGCCTTACGAACCCTCTGGCTCTGCGGTCTGGAGAGGAGGTGCGAGAGATTCGGGGGTAGAGTGGGCACAAAGGTGGACTCGGGCATGGGCAGGAAGGCAGACGGGCCACCGTACATGGAGCTGCCCGACAGATACCTGCATTATAAAGGAGAGCAAACAGATCCACCACTGAATCTCAATGGATTGTGGATTGTCAATTATAGTTATAGCAATTTTTTTTTTTTAAAAGGTAGGGGGAAAAAATGTGTTTGTAAAACCAAAACAAATAAATCATGATATACTGAATACTGATGTTAAGTGAACTACTTCAAAGACATTTAGTCTTACACAAGTTATTTTTTCAGTGTGAATCCAACATTTTTGTTTCTACAATAACAAAAATATCCCAGAAAAGGTAATAAAATTTAATAGAAGCTGGACCAGAGGTTTGGAATACACAAAACATACAGACAGAGCGAGCATTTGGCTGGCAGACAGAACAGACCACACACACAAGACGGAAATCCTTTCCAGAACAAGGCTGCAATTGAGGCCTAAGGCAGCAGCAGCGGCAGCAGTCCCTGCCTCACTTCCCTTCAACTCTGCACAGAGACGGTTGTTGTAAACCATCTCCACTCTCTGATGCATGTGGGCTACAACCAGCCAAAACAACAACTGTTCAGAGTCGTGTGTGGTGCGTGTGTGACATATGTAAAAAGCTCCTCACAGCTGTTCCAGACACTCAAAACACACCAAATGGCTTCACTGGAGGACACCAGATTAAGGGAGGAAAAAAGAAGGGCAGCATGCAAGACCTGCCTTGTTCTCTTGGCGCATACATCTACAGTGCTAGATAAATAAAGACACTTGTAATTATTTTTTCATTACATTTTATTCAACTTTGCAAAGGATTAAAAGAACAATTACAAGCTGGAGAATTCTAAGGAGAATTCAGTCACAAAAATTATGTTCTCCAAAATGCAATATATAAATGGCACCTTAAAACACATTTTGGTTGAATAACTCAGACTCTACATAGACTAAGGGATAATTGTATGCATTTTACCACTTCACATTGACATGGGTACAGAAACACTCACATTGGTCACAAACAGCGCTTTGATTCATGCATAGATATCTACGCATTCTCTTTTTTTTTTTTTTTTTTTAAGTACTAAATGGAGGGAACACTACAAAACATTCATCCAGTCAAGGGCATGAACGTTTTCAAAACAGGAGAGCTAAACTCAGTCCATGAAGTTTAATGTATGCTTATATTGTGAAGGCCATAAATAACTTCTTCCTCGTTTCACACAAGATATATTTGAGTGTCATTATGGCGATCACTATAGACACTCGGGTAACCGCAGCTTTGGTAGATAATGTATCCAGTCGTTTTTTAAAATTTGTTAAAGCTTACAAAGCAAACTTGTCCCTTATTAACAGGCAACTCTTCAGGTAATAAACATACCATCCACTTTGTGTGGACTGAGCCTTTATCTCCGTTTGACATCAATTACATCAGGACAAACTGTATGGCTGGCTGACGCACACACACACCCCTATGCTAAGATGTAATGTGTAAAACACAAAAGCAGCCTGAAAGCCATCCACTTCTCTAAGCAAGTTTAGTTATCTAGCGGGTTACATTTCACATGGTAGAAAAATCACAGGATTAATTGGAGCCAGTTGGGTTACTTTGCTTAGTGCAGGAGTAAATTCTTTGACTGCTTTTGTATTTATCCCACCGCCCTATACATTAGCCTGTAACCAGTGCTTAGTGTCTTATTTTGGTTTTTGGATAATGGTTGCGGGAACTGCAGCTATGTGGCAGAACACAATGGAATGGCAACAACCAGAACCCACAGCTGAAACGGCACAATGAAGACAATCCTCTCCAGAGCAAGGCATAATTCTGGACAAAAACACGACAAATGTTTTGATGCGTTTAAAGAGCATCATGACCATTAAATTACTCTTAATGTGCAAACATGTAGTGGCACCCTAGGCAAGATAAGCCACTGGATTCTTCAGCAACCAACATAACCACAAAGCAAGAGCACTTGTACAGTACGTGATTATGTTGTGTCAAAGGCCTATTCGTTTGGCAGGATTAGCATATAGGCATTTTTAAGATAACAAGCAGTCACTGCTGCATGCACTTGAGAGTGCAATTGTCTTGTTAGCAATCAGAACATATGTTCAGTACTGCATTTGGCTACAGGCTCTTTCAAAACAATACAGTGAATGGCAAATACAATCGTAGCCTATGCTACATGGAAAGAAATAGCTTAATAGATTAGTTCGGTGTTTAACACTTTGAGCCCCATTCATGGCTTGTCCAAAATGCAACCGAATTGTTCACACCGAAATTTTGACAACTGGTCATGACCTGACTATTTGGGAAATTCAGAATCACCTCTGTCTGCTTCAGAATGGCAACCAATGGGCACATTCGATCGGTCCTTACAACAATCCTAAACATGAGTTTTAAAATGTGTGCAACTCACCGAGTGGGTATTGGTGTTCGCTGATGTTCCAACATAAGTATCGTAGCAAAATACAGCATCTTTAAAACAAATGTTTAGGGTTGTTTTAAGGACCAACAGATGGTGCCCATTGCTAGTCATTCTGAAGCAGGCAGAGGGGATTATAAAATTTCCCAAATAATCGAGTCAGGACCAGTCGTCAAAATTTCGGGTGTCAACCACTCTATTGCATTTTAGAAGTGTTAAAAACCGAACTATTCTTTTAAAAATACAGTAATACCATTATTTTTTAATCAGCATCTCTACATCACTTTCAATGCTCTATAATGTTAACATGGATTAAGTTTGTTCACATCAATCCTTTCTTCAAGCGAAAAGCAACTACCGTACAGGTAGTCAATAAAAAAAAAATAAAAATAATAATAATAATAATACATTTTGGGAAAACTGAATTTTTACTTTGTGCATGCACATGACTCGCTGCAAACACTCATGGACTGGATTAGTGTTACGCAGACATCTGTTTATTAAACTGATGCTTTTACCCAGATGTGGTCAAAATATCTACGTGGGTCTGTGAACCAGGTTCTGTCCAGAACAGACAGACACACTGACCATTACTGAAGACATGTCCAATACTGGAGTATTTGTAGGTCTTTCTTGTTAGTTACAGTACCATGCTCTTGGACTGGGTGGATTAAAAAAAGGGCATAGTTTAAAGGGAGTTGTATATACACGACCTGTCTATAACTTAATATATATATATATATATATATATATATATATATATATATTTTTTTTTTAAATCATAATCCATATGGCCTTCAATTGCCTGTAATGTTCAAGACTTGCCATTCAATGCATGATTCAATTGAAGACCTTGCCAATGAATGCATGATTACTACAAACTGCTCACCTAGCCAAAACCAATTGAGTTCAAGGGTTAAGGCCAATTTTATAGTGGCCTGCTGAACAGCGTACTTAAAACGACAATACAAGTTAACACAACATTGGCAGGTTTGTTAAAATAGTGTTTGAGAACCACAGCAAGCAAAAAAACTAAAACCATATAATAAAACTTGTTGTTCTGGGTTGGTAAGTTTAGGCAGTCCAGGACTAGTTGTCTAGCCTTAGTCTACTAACCCTTACCTTAGCTTTGGCTTTAAAACGATCAGCATAACTGTCTTCACAGCATGAAATGCGCACATGTGCACAAACACATCTTTTGGCACAGCGTACAAGTGAGCAAATAACGTGTACTTTGTACCTTACCAGAACACCGAGGTAACAGTGACAGTGAAAGGTTTTGAATGTTGAAACCACTGACTGTATACAAAAAGCATTAATGGAGATGTGCCGTCCATCTATACATAGTAAAAAACCGAAACCCTCAAAAGTCATTAGGTACAGTACCTAAATAATTTAAACCTAAAGCGGCATACAAAATGCGCAACAATAACCAATGAGTGTGCGTACTGTAGTGTCGTTACTATTGTGCAAATCTAATCACAGCTTAATAATACACCTATATAGTGTATATATAAGCACCTATTCAATACTCTTGAACCAATACAGTATGAGTGCAAGGTGCCAAGACATGCACCACTAAAACTGGGAAATATTAAACTTTAGTTTTAAATTTAGTGCTTTAAATGTGAAAATACTGTCAATTTCATCTCTGTTTTTTGCAAAATGCCATCAACTGAAAAAAACATTGATGCATTCAACCTAACAATTACGTGCCACCAATATCGTGCACAATGTATTCTGATGAATCTACTACCACCATGATTTGAGAGGCCTCATTTAATTATGGCTAAAGTATGCAGGTCACCTTAGTAAAAGTTGTTGATTAAGATCATTTACACTTATTAAGTCAATAACATATCTACAGTATGCAGAAAAGGTAGCCCAGACAGAAAGATTAACATTCACATTAATGAATTAATGTATTCATTAGTGGACCAGTAGCAGGAACACAGGAGAATGATTGGGAGAATAGACCTAGTTACACAGACAGAGTGACAGGATGAGACAGAAAGGAGTTCAGTTTTGACTTCTACACTGTACTTAGCTGATGAGTGCTTGTTTAAAAGAAATCAAATAAAAATAGATTCATGAGTGTCACTGTTCAGACTCTGACCTTCGACCTCGAGCTCTCCTCTGACCCATGGATTTACGTGTTGCCACAGCAGCTGCAAAGCCAACAAGGCAGCAAAGACATGTGGTGCCAAACTGGACCGTGTTCAGCCAGCCTGGAACATCCTCTTTCAGGTAATCTTCTGACCAGTAAAGGCAGGTGACCACGAGCCACAGGACTGAGGCAACAGCATCAATTCTTCGCAGTCTTCAACAGAAAAGGGCACAAAACAACTTCAAAAACACCAAACATGTCTCACTTGACAAAATATGTATATATACCAACACACACAATATGTGTTTATACACCAAAGCACACAAGAGTAGCAAACAGAATTTACAGATGCATAACACACACACACACACCTGACAGGCCCAGCCATAAGGACACCCGTAAGGCAGGTCAAAAGGCCAACAGAAGCCACAGCCATCTGATGCTCTCCACCATACTGCCAGAGCGGTTTAGCCTTCTCCAACATCTCTTCTGGCAGCAAATTCACCAGAGCGCTTAGCATCTGCCCAACCGACCACACATCAGAGCCAATGCCCGCACTCTGCTCTGAGGCACTCTGGTTGACCTGGGCGTGCTTGGGAGGCGCAACACCACCACTTAGGGTGGGTGGGGGACTCATCTCAGCAGTGGTGGTGGTTGTGTCGCTCAATGCCACAGCCACCAGAAACAAACAGAGGAGAAAGGCTAGGAAGCGGAGGAATATTACTTGGGCTGGAGTAGAGAGCGAGTAAGAGTTCTGTAAGAGAGGGGGGGGGGGGGGATGAAATCTCTCTTAGTGACAAATCTACAACCTCATACATGACTTAGAAAGATAAAATCACAACAGTCTTTCATTTGAAAAGTTTGTTATTACAAACATTAGTCACTGCGCTACAGGTAATATGAAAGAAAATTATTGATGTTTAAGAACCAGGAAACAGCAACTGATTTGATTCATTAAAATAGTGGATAACAACGGCATTTTGAGGCAAAACCTTGATATAATTACAGAAGGATGACCAAAAGGGACGAAAGAACGAAACAAATCAACAAACAAAGGAAATCTGTCTGATGCAGACCTAAGGGGAGACTTACTTTGATGAAGGCTTTGTCAGCTTCACGGCTGCGTCGCAGTTGGTGGTTAAACAGCTGGGTCCGAAGTTGCCTGTTCTGATACTTGATGTAGTACTCCACAGCCGTCTGGCAGGGTCGGCAGAGCTTGTAAGTCTGTTCCAGGTGGTGTTTGTACACTTCAATCTCTTCGTCATAGTTTTCCTTAAAAGTCACAAGGTCAGACAAACTTATTTATGGAACTTGATCAATGCCAAACATTAAGTTTAATTCCAATATACAAACGAGCGTTCAGGTTGCCTGGACAGCCAAACCACAAACAATGCAACAATTTACTGGCTGCCAGTTTTCTACAGCTGTCTAATTTTTTTTTTTATACACACACACACAAAATATAATATAATATATATATATATATATATATATACACACACACACACACACACACACACACACACACAAATATATACAGCAAATACAACTTCACATAACAACAGTCATGCAGTTATCCAAAACGCTCAAACAACATTCAATACATTCTACACAGCATTCAATGTACCAAACTCTTCATTCCAACAATAGTGCAATAAGTCTATAACAAAATGGATACATACGTCCTCCCTGGGTATGAAAGAAGCAAGCTGTTTAATCTTCAGAGTTTGATTAGTGTTGCATTTCTTGCAAAGCAGCATCTGGCAGTTGACCCACTGTAGTGTTTTCGGCGTTTCATTAGGCGTGAAACCAGCAGAAACACCATGGTTTAGGTGTTCCATGTACTGAGCTGGAATGGGCTTGTTGTAGTCACCATTCTAAAGATCAATGTAGACAGAAGTTTCAAACTTTTTACTGTTATGGACGTACGACGTTATATTTTTAGTTTGACACCAAGACGACAGAACAAACCATATGTGGAAAATAAATGACATTAGTATGCCTCCTCATTCCACAGTTTGACATCCAAAAGAATCTAGTCTATTCTTAGGAGGCACAACAATATACAAGCAAAATGTGTTTTTGTCTTCACCTCCTGAAATCCATTGTACTGTTCACAATTGGGGCAATCCCAGCAGTTGCGATTTCCATAAGGAACGACAGTATCCTGGTTGCAAAACCAACAGTTCACATTTACATGTGTTGGCTTTTTCCTACAAGATCAAAAAGTAACATTGTAATATTAGATAGCGCAATGTGTCAAAACAAACCAGAACCACGAAAAACACTGACAAATACAAAGGCAATTTCGCTTCTCAAGCAAGACAAATATAGTTATTGGTTTTATCGTATTGTAAGTTAGTGCAATGTTAACGGCGCAGCTCAACGTTGACACTACGTCCAGGCAGCAGCGATACTTCTGCAGAGTGGTGAAGACTCGGGTGTCACGACACCACTCTAGCTATCGCAAAGGCATGTGAAGAGCAAGAGCAGCACACATGCAAAATACCATTATAACTGGTTAACGTTGATGGTTTTTCAGTTATATATAAACAACAGAACTTTATACCAAACAACGAACTAATGTTATGCATTTCTACAGTGTGCAACTGTTAGCACTACTGTAAACACAGGAGGCCCGTTAGCTTCTAATTGGGTTTCTTTCGCCATTACCTGTTTGCAATTTTGTAAATGAGTGCGCCTCCAGCAACAAACGCAGTCGCTCCAACCCCACCATACATCAGCTGAGGATACTGAAGCAGCACTTCGCTGAAAACGTCCATTGCGCTTACAACGTATATGCCAATTTTGAGCGCCTTATCTTCATGCACTCTACACGCACACGAGGTAAAATGTCTTCAGCGTGCTAGCAGCCACAATTGCTGTTACGCGGGATGAAATACCCAGTACAGCTATCAAAATAAAAGTGCTCTTACGAAAATATTTAGAATGAAAACACACATTGAGCTTACAATTGTGTTTTTATAGCAGAGATGGGATGTATGTTTGTATATTAAAAATAAGATATTATCGTAAGAATGTTAATATATTATGCTGTTTTGGGAAATAATAGGCCTCAGCCTGTTAAGTTTTCTAGCGACTTTTAGTCTGACATTTTTTTTGTACAGGACGCGCGTGAATGTAACTGTGTTCTAGGCTTGTTGTGATACCCAGCCGCAGAACAACGTTGGTCACATAAGCTACAGGGTTACAGCCAATCGAGATCAACTGGTACAATCCACTGCCAGTTCTCTCTTCCGAATATGCCATTGATTCAGGCCGCACAGTCACCTGTTTGAATCGATAGGCCTGGCAACCTCATCTCCCCACTGGATTGACACGCCGTTAACTGATTACATGAAGATGAACTCAATGGCGCTGTATAGAGAAAATTCTTGTTCACGTCGGATGGTTTTCAAAAACAGAACACACTCGATTTGGGCGTTTTTTTAGAGTTAGAAAGCCTACGTTGGGGTTTTTTTTTCTGATGACCTATCTTGACATGGGTTTGACTGTTCGCTACAACTTGCCTTGAACACCATGATAAGCTCCGGTGAGAATGATTAGATCTAGCTCCTGTTTGCTCGATATTGTTAATGTTAGCTTGTTTTTAACGATTGGCCTACGTAACGGAAACACTGGTCGGCAGTAATGTTATTAATTGATTCAGAAAATATAATGATTTCGAGCCATTTAAAAATGGCGAACGCGTCTCGCGTTGTACACTTCGGCCTTCATCCATTGACTGGCGCAATTTTTTTTCAGCGTGAGAGACCCATAGACTGTATAGGAGAGACCACAGTGGTGGCAGGAAAGCCTTGTCTTGTCTTTAGACCATAAGCAACTGAGCTGTAGTGTAAAGTTGCTTTGTTAATAGTGTTTTTATTCTCTGCTCTTGCCTTTGTTGCTTGTCACCATTTAAAAGTCAATTTAATTCTGGCTGTTTTACAGGTTTATTAACTTCGGATGTGAACACAGTAAAGAGAGTGGTTTACAGTTTTGGCTCTAAATTAAACAGCAGTGTGAAATGATATCTGGTATTCCAGTGGTTACCCAAATGTGAGAAACAGTGATTGGTCAAAACTGTAGTGTTGGTCACTTCCATGACACCACAAAACTAATCTAAATTAAGAGTGACAACTTACGACCAATCACTGTTTATTCATGCATCTGGGTGACCATTTTACAGAAACCAGCTGCTCTTTAACACTGGCCAAATGTCAGTGTAGTGTAGGTGGTAGAAAAGAAAACTATAACTATTTTGTGTTTGGTTAGTAATATTAATATCTACTCAGTGTGGGTTAACAGAGCTCAATATATTCCCTCTGTCCAACATTCACAACCCCCCCCCTATGACCATAACTTGATTAAATCTAGATTTACACTGATTAATGCAAAGTGACTGGCACTCAAGCAACCTGGACTGAAGGCTGTCAATATATTGACAATTTATGGTAGGCACAGTCCAATATTGTGAACTGCCTCTCTAAGTTGTAGGCCTATTGTATTATATGCTCTGAGAAATTTGACCTCTTTATTTATCCTAATTATGAATTGGTGAAATGCATAGCATACTATACAGTAAACACAGTGAGATGATACACAGACTCTCCAAGAGCAGGTTGCCTACACTGGAGCAATGAGGGCAGGTGTCTTGCTCTTGTCTAGACAGAGAACTTCAGTCGTGGTCTACTGGTCGGGGACTGGACCAACCTTCTAAAGGCCTTAGCCTGCCACACAAACACCTCAGCACACAAAGATGACAACATAAATTACTGTTTTCTCAAATTCTCGTTTATTCTTTTTTCCTGATTGAAATGTAGTGTAGGATCATTACTTCATTCATCACATTACATGACATGATGCACCAAGTCTACAACAACTGCTTACAGGAATACACTGAAACATACACAAGGTTTACGATGGATACATGAAGTATAGCTCATTGCACTTACAACAGTGAATGTAACATTTTGTTTTCAAAATCATTTAGGTTTTTACTTTTCTGATATTTTTTTTCTTCAGTTGAATTTCTTATTCCATTCATTCCCCCACTCATAAATTTGATGGCAGCCAGGGTCTTCTGTCTTTCTCTTTCTGTTTTACACACACAACATGTATAGAAACTCTACACAGACCAATAATGTTTCCAAATACAACTTTAAAGATTTTCTGCACGAGCTGGCCACATACACAATGCTTTTTTTGTATTAATTCGTTTTTAGAAACAATGTGTCATTTTTCTCTTTTAATTGTTATTTTTTATACACAAAAAGCACATCATTTGGCAGGTCTGTCTGTGTGACTTACACTACACGCTTTCCATGCCTGGTGATCGTTGTACACGTGAGATTTACATGTTTTACAGAGCTGTTCACAATTCTTTTTCCTGGTATTTACAGTGAGGAAAATGGCTGCCCACGGGCTTCCAGATGGCACTGGGGGATAAACAGAGGGGCCTGCTGCAAGAGGTCATGCACTTGTTACTTTTTATGCACAAATAGGAAAGAAAACTGTAAAAGAAAAGTATAAGATGATATTTTCCCTGATGGTATCAATGGTAGAATGGGGATGCACAAAAGGGGAGAGGGATTGTCTATGGAATGTGTAAGAGCCAGCTAGTTTTATTATTGATCTCACCCAGGAAACGCTACTTTTGTGTTCAATTCTACAGATCTCTGTTACCAATCCAGGGTGACCTAGGACAAGGAGCAAGTCACCATAGCTACGATGCTAATCACATGCGAGAGTATTACTTTTTTTTAGTTGCCATAGAAAATGAAAACCAGACATGGGTCAATTCCCCAATCAAACTGTTGACGTCAGAGGCCCACGTAGTCCAGGCAACACTTAGGATGGGACAGGACGGTAAGAAAATGGCTTTCTCTGGTGACCAGAATTGTATTGAGCCCTTACTGCAATGCATATGCCGTCCCCATTTTTGATTCGCCTTGCTGCATTTAGTGTGTGCTTTCCTGAGGCAAAAAGAGATTGAATACAACGAATGAACTCTAACATGTGACATGGCAGTCATTCTAAATGGTGACAAACAATATTAAAATGCACTGACTTTTTTTAACAGCTCAACTTCTAAAGACCTGTATTAAGATTCTGAACTCATGTAGACAAATTACATCATCCAAACATTTTTTGGCAGTGTGCCAATTCAGTGGTTCAACAGGGACAGCTAAACCATAACTTTTAAGGGAATAAATTAATAAATAATGAAATAAATAAATATAAGCTTACATGAACATGATAAACGAGAATGATGACTGTTGCTTTCTTGTTATATATTTTAAAAGATATAATGATAAATGTTTACTCTCAATCCATATTTTCTTCTCGCAGATATATCAGTGTAACAACACTTTAATTTATGATAAAATAATATTTAGATGGCTTTAGATTTAATAAATTTATGGTTACAAAAAATATGTAAATCTTTATACATCTAACTTATGACAACATATACATAGCAGTACAGTGTGGATGTGCGTGTTGTAGAATGAGCACATATAATTGCTTGGTCATGTCTTTTTTTTTTTTTTAAGGCCCCACATTTGCACATTTCTAAGGTATGATCAGCATTTAAACGTTGTAAACAAGGCTAACAATCTGATATGGGCAAGCATATCTCCCTAAAATGAACCATGTAGTAGATCAGTCAGTTGTTTCGTCCTGACGGCACACTGACTGTGTGCGCATATTTGTCTCATTCTGTCCTGTCTACACTAAAGGCAGTGAGTGACATCCACCCACACACATTGTATTTTTGAAGATTGGAGGTGAAGCTAAGTGCTGCCAGGGCTCTTCCTGTGAGTGCGCAATTTCAGTCTCTGCTCTGAAGTCCTGTCGACAGTCCACAGCCTAGCTGAGGCAGATAGATTCATAGCAATAACTGGAATGACATCTGGCAGTTTAGAGGTCAGTGTCTGTTTGACGATGACGCCTAGAGCAGAGAAACCAGATAAGAAACCAGTCATGCTTTGTATTGCACAAAAACTCCCATAGCCTGCAGTTTGAGTTTAAATGCCCCAGTGAAGTTATGGACTACAGACAGCGGCACTAGATCATGACCAAGTAAACATATGTGGACATCCCTTGGTTTATGAGATTAGTCACTGTAGATTTGTCCCTATATATTAAATATATATACACAATATATTGTCTCCATTTTAAAGGTGTTTTCTTCAATTTCCTTAATCTTTCTTTATATTTTGTAATATATCTCTCATTAATCTATAAATATTAAATATATTATAGACCCTATGTTATTTATTCATTATTTATTTTTTATGGAATAACAAGTGCATAATCTGACTGCTGATTGCTGGAATTCAGGTTATTTGCACACTGTTGACCAAAACAACGGGGACCTTCATGCTACCCACAAACCCATGCGTGAAGATGGTGGGAATTGGAACCCCTATCTGCGAGAATTTCCATTTAAGGAATGTGTGTTGGGGGTTTAATCATGCCACGAAAATTCAAAACGAAATAATAAATATTTATAGATATTTTTTTTAATAGTTCAATTCCTGACATTACAAGTAGCTATTTACAAACAATTCAATCAATTTACTTCATGTTTACTTTAAAACTATTCTTCTATTTTCCATGTTTATGACAAGTGTTCTATGGTGTTCCTACTGTATTCTGTTTTGAAACCAAATAGTAGTCATTGCATAGAATGTTTAAAATTAATTGTTCTTGATCTCCCGTTGTGATTTTTTTTTAATCTGCTATTCTGTTTGTGAATGAACAACAACACACATACACACGTTTACAAACACACACTCACACACAAACACACACATACACCAGTCACACAAACACACACACACACACTCAGTAACAACAGAAAACATACAACAATATCAAGGTGAGGTTTTTTTCCCAAAACATGCTTGATCTTAGATTGATTGTATGAGAGACATGATTATGTCATCTGGGGCCCAATTCTGTCCTCTTCCCTCTTAGGCACAGAGCTGCACAAGCATACCAGAGGTACCAGAGCCCCTGGATAATGGAAAGGACACTGGACTTGAGAGCTCCCTGCAACTCTGACAGTATGAACCGGTAGAATACTGGAGTCCTCAGGACCCAGACACTTGCCCTTTTTGTGTCTAAGGATGTTGAACAACAGGATTTAGGGGATGTGTTATTGTAGTTCTTACACATTCTACTCCCCACACTCAGGACATTAAAAAATAATTACAACTTCCCTCTTATAGTCATCTGACCATTACAACTGACCTCAGGGCATCCAGTGCACAGTATAGCTATGACTTTGAACAAGGCAAGCTAGAGTATGTTCAGCAAAGCAATGCGGGACCTGGTAGTCTTGAGGCAGTTCTAGGTGCAGGGGACAGATTTGAACCACCAGAGACGAGTGAACGAGAGTATATTATAGTCACTGTCAGAGATGTCTCATTCCTGACCACTAGTTTAGAAATGTCTCATGCTTGTGCTCTTGACTGACTGACTGTCACACACTATTGCTTTTTAAAAACACATCTGCTCAAATAATAGTAATGATTATGATACAAATAAAAACACAGAATAGAACTAAACATAAGTGAGCAGAATGACACTTGTAAAAATAATGATGACTGGAAAAATAAACAATAGTTAATTCATATAAAGACTTTAGAAAACAGAGCATAAATCAAAATACAAAAGTATTCATATTCTCCACCAATGACTGGTCTGACATTGCTATTACTATCATTTTTATTTATATACAAAAACTGTCCAGTGAAAAGAAACTAAGCCATATGGTAATAATAAAATAAAAAAATATGTCAAGTATATAAATTAAATTAAAAGACAACTGAAATAATTAAGGCGACCTGTCTGCTCAACCAAAAGCAAATGAGGCAAATTTAATGAAGCACAATAACATGGCAACAAAACTGTAAGAAACTCGACTGCAATATAAGTTGTGGGCATTTTGGGATCCATCCCAAAACCCAGACGTCATGGCCGGGGTTTCTTAATGGCTTTGCAATGGCTGAGAGACAAACCAAGGCCATCGTTAGCTCCCACCTTTAGAGCCAGTCCTTCGCTCTTCTCCTATGTTCTAGCCATTCCTTTATTCACCCTCTGCTTTTTTTTCTTTTAAACGTTGGTTCTCCCTCTTTCCAAGCTTGACTTTATTATTTTTTAATGTCTTATGGCCACTGTGTGTTAGACATGGTGAACAGTGTAAGGTCTTGGATATAAAGTTACATGCAGTCCAAATCCACTTTACACTTCTTAAAACACATTGCAAGAGGGACAAAAGTAAGAAGGAACAAGAAGAAGTAGTCTGCATTCAGAAATAAAGAGGGATTTTTTTTCCATTTTGGAATGTAGAGATAAAAACTTAGCATACAATGAAGACATTTGTGTTGTCGTGGTCAACTTCTTTTTTTGTTTCCTCCATCTCTTCTTTTTTTTCTTGTAAATGCTTTCCCAATATTTCTCAAAACAGAAGGTCTGATAAAGTACTGGAAAAACCAATGAAGCTGTTGTTTGTTGTTTTCTTTGTATCTTTTTTCACACACAAAAAAACTCTTTCACACAAGAGAGGGGAGTTTGGAGTTCATAATCCGAGCACAGGAGCTTGGAAACAGAAACCCCCTTTTTTGGTACACTCTGCCTTGCTTTCCCTGGCAGTGTTTTGAGCATGTGTGCCTGGTACGGCCATTCTTGAAAAGAGACGACAATGGACTTCAGATTACGAACTTGGTGTCAGGATGATGTCCGCCTCGTTGGATTTCCTTATAATTTTGGTATTTTCAGACGGATTCCTCCACAGGGTACAGATAACGAGAAAGGGCACCTTGCTTTTTCTCTCCTCTGAGACAAACAGATGGAGGAAGACATCCCCCAGCGTGTTCTCCTTCTGCCAAGATCTGAATCCAAAGCCCTCAAGATGCAGGTTCAGAGGTCACCGAATGCAGGAACTGAGGTGGTCAAAGGCGTTGTTCTTTGGCCAGATTATCTTTGGCCAGATTATCTTTATCTGGAATACAGATAACTGGATTGGTGGAAACGATCTGAGGAAGAAAGAGAAAGTACAGTAACAGAAGTGGGTCACCTACAATCAAGACTGTCTCCAGGTGCATTTCTGTGTTTGGCCACAAGATGGAGAGAGTGGTGCAAGATAAAGTGATCATGCCTCTCAATGTACAATATTATGTAATGAAAATGGAAAGCCTTTGGCTAATTTGGGAAAAATGGTTTTGTAAGCCAAAATACTGTAAATGTTGATGTGTACTTCATGCACATATCTTTACACACATTTGCACAGGCAGTGAGACAGAGAAGGACAATATAATATGGCATCTTCTGCGTTTGAACTGAGCGCCTGATTTTTGAGGTAATCCCTTTTTTTTACCAGCACTATATACCCATAAGGCATGGCTGCCTCATATGGGAGGCACCCAGTCAACATCCATTCTCAAACAAGAGCTGCATACCAGGAACTTGGTGAACCTCATAAGCTGAATAAAGTCTAGGACCTGTCACAGTTATAACAGATGGATAACACACACACACACACTCCATATACAGTCAACAAAATTATTATAAACATATTTGTATATATATAAATACAAAGTGTATATGTGTGTGTGAGTGTGTGTGTGTCTATAATTTTATATTAAAAAAAAGTTTTATCAGCCTTGCTACTCAGGTAATGTCGTTGAGTGTGAGATAAAATTTGTCTGTTTTGAAGTAGTATTTCACTTTACCCTCAATGACCCGTCTGCCTGGTTTACAGATACAGAAAAAATATTCAGCTTCCTGGTTGTCAGTTTTCATGTAATTGAGGGCATTAGTAGCTCTGTAGTTCCAGGGATGCGCGCCATAACAAGCGATCAGTTTCTGAGAGAGAGAGCACTCACACTGCAATCAAAGGCAGGCAGGGGAGCCGGAGAATGCCATCAAGCCTCCGTGATTACTGTCAGCTACACGACTCACAAAGCTCTCATCTCACACAATGCTTTTTTTGCCCTGGAAACATGCGTTTTCTCATGTCCCTTTGGTATGAATTAGCTCTTGCCTCAGGCGTAAACGATTACTTAGTAGGTTGCTGAGTGTCTGTGTGTGTGTGACTCATTGGCGTCTTTCTACTGGTCTTAGTAAGATTAGTGGTGTGTGTCGCCTGATGGTAGCTCTATTATAGTAAGTATGCAGTAACACAACTCAAAGTATTAAAAACACAAAAGAGTGAATTGAAAATAAAATCGCAGGCTTTAAAAAAAGATCCATAGAACCAGCGTTCTATTCACACAGAGAAGCTAGCTGGCACTGGCTACTAAAAAAAGGAATACACATATACCCTTCAGATCATCTGACTAGGTGACTAGTGGAAGAAATTTCAACCATCTGTATATGTGTGTGTGTGCGTGTCAAAAGGGCTCAGTAAATCTGGTGTTTACTGCATTTGCTTAAGGTCAGCTCTGGGGGAAAACTGTTCTTAAGCAGGATAGGTATTGGGGGTGTTAATTGTGACCCGCATCTGTGGTGCGCTCTTTGAATTTGAAAATGTTTTGTGCTGTTTGCTGGTGTGGGTTTGGAGAAGGGACTGTCACATCACACAGACTGTGTCAAGACTGAAGTTTCTGAATCATTTACATACCATATGTCAGATGTAAGGCCGGAAGAGAGGTTGTCTTGATGTTGTTACTTGGGAATATTGAGTGAATAGAGCTATAACCATGGCCTGGTATGACTGCATAAATTCATTTCCTCACAAAGATGTCTTAATCATTATAACGACAAGGCCAAATTTAGCAAACATGTTATTCAATCTGTGTTTGGAGAATATTTACAGCCCACCTAGTGCATTAGTGAGCATCCTGCACTGCTATGCTTAACCTCCCACTGGCAGATATACAAAGAGAGAGTGTGCGGATTTTTTTTTTAACTTGGTCCAGACTAGTCTACGTAGCTTTAGCCAAGCCTAGCCTACCCTCACTTGTACCCTAGCAGTGCAGTGTTATCATGGCTGGCTAGTGAGGTCCACTAGGCAGAGGGGGTCCCGAGGGACTGGAAACACAATCCCACCCACATCCCGTCAGACAGCAAAGGACCCTAGCTAGATTACTTAGCTCGACAGATTCTGTTACTGACCAGGGCAAGGTAAGGAGGGCACACAGAGCGCACTTGCAGCGAATATCAACTCTTCATAAGAACACTATCGATCCAGCACCATGCATTATTCAGTGGCGCAAGTGTGCCCGATAGAAGCTTGTATTTGAAAGATGTGTCTGTCTGTGTGAGTGTGTGTGTGTGTGTGTGTGTGTGTGTGTCTGAGAGAAAGAGAGAGAGAGAGAGAAAGATTGTGTGTGTGTGTGTGTATTTGTGTTTGTGTGTGTGTGTGTGTGTATGTATTTTCTGTGGAATTCCCGCTTGTTTCTTGGTATTTCCTTTCTGTTTGGTTATGTGGCTTGAGTGGGTGTGAAACAGAATATACATTACAATATTCACATGCCTTCACAATATTCACAACACACACGCATTATTCTCTTTCAATTCTGTGTGTGAGTGTGTATGTGTGCGCGTGTGTGTATGTGTGTGTGTGTCAGGAGCATTTTGGTATGTTTTTTTTTTAGAAATCTTGTTTCTGTTGTTTTGCTAATTGATACTCATGTTTGTTGCCAACATATGGAGACATTTAGGTATGTATACATTTCTTGGTATACCTCAGGGCTACTTGTAATCCTACAACAGAGTTCATAAAACCGTACTTGTTCACAGCTGTAAAGAAGATGTCAGTGTCCTTGAGTATGAGCAAAGACCGTTGATGTCACTTCTCTCTGGTAGCCAATCGGTGTCCTTCTTCATCATTTTTTTTTATGGTCAGAAATAAATATCTAGAGCACATTCATAATCTACAGGCAACCTGTACTGTTTTGACTGTGAAGACCAGCCCTGTGGGCTTAAATAAACTCAATAGAAGCACTTCCGACTTGGAGGCAGGCATGCTTGCAAGAATGCTAACATTCTACATCCAAGAATGTTTTAATAACATATGTTGGTAATAATGTGTCAGAAATGAATTTTGCTCATTCCCTCAGGCCAAGGCTACTCTGTATGCCAATACATGGAGCATATATATACACACATTAGACTTATTAGGATATTGGGCTTAACATAACTTCTGAGTAACTGAAACAAACAGTTTGGTAGTATCCTGTCACCAGCGTCATATTCCTTACTGTCTGGTCTGCCAGGGGGAAGCGGTCTGGCCTGGTTTTGGATGCTCTTTAGTCCTGGAGATTTAGGAGTCCTGTGGTTCCGGCCCTGGTTGGCTAAAAGAAGAGATGCACACCAATTATGCAGTTACCAACGAAGCCAAGCAATCCATACAGAATTTCCCCAGTTTGTGCTTCAGGAATGACTTAATGGAATTAGCAATTAGCACTGGTGTGCAAAATAGCATGAAAACATAGATCAAAAGAAATCATCACACTGCTGGGTAGAAAAACAGGTCAAACACAGGAGTTCTATATGGATAAATAAATACTGCCATAGTATTGCAAAAGCTATGTCTTAAATACCCAACTTGATGTGATATTTAGTGATGTTTCCTGTAGGTGGGGTGATTTTCTGTGATGTGAAGGTTCATGTTACACTATATATTGCATGAAGTATCACACCTTATGGTATATTAAAAAACACCTAAAAATATCACTCAAAATAACACCTAAAACTTTGCTTATACTAGACACAGTATAAGAAAGACTAAAATGATTCCTTGACTCATGTTACAGTATGATTAGTGTGCTATATTAGCCTATTTATTCCTATTATAAAGTACAGAATAAAATATTAACCAGTGCGGCTTCAGAAATGATATGATGTGATGATTCATGCTTTTTAATGCACAGAGTTTATTCTCACCAGTGCACTCAGATTTCCTCTCTCCCTCTCTCTTTCATACATTCATTTTCACACTCGCTCTCTTAAATTAAAACATAGAAGGGAAACTTCAATGGTTTTTCCAGTACAAAGCCTTCTTCTCCAAAACGCCATGGTAACCCTATCAAGAAAACAACAAAGAAACATGAAAGTCATAAGATACTAAGAAGCACACTAAGACACACACACACACACACACACACACACTATCAAAAAAACAAACCGTAAATGCACACCTGAGAGAACACACACAAACTCACCCTACTACACTCCCCCCCTCCCCGAACCTACCAAAAAGGCTTAAATACAAACCTTGAACATCAGGGCTATGGACTGATTCACACCAGATTTCTTCTATAAGAAGCTCTTCAGTGTGCTTAGTGTTTATGACTGACATCTGACATGGACCTTTTCACAGTATCCATCTTTCCAAAAAGTGGCAGGGTAAGCCACTAATAACGATATCCAGTTAGGATCTGATTCTGCTAAACAGAATCCAAATCTTTTTCTGCTCTCATTAGTAACATTTCTTAGAAATATGTCTGAATGAAAATAATTTTGACTCTCATTAATAACACTTATTAGAAAAATGGCTGCTGTGAAAAAAGGTCCATTGGGATTCAGCCATTGGCTTACCTCCGTTGACCCACTTCAGAAGAAGGAAGTGAATTTCTTGCCAAATCCAGAGATGGCTGTTCATAAGAAAATGAAATGTCAAGAATGCAGCAGTGGCAAATAACAAAACAAACAAATAGAAATAGCCGGGGGGGATGTCTACAGCATAGGGCCTACTAAATACTGTGATGTGAATTTCACACAAAATAAACTAAGTGAACGTTAAATATTGTGTACTGCGGAAACCATGTCCAGTCCTCACCCTCGCCCAGCTTCCCGGCCTGCTCTGCGGCGCCTCCTAATGGCAGGACCTTAGACAGCAAGCTCTCTCCTTCCGCCCCTGGCTGTCCTGCAGCTGCGCTGCCTATGCCACCTGCCTTTGAACCAATACCACCGGCCTTGGAGCCTGTAGAGGTAGGGGAAGAGGAGCACACACGAGAGACTACATTCTCAGGTACTAAGGGAAGGCAACACAAACATGACAAACTGATAAACATGATAAACATTTTAAAAGATATTTTTAGGGCTTTTTGCCCATATTCAGATACGACAGTGAAAAGCATGACAAGTGCAAGTGGGAGAGAGATGAGGTATACGATCTGAAAAAGTCCTCGGGTGGGACTCAAACCCGGGCCTCCGGATTTACAGTATGGTACCTTAGCCAACAGAGCCATGATGGCACCCCAAGAACTGCCTACATTTATAAACAACTCCACGTTTACTGAGAGGTCTAATGGGTCTTTTTTGGGGTCTGCTTATTTTGGCTGACACTTTAGCTTGTGACACTGATGCATACTGTCAAATGATTGAAACTATAGTTTTGAAAAATGGAAATATCCATGCAATCTAAACTGGTAGAGCATGAGATGGCACCAAGAGCTAATTAGTTTTTATGAAGCCAAGACTCAAAGTCCTTTGCTCGAGCCTTACCATTGCACTGCAATGTGTCAAATGTGCAAATGTGGCGATTATGCCTGCCATTACTGCCAGCCATTACAGGGCTAAAAATATGCCTCATGAATTGTGAGAGAGACTATGACTGTAGCATCATCATCACACATGCACACATACACACACATACTGCACATACACACAAGGACACGTGCACATGTCTGGACAAATACATAGAGTACTCTCTCGCTCACCTTCATATACACACACACACGGTATGCACAGATGTACCAAATGATGACAGTGAACTGTTTCCATGCATTTCCTGGTTGCAGATTATTCGCTGTCTCTCAAGTGAATTTTCTGACTCTAATCCCCAGATTAAACAGGAAAGCCCTGATACCTTATGCAATCTCATCCAAGGGAAAGCACAGTGTGTATGTGCGTATTTGTGTGTGTGTGTATGTGTGTGTGCTGGGGATAGAGACTAAAAAATGGATACAGACTAAAAAAGTATGCGATCTTCCATGTGGCAGAGCAATAAAATGTATTCTGTACAAAGTGGAGACAATATAAGTGTGTGTGTGTGTGTGTGTGTGTGTGCAAAAAAGCCTTACCTATCCCAGTGAGCGGTGGCTGAGCTGCTTTGGCAGGCTGGGCTGTTGCAGCTTTTGCTCCAATGGCGGTGACAGGTGCAGGTTTTGGTTCAGCCTACCCAAAAGAGCACAATTGTAGTACACCATACTCAGCACTATTGAGAAAAGTGGCCAAATATGGAGAGCATATTATCCTATTCTGATCTTGACCTCAGAACAGAAGGTGAAGATAACCCTGGGTATTACCGATAAACACTTTTAAAACACTTATAAAAGTGTTTTGTTTCAAAATATTAAAAACTTCAATTCTTAACACTTAAAAATGGGTGAAACATTTACCTAGATCAAACATATGGCCCAAGGGCCAGATTCGGCCCTTAACACAATTTCATTTTGCCCAGTTAAAAAAGTTAGTAAAGAATAGCAATACAAGATACAACCTGCTTGAAATTAGTTTTTTAAAAATTCACAAAGTAACAACTATGTCTAAGAACAGCAACAGCACACAGATGTATTAGCAAGTCAGAAACACAAGGGGCCCGATTTTCAAGTTAAATCACGCATAGTCTGAAGTCTAAAACGCAGTTTTCTTTGGGGGAGGGGCCAGCGCAGAACGCTATATTGTCTGTAGGAAAAGTGGACATCGCGCCTGGCACATAGTTCAAAACGGTTGTCTTAAATGAGTAAATTAGTCAAGGGTGTGTTTGGGGGGTAGCATGTTACAAACCAATAACAGTTCACACTCTCATTCCCTTTAAAAGTCCGGTGCATGGCGCATTCCATGTTCCATTATGTATTATGATGGCGGATAAGTTTCATATATAAAGTAAGTTCCATATATAAACATTATGTGTTCCATATATAACATATGTATGTGTATATATACCTAGTATGGGGAGCACATACAGCTTTGTCATGTGGCTGTCTGCCAAATGATCGTAAACTCCCATCTAGCATTCACTTTTCTGCTTAGGGGAAGGCAATACATCCTATTGATCGCCTTCTTTTCATTCGAGAGGTGCCGATCAATGCATCTAATCACTAAATCCATTCAAACTAAGCAGTGCGGCAGTTAAAAGAAATCATGAATCATCAGCCAAACGCCACTCAACTTATTCCTCATTGTTCCTCAAGTTTTTTTTCCCTTTCCGTATGATCCAAATGAAGACAATAAATTTTGCTTTGACTGAAAATAATGGCTGAAAACTCCAATGCCTGACAATGTACTAATGTTCCTGAGCAGCATTGTACTACACACCCATACAGTTAATATACCGACATGGATTCAACGTTTTACAGAATTAAAAAAAAGTAAATGTGATTAGATTGGTTGTGGCAAGCAGCCCAGGCACAGTGTTTTTCACTATTCTCTCTCCCCCTTTCTTTCTTTCTCTGTCTCTGTCTCTCTCTCTCTCTCTCTCACACACACACACACATACACACACACACCAGGAAAAGAGAGGGGTACCATTTACACTTCACTTTCAACTGTTGGCGAATAGCAATGAGAGAAAAGCCTTACAGGATCTCACCAACATTTTAAATAAACAGAAAAATACATTTTTTCAGGAAATATCAGGGAACGTCTGGGTATATCTCTGTGTGTCAGTGTGTCTCTAGAAATGTTTAATGAAAAACATCAGGGTATCAGATATTTACAAAATGTGAAGGAGAGTAATTAACTCAAAATGGGAAGTTGGGAAGCTTAATGAGCACAGGATAACATGATACTAAACTGAACTCAGTTCTGAGAACTAAGAAAGCAGAAACAGAGCCAGAGTGCTATTGTGCAGGAAAGAGCGACTGGTTTAGACCAGCACAGTAGTTGTTTCTGAAACATAAATACAATTTGTTGAAAACAAACATGACTCATACACAGTAAATTTACTTTGTTTTCATTTTCAAAATGTTTTATTACCTAATAGCTAGTTATTCCTGTACAAATAATTAAATCAGTGTTATACTAAATTAAATAATTAAATCAGTGTTATACTGCTCGCCTATTCAGTCAAGACATTTACTACATTTACTGCTTCTAACATGCTAGCCAAATTCTACAACCACTACACCACTACATTTCGCCACTACCACTAACCCTTACATCTTGCCTATTCAATCAAGCCATTTACATTTAAGCATTTAGCAGACGCCTTTATCCAAACCAACTTACATTTTGACAACTATCAATTTATTCAAGCCCTGTCTCCCCTAGAGCAACTTGGGGTTAAGTGCCTTGCTCAAGGGGACAATCCAGGCAGCCGGGTCACAAACCCACAACCTCTAGGCTACTGCTTGCCAAATTCTTTAACCACTACACAATCACCCCCAAACCACAAAATCATCATGCTAAGGTTTGAGAAAAGTCGTCAACATTTTCTTATGTCTGTCCTGGAAATGCCAGGAGAGATAAATCCTGAAGGGATGGGAAATTCGTCAGGGGTGACTTACCATAGCAGCAGGAGTGGGTGTTGTCCCTGCTGCTGGGCCTACTTGCCCTGGCTTGGTTTGGAGTTGCTGCTGCTGGGCTGGCTGCTGCTGAGCAGCAGGTCCCCCTGCGGGTGTCTGCTGTCCTGGCCTGGCTGCCGATGTTTGGGACTGCTGCTGAAGCTGGGCCCGCTGGCCCTGTTGCGTGTCTGGCGGCAGCGTCGACCCAGGCTGTCTCCCCTGTCCAGCGGGTCCTCCGGGCGTCCTGGACCCAGACGAGCCAGGCTGCCTGGAGGACGGCTGGCCCTGGAGGTCCTGCTGCTGCTTCCTGCTGGAAGAGCCCTGGTGGTGGGACGACTGCCGGCTGGACCGCTGGCCATGGTGGTGGCCCGAGGGGTCGCGCGAGTAGTCGGACGAGTGGTAGCCCTGTGAACGCGAGTCGCCCCTCTTGCCCGTAGACGAGGACATGGAACGGGAGTCGTGCCGCATGGACGGGTCCTTGGAAGAGCGGGATGAACGAGAAGAGCGTGGCTCGTCGCCGTGACGGGAGGAGGAGTGTCGGCTTGAACTCCCGCTGCCGTGGTGACGGTGTTCCCGAGATGAGGAGTGTGAACGCGAGTGGCCGTACTCGTCCTGCGGCCACAGGTCCTCCTCTGGCGGTTCGTCGTAGTCGTGGTACGTGTGTTTGACGTGGCTCCGCCTCCCTGAGGAGTGCCCACTGCTGCCATAGTGACGGGAGCCCCGGACATCACGCGGCTTCTCAAACCAGTCGGTTTCCTCCTGGCCCAAGTGGTAGGCTTTAGAAACCAAAAGCAGATCACAGTCAATCTCCAGATCCGTTGGCGACACAGGCATGTAGTCTGAGGCCATGCAAAATTTAAGAACAGAGAAAAAAGAACAAAAAAAAAAAGAACAGAAGAACAAACTTAAAGATCATGCAAACCACAGAAAAAAAACAACACAGAGGACATATTCACAGCAATAAAAATCAAAATTATTCCCATAAATATATGAAAATGATAAAATCACACAATTGACCATACTCACAATATTGATATTCAGTTGGCACATAACCATTCAAACACAAACACAAAGATTGTACACTCAATGATATCAGAAATGTTTCAGAACATGCAAAAGTAAGAGGGGGAGGGGAGGGGAGAGAAATGAAAACACGACACGATGGCTCATGCAGTTTGTGTGGCGGCGACAGCTCAGGCACTCGACTCTGACGGGAGCGTCTAAAGACGCCCGGAGACGCAACATGAACATGCACTGATTATTGAAACTCTTTCACTCCTGCTACTATCTCTCTCGCTCTTGGTGGGTGGGGGACGCTTTAGAGTAGCCAGTGGCTTTGGCATTCATTGCCCAATTACCTTCGCTGTCTGAAACAGCACAATGGTAATCGTCAATAATGTACATATCGTCAGATTTGTAGACGTGTGTCCTAGGCAAGTCTCTTATGTGGTCCTGCACGTCTGGCAAGGAGTGACTGGAGCCATATGGGTTGTAAGGATCGGGCCCCAGGTAGCCACGTCCAACACCCATAGGTTTCCCCATTGGGCTAAGCGGACTTTCTTCCTCGGAGTACTGTGAGCGCAAGGTGGGACGCCCACTACCACCGTAGCCGCTTCGGTACGACCGCTCGTAGTAGTCCCGCTCATATGATCTGCTCCGGTAGCCTGAGTCTCTGCTTGTGACTTTGTCCATCACTGGCACATAACCGGTGGAGCGGGACCTGCCGTGGCTGTAGAGTCGCGCGTCTTCCTCGTAGTAGCCCCGGTGAGGGTCGTAGACACCCTTTCGCAGCCCATAGGCAAAGTCATCCTGAAGCTTCCGTGAACGGGAGCTGGAACCGTAGCCACTGGTTGTGGACGTGTTCATGGTGTACGCGGCCAGGTCGGCTTCGACGTCACGGGCCTCCTCAATAGGTGAGAATTTGGAGATTTTTTGCTCCATGCCTTGCTTTCGGTGCTTGCTCCTCTTGGAGGACATTACAGCTGGAGCCAAGCTCTTGGCCGAGTGCCTCGGGGTTGCACGCGAGCTTGTCATGGACGAGTGCTTGTAGTCGTCATAGTAATAGGACGATCCCCCACCCATGCTACTGCTGCCCACTACCCGGCCATACATATCTGCCCCACGCGGATGGTAGCCGCCGGTGCTCTTACCCCTGCCGTGGTGATGGTCGTATAGGTCTTCCTGCTGCACGTCCTCTGGTCGGCTGTAGGAGCTCCCTCCTCGGGTGTGGACGCCGTCACCCCCGTAGCGCCCATGGCCCTCGCTGCGGTGCGGGTCGGCGGTCGTGCCCATGCCCTCCTTCGTCAGCTCGCTGATGTCGTCGATCACCACATAGCTCTTAGGACCGTTCTGCTCCAGGTTGGATGAACCATACAGACCATCACTGGCATAGGTGGAAGGGCTGTCAACTGAGTGTAGCCGGTCAGATGCTGGGCCATAAGAACTAGCCATAGTGGTTGTGTACTGTCCATAGGAACTGGCTGTAGTTGTGGTGTAGCCATAAGTATTGGCAATAGTGGTTGTGTACTGGCCGTACGAGCTAGACACAGTTGTCGTGTATGGCCCATAAGAACTTGCTGTGGTTGTAGAATAGCCTCCATAAGTGCTGGAAACAGCAGTGGAGTAAGGACCATAAGTGCTTGCCATTGTTGTACTGTACTGTCCATAAGACGGGGCCATACTCGTTTGAGAGTAGGTGGCATCTTGAGCCGTGGTTGTCACGACAACTGTCGGGTTGCTTATGACCTCATAATTAGTGGGCATCTTGTGCTCCAAATCAGCCAATGAGGTCTGTCGGGGCCTCTGGTGCACAGTGAGAATGTCGGCCTGAGGTTGGTAAGTGCTCGCCTGGCTGACCGGGTAGGGTGGTGCCTGGCTCGGGTATGGCGTAGTGTGGGCTGGGTATGGAGGTTGACCACCAGTAGGTGGAGGCTGTTGGAACCCGGGATGTCCTGTCTGGGATGGCGGTTGCACACTGTGGTCGGTTGGATAAGGAGGTTGGCCTGGTGGATAGGTTTGGGAGGGGAAGGTCCCTGGAGTCGGGTATGATGGGGGAGGATGATGGGTCTGCAGTGGGGTGGGCTGAGGGAGAGCCTGGGCCTGGGAGACAGTGGGATAGGGAGGCTGGTTGTATCCGGTGGTTTGGAAAAGGGTGGAGGCCGGTGGGGCGGGAGCTGGCTGGCTCTGGGGGAACTGGTAGGAGGCGAATGATGAAGTGGGAGGGTACTGGGCGGCAGTACTCAGCTCACTGGAGAACTGGCTGAGGGGCGCCGTGCTGGGTCTCGTCAGCAGGCCGTTGCTCTCGTAAGACGCCGCAGCCGCTGCCAGCCGCAGGTTGTTGAGCTCGGAATCTGACATGTAGTCTCGCGCATCGCCCATGCAGCGCAGATACGCCAGCTCTCGCCTCTCTCTCTCCTTCACCAGTGTCTCTTTGCGCTGAGTGATGCCCTGCTCCAGATAGCGGAGTTTGGCGTCAATCTCCTTCTCCTCCTCCTCCAGCTCCGCCTGCTGCTTGCGAAGCTTGCTGGACTCCTGCTCTACCGCCTTCAGCTCGTGTGTCAGGTCTTTGAGAAGGCTGGCCTTGGCCATCAGACCGGGGCGAGTGCCAGCCTTCAGGGTGGGTACCGAGGGCATGTACATCTGGGGCAGGGCAGGGGTGACCATGGACAGCTGGGTCTCATCAGGCGGGGGGCTGGGCAGGGTGCGCTTCACCTTCCTCAGGAGGGAGCTCTGCTGCAGGGCGGCCAGCTGCAGGGGGCACAAAGGCCAGGGAGAGTGGAGGTGGGGTCAGTAGAGCACAAACAACAGGGCATCAGAACATTCAAGATTTCAAGATTTTAGAGCAGGTTCTACAACATTCAAGAAATGTAAACTCCTGCACAGCCGACATTCTGCAAGCAACTACCTACAGAATAGACTATGTGTAATAATTGCACATTTCTGATATATCTATATACCTACTATGTACCTGTTCATAAGAGGTGTTCAAAGAGTTAATCTTTTGGAAATATAAAATGCAAAATTATTGGGTTTTGGCTCTTTAAACTAAATTGTAATATCATGGTGGATGGTAAACCAGTAAATTGGTTCCTGTCAACTGATAATGACATAGACACTAGTGATCATAATTGTTATTTAATAGAAATATAGCACAAATATACAGGCGTAATGTCTTTATAACATTACCCAAAAATAGACACCCCAAATTTACTCTTTAACCGTATGGCCATAGAAAGAAATCTGGATTTTAATCTGTTTTTGCATGACAGCTTTAATTCATTTTTTGGGGAAATAAATGTCTGCTCATGTATGTCATAATGAGGTCCATTATGGTGTCATAAAAGTTTAAGAACCAATAGCCAACTCTTCATAAGCCGATTGCCAATATAATTGCCCGTAGCTAAGGGCTCTTTCTTTACATTACATGCACTATGAGCCCTCTTAGGACCATTCTGGCTTAGAATCTTTATTTATTTATTTTTTTTTCAGTGTCGTGCATTTGTCCTGATGACTGTACAGTATATTCCGCAAGAAATTTCTGCTGGCTGGATAATGTCTGTGACCCAAAAAAATGTTAGAGATTTCTAAGATTTCTAAGATAAGAGTCTGGTCATCTTATACAGTTTTTTGGACCTATTTGCTAAAAAGCAAAATAACTTTGTTCAAAGTTGTAATTAAACCAGTATCTGCAGTGGCACTGCAGTGCCAATCAGTATTATTCTTTCAGATTCATGAATTTAATTGTAATGTATACTAAAAGATGAATTAAAGGCTGGGCCAGGATATTAAATATACAATGGGAAGAAGGGTAGTTTCTAAATAGTGTTGCCTTTAAATAGTAGTCCTATCACTCAGGGTTTGGAGGTCTTTCAGTGATACATGTAGTAATTGATTTGTCAATAAATTACGTACACCTACAACTGCAGACTGTAAAACAAACATTTATCAATGTTCTTATAAGCTACTCTAAATTAAATTTTGCATTTCCATGTATCCGGTACAATTTTAGCATATTTAATACGTAAAGCAAAGCACCTCAAGCAAAGTTTTCTGCCTCTTTCTCAGATACATTGCAAGCTTTACTTAACGACATCGCAATGATTTACAATTGTTCCACACTAAAAGTACTAATGGATATATTTCTCTATGCTCTATGCTGTTCTGAGAAGAGAATCTTAGTTCCTACCTGACTCTGAAGTGCTTGTTGTTGAGAGAGATATAACCTGGCCTTCGCATGGTCGTCTGTGGTCGGGCTGAGAGGTTTAGGATCTGACATAGACCTCTGGACATTCTTCATTGGTCGAGGCAAAGTGGAGTGCCGCTGGGGTGACTCTGCAGTATAGGATTTCTGCTGTGGAGTGACGTGGGCCTTATTCAGCCTTTCACTGGAGGAGAATGATGTCTCAATTAGACGATGAGGAGACGCAAGCGGGGATACTGGCGAGTACAGGACCTGAGGAGACTTGGGTGGCTGCCGGATCAGGTTAGACAGAGATTCATTGTGCAGATGGTGCTGCTGATAGCTGATCTCTAATGGGTCTGGCTTTCGACGCTCAAACTTGGCTGCCTGCTGACGAGGAGAAAGGGGGTCTGATGAACCAACAAGCTGGACACTTGTGGAATAGGGGCTAATGGTAGTGGCCACACTAATCTGTGGAACGACCACTCCCTGTGACTGGGCCTCGGGGTCTGTTTGGCAAGCAAGGCTTTGGCCTTTCTGAGTCCTCTCCGGACCAGAAATGTAGTGGACAATTTCTACTTTACTTGGGTCAGGCACGGTCACTTGAATGGCAGGGGAGGCTCTTCCTAACTGTTCTGTGTCCGTTTGACAAGAACAGTCTCGTATGGTTTGAATGGCTATGCTTGAAGAAGCCACTTTGGTAGCTGTGGAGGCTGTAGCTGTTGCAGAGTCGGTCTTGGCATCACCCCCAGACTCAGAGTGGCGGGAATGGCGGGACCGCCGACGTCTGACTGGTTGCTCCCACTCTGCCTTGTCTTCATCATCATCAGTCTGGACACTGCAGTCAACGCTACGCCTTGTACGTCTTCTTCTAGACATAAGGAACCTCTCCTCGCCATCCTCGTCATCTGTTTGCACGCTACTGTCCACAATTCTCCGTGTCAGAGGGAACAGCGTGCCTTCTCCATCTCCATCTTGGAGACGAGGCATGGACCTCTGCTTTCTCATAGATCTAGTTTCTTGCTCTTCACGCAAACACATCTCTGAGGCAGAGTTGGGCAGTGACCTAGAGGCCATTTGGGTGTCAACGTATGGCATGTCTGGAACCAATTCATGTTGAACAATTCTGCCTGTTGGATCGCAAATAACAGTAGCTGCTGCTGCAGCAGCGGCAGTTTTTTGTCTCTTTTGTTCTTCAAGTTGCTGCTGCAGTTGATGTTGCAGAGACTGTATCTGGTCAAGTTGGGCTTTCTGCTGTGCAAGCTGTTCCCTCTGCATTACAAGCTGCTTCTCTCTCTCAGCCTGTTGCTGCTGTAGCACATGTTGTTTTATTGTCTGCAGCTCCTGGATCTCTTGCTGTACTAATATCTGCTCCTTCTCACGTTGCCTTTGCAGTTCAACCCGCTCCCTTTCCAGCTCCTCTTGCAGACGTAGCTGACGAAGCTTCTCTAGCTCCACACACTCTCTCTCAAGCTGCAGCAAATGCTCCTGTTGCCGCTGAAGCCTCTCTTCTTCTGGGTCTTTCGGTGCACTTGGGGCAGCTCCAGGTGTAGCACTGGTGGTGGCAGCAGTGGGAGCTACTGGAATTGGCTGAGACTGAGGTTGGCTGGGGGCTTGCCCTGACGGTTGGGTCTGAGTGTGGAGATGAGGCTGTGACAGATTCATTGGCTGATCTTGGGGTTGGTTTGTTGGCACTACGACAGGCGCTGGGCCTGGCACCGAAGTAGGCTGGGAACCTGGTGCCCCAGATGATACAGGCGCACTGACAATCCCAGACACTACAGAACTCACTGGTGATTTTCCAAGGTACATAGGAGTGTCTTGAACCTGGGTTGTTGGAGGTGGCTCAATGACAGCAGTGCTAGTAGTGGCTGTTGGGAATTGGCTGGGTGCTGGGAAGCGACATGGGCCCTGTACAGACATGGGTATCCTAGGAGTCATCACAGGCACTCTAGTGAGGCTGGCCAGAGGCACTGGCATCATGTTTGGTGTGGGATATGGCCTGTAAACACCTCTGAGCAATGGCCTTAGCACAGAGGCTGGCTGTGTTGTGATTGGTACAGTGGAAGCAATGGGCGTGTTTATTGTGGAATAAGTCATGCCATCAGCAGATCTTATGGCAGTTGGGTACAGTGCTCGGAGACTTGCTTGTCTGGCATTGATGAGGTTGGTTAATGCTTGACTGTGAGAGATAGGCTTTCCATCTGGACCATACATTAGATTTGGCCTAAGGGCTGCCAGGCCTTGTGACAGACTTATTCTCCCTGGTGCAATATTTCCTCTTCCGGCACCAAACTGTGCTGCAAGATCAGGGTTGCTGCCATAGCGGTCCATTGAATTCAGGGCTGCACACATGCGGCTTATCTCCCGAGCAGTAGTTGCACTGTATTGAGCAAGATTTGACTCCTGGAAATTGGCTAGGTCACGTGCAGAGTATCCATAGTCTCCACTAATATTGGATAGTGAGTTGTACCTTCTTATAGGTAGAGGAGGGGCTGCCACATCTCCTCCATGACGTAAATCAGTGTAAGAGCCATACTGAAGTCGTTCATAAGGATTTTTCAGTGCACTGAGATCTACAGCAAGCTCTCCAGTTGACTGAAGGTGTGGGTCCAGTTTTGAATGGAAGGACGTTAGTCCTGCATCAGCAAGGTTTGTCTCAGACATAGATGGTTGCAGTCGTCCAGGAAAGGGCAGAGTGTAGGACTTCATTGACATATCCTGATAACTCAAGGCATCTACACCAGTCTCAATTGGTTGGTAAAGTTGTGGCGGAGCTGATGGTGGCCGTGGTGGCTCACTGACACCAGGATCTTCTTCTGCCTTTGGCTTTTGGGAGAACGGACCTCCGACACAGCTGCCGCCGAAGGGCAAATTGTAAACAACGTCACAGCAGGCCACTTGATTCTCTGCTTTTATTTGCTGGCCTGTAAGATCTACAATGTCACGACTCTCTTCTGGCTTAACAAGTTGGGAGACTGGACCACCTTGTGAAGTGCCATCCATCTGTACCATCACTGCATGGGGCTTGGTAGTGGCCAGGTTCACTATGCCAGTCGCAGGTGGCATTTCAGCAGGAGCCCCAACATTGTACATCTCAGGCACAACAGCAGGTGATATGGTACTGACAACAGGTTGGGCACTACTGGATTGGCTCACTATAAGGTCCTTCTTTGTCAATGGGTTTTGACCTGTCAGGTTAAATCTTGAGAAAGAACCAGTTTGTTGCATTTGGTGATGCTGCTGAAGCTGCTGTTCTAGAAGCTGCTGCTGATGTTGGAGCTTTTGCTGTTGTTTCTTCAGCTGCTCCTGCTGAATGCTCAAGTCTTCAAGCTTTGCGTCAATCTTTGGAATCGAAGGGTCCAGCTGACCCGGCTTAGACTGGGCCAGACACACAGCTACCATACCCTGACCCAGATCCACACGGTTCTGGAGAGGATCGCCATAAATTACAGGTTGTTTATGCTGGGAGATGAACATGGAGGCTGCCACAGTGACACTTACAGTCGTGGGTGTTGAAGCCATTACGTGTGGCTGCTCCTGAGCATTAAGGTTCATGATCAGAGGCTGGACAATCGTTGAGTGCCTAATAGGGCTACCGTCTGAACTGCCTGAGTACTTTCGTGAGTCTGTGGCTAATGAGGTTAAGTCCATTCCTTGGTCTGTCATGATAATTGGAGCTGGCTTTAATGGGGCTCGCAGGTCTACTACGCTCCCTCCAAGAATCATTTGACCTTGCTCCACTCTGGAGGTACCAGGAACAGTAGATATTCTGCAGAGGGATATGTTCTCCATGGAGAGAGAGCCACGAGTGTATGTGCTTGCAGTCGTGACCATGCTTGTGCCAACACTGACTTTCTCCACACGGCGGGTCCTGTAGAAGCCATGGGAAGGTGACTGCTGATGAGGTGGGGTGTCTGGAGGACTCACGGGTGGCGAGTACGCATCAAAAGTAGACTGACGACTAAATCTTGTGGGTGATGAAAGAGGCGAGGTGGCAGTGTTAACAGTCACTGGCCTAGAAGGACTTGTGGGCTCATAATCCATTGGAGCCTCTTGCGAGGACTGTTGTCTGAACAGACGAGGTGATACTGACCTGTGGGGAGTCTGGGTCCCCTGAGCCATGACTGGAGAGGTAGGAGAACCCCCTGCTTGTGCAGGCATAGCCGAGGTGAATGTCTGGGTTGAGAATTCAGCTGTTCTCCTACTGTGGTGCGTAGGGCTGTGTGTTGGTGACCCGGTTGGGGAGAGGGGAGGGCTTGTACTTTTGTAATAGGAGTAAACTTTGGTTGTGCGGGGCTCGATTACGGTTTCAGATGAGGTTGAGCTGTCTCTCATTTGCACCCCTCTACTATCAGTCACTCTTCTTCCTGAGCTATCTCTTTGACTGTATGCCTGAGTAATCTCTGCTATTTTGCTGGATACATTTGAAACAGTAGTAGTGGTTGTGGCAGTGCTGCCAGTTGTATGGCGGCTATACATATTAGACTGTGTTGAGGTCACTGTTTGACTGACACTGGTCTGAGAGACTGTTACGGCATCTCTAGCATACACACCATAGGCTGCAATGGTAGTAGCTGCAGCAACAGGAGTTATGCCATTTTTACCAGTCTGACTTCTGAGTCTGTCTTTATGAGCATCTTTTGAAAAGTGCTGAGTCACACGTACATCAGGGATACCCCTTCCGGTTTCAGAGAAGGAAACAGGGGCGGAGAGTTGAGTGGGACTGGTGCCTGGTGTCAAAAGGGCATTGCTTTGCTCTAGAAGCTTGGCAAAAGCTGAGCCTGTATCCAGGAGCTGCTTGTCAGGATAGGTTCCATCAATATCCCCTTGCTCATCCAACTCTTTTGTAATAGTTTGGGATGTTTGACGAATCTCTTCATAGATATCCCCGGTCTCCTCATTCTCATATACACCTTCGTCTTGATCTACATATTCATATTCATCCTCATACTGCTGTCCATTTCGAATGCCCTCTTGTTGATAGGCGCTTGTGTTGTACTGCTGCCCTGAGCGAGACTGCTGCTGTTGTTGTTGCTGCTGCTTCTGTTGCTTCTGCAACATCTCAGCTTTCCTCATCATTTCCTCATAGACCTCTTCGGCACTCTTTAAAGGCTTGCCACTTGATGAGGTAGTCGTGGTTGTGGTAGAGGAGGTTGTTTCAGGTTTTTCAGTGGGTGAGTACAGAGACATGAATGTTGGCAAGTTGTACTCGCTGCCGGACTTGTAGAGCTTGGATGATACCTCATAGCCCTCAGCCTCCGAGTCAATAGAGGGGGAGTACTCTGAGCAGGAGGATCGGTGCAATTCCTCCATTTCAGCAGCCTGTCTCAGCTCCTCCGTAGGGGAGGCGTCTTCAATGGGAGACAGGTTACTGGGAGGAGTCTTGGACCTCTCCCTCCGCCTCTGAGCCCTCAGTTCCTCCTTGTCTCGTTTGGTCTTACGGGCCGTGCTGCGTATCCTCTGCTGCTCTACCTCCCGCATCTTCTCCTGCTCCCTGAGGAGCTCCTCTTCCTCTCTCAGCTCGTCCTCCTCCGAAGAGTCCTCGATGGTGGGCAGCAGGGGGCCATGGGACCGGTGTCTGGCCTTCCGCTGCTGCTTGGCTTCTTCCAGCCTCTGCCTGCGGCTGGGGCTGCTGTCGCTGTCATCCTCCATCGAGGAGATGGAAGTGGGCGAGGTGCCAGAGGTGTAGCTGGAGGTGGTCGGTGGTAAAGTGGAGGAGTAGTCCCCTCTGGATCGTTCCTCTGGGGAGCCTGTGAGGCTCTCCATCTCAAGCTCAGGTTCTCTGTCCAGGCTTAAATCATTTTCGTTGCTCAGTTCAATGTCTCTTGTATAGCTGTTGGTATTGTTTAACTCTATTGTCTTGAATCGGCGCAGTCCTCCTTGTGAGGACATCAGATCCTCCTCTCCCTCCTCGGCGTAGCCTTTCTTAACTTCACTGGATTTGGTTTCCTCTTCGAAGCTGCTTGAGTGGTGTGTGAGGCGTCGCTTTTCTTTCCCCGATTCACTGATGTGCTTGTGTGTCTTTTTCAACTTTTGATATCCATACCCCTCGTCTTCGTCTTCCTCCTCCTCCATTTCCTCCTCCTCTTCCTCTTCGTTATCCTCATCCGCACTCATTTCCATAATCTGCCTCCTCATGAATTCTTCATCAGTCATTTCCGAAGGATCTGGCTTCTTTTTGTGACTACTCTCTTCTCCAGCAGCAGCCATGGCACGAAGCTCTCGTTTTGCCTCCCAGTCGGCCAGATCCTCCTCTTCCTCCATGATGTCTTCCAGCTCCTCATCAGAGTCGTAGGCCTCTGGACTGATAGACAGGGAGTGGGGCCGGTGCTTTCGGTCATCTGTGTCTCGGGAGTGATGCCGACCTCTACTGCGCTCGTGTTCCTTGTCTTTCTCCTGGTCCTTCACTTTGGACTCCAGCAGTGGTCTCATGGAGCTCTCCAGCTTGGTGATTTCTGAGGGGCTGGGGGGAGTATTGCGGCCACTTAGTCCCCTTTCGCTCAGCTTCATCTCCTCCTCTTGAATAAGGCCGGTGATCTCACTGTGGGAGCTTGAGATGCCGTCTGAGGAGTAGCCAGTGTCACTTAGGCTCTGGGGACTCCTCGAGAGGTCATGGGTGCTGTTTGTTTTGTTCGCCTCCTACAGAGAAAAAAATTAACATGATTAGACTTGCAAAGTGAACACCATGAATATATTTCATTTATACTCAGACAAAGTTATATCATTTCGGAGTTCGTAAAGCTCATATAAGTGTTTGCATACACTTAAGTTAATTTATGGCCACCCTAGCCATGATGGCCCTGCATATTCATGTGGCTTCTGCTCTCCATCTCAAAGATTGACGGCTCAAAAGAAATGAGGCGGAAAAAAGGCATTACTGTCTACTTAAACTGCCCCACACTTCTGTCTTTCCACCTCTTTCCTCCTTTCTCCAAGTGTAAATCTATCTCCTTCTGCTTTCTCAGCACTGTCTTACTGAGCATAAATCCCACAAGTCACCAACTGAAACCAGAATAAGCAGTGCAAGGTTTTTGCACAGGCATTTATTCTCCTCCACTATAACCATTTCAGCTTTAAGTGCAATTTTACTTATATGCTAATATCTAGTGTGTTATATTAATATAATGTAAGCTCCCTTCTAAATTATTCAGTGTATTTAAAAGTTAGTTTGAAGTGAAATCGGTATAATTACAGTGAAATTTCACAAGCATAGTCTGATTGAGATAAATCAAGACATTCAAGACATATCAGTCAACATACATTGTGTAATTCTTGAGCAGTAATTTCTGTAGTCTGTTTTATTTTCTTGCCAGGTGGAAGGATCAAATCGCCTTACCTCATAATATCTTGACTTCTGAGATTCTCTCTTCTCATCTTTAGTCGAAATGATGGTCGGTGTTGACTCTTGTATCCCCTTCTTAGGAGTTGTCTTAGTGTACTTGGTTTCTGGCTCCGTTTTGGAGATGGTTATATCCTTCTCCAAATTCTGCTGTATCTGTGTCTCGCTAGGGGTAGTGGTCTGACCAGGGGCTTTCACATCCCCTGGTGCCTTAGCAGCCGTGGGGGCAAAGGGACCGCTCCCCTGAGCCAAGGGAGCTTTCTGCTGTGATGGCATTGCCTTCATCCCTTCCTGCTGCTGATTGGACACTTTCTGAGGGGCTGACTGCTGAGCTGGCTGCTGACTGGCTGGCGCTTGGTGTCGAGGCGATCCCATTGGTTGGTGCTTGGGAGACGGCTGGGGAACAGGAAGAGGCATATCTCCGAGCCCGCCTGACATTAACCGCTGTGTCTGACAGTTCAGACAGAGCCATTCTTTTTTCTGCAAAAGAGAGAGCAAAAGGGCTTTGTAAGGGAACAGTTTACTTACATATAATGTGACAATTTAATATTTCAAATTAACTGAATTTCATCAGAGGCTTGGAATAACTTCATAAACTGCTTTGACATGATTATTTCTGTGCATGTAGCAGGCCTCTCACATAACGTAATGAAAGATGTCAAATACATTTACATTTGTTGCGTTGCAGGAAACTGCAAGTAATAAGGAATGGTGATTTTAAAAAGGGTAGAATGGCAAGAAAGTTAAACAATCACAACCTCAAAAAAAAGTCGGACACTGAGCAAAAGTGGGGAGGGGCAGGTGGGAGCATATGCCAATATATAAAGGTGAGTTGCACTATGAGAAAAGCATACACAAGGTCTATAAAACAGGAATTTTAATAAAAGCAATGGGGGCGATGTTGGAGGATAGAAAGAGGTGCACAGAATGGCTAAGGCAGATAAGTAAACATAATATTATATTGATATGATGTTATACATGATATGATATTATATATCAACTATTTATGAAACACACAACTGGGTCATCAGCATGTACAAGACCTGTATGTCTGTGCTACCATAAGCTCTTTGAATCCCACACGGCCTAATTTTGTCCAGCAATCACCTTTCATAACCATTTAACCTCACCATCCAAAGGACACTTCCACACTAACTGACATTGTGCCTGTTCCACCTTCCAGAAATACCTCAAACACACAGGAGCACTGGATTGCCATCTATGTGACTGCTCAGCAAATTGGCTCTAAGTAGAGTTTGCAATCCAATTCCATGATGGAACTTAATGTCACTGTAGCTAATGTTAGGAGTATGACTAAGAATGACTCAAACGTCCACTGGTCATGGAGTGACCCTGTTTAATATGTGCCAATGTACATTAGTGTAGAGAAGTAAAGATGTGGAATGAATATTAAACAGAGAGAGAGAGTAAAAGAGGGGGAGATAGAGAGAGGGAAAGTACAATAGAGAGAGAAAGAAACAGAGAGGAAAGAGTGTGAGTGAGTGTGAGAAGGAGAGAATGTGTGGCTGTAATGCAGAGCTATTAAGATGAGGGGGCATTTCGGTGCTAATTTTCTTTTCTCTAAGCCTTTAAAAGGCCTGGTTGGAAGGCACTAGCGAGAGAAAAATCTTCCTGTACAAATTTCTCTCACCTGCATGTTTAGACTACTATGCAAGAGATTAAAAGTAACAAAATGTAACAAGAGTATTTTCCTCTCTGAAAGATTAGCTGAAAATGCATTATTTTGCTGGAACATTAACATTTTGCATTGTTTTGACCAAGGACTGTTTGACGTCATCACATAAAAATGTTGCCAATAATGAGCATGGAGTCAGAAGAATATCAAATTATTATCAAATAATAGTTTGGGGAAAGTTTTTTCTGGGCTTTTATGGTTCTTAGCGAAAGAGAGAACAGTCAAACTAGTGACACTAGAGACAGATAAAAGCCTTTTGGTGCCCACAGTGTCTGGCTGGGTAATCACAAATTCTCTATTACAATCTTTCACAATCTTAAAGTAGATTTGATTTTCAAAGATGAAGGCCATGTACACAACAGAACTACTAAAAACACTAACACTACCCCCCCCCCCCCCAACACACACACACACACACTATATGCTTTTCTTCTACTGGTTTGTGGCATGGTGAATATATGATCAGACCTTGCCACATGAATGGTAATAAGTGATATAGCAGAGGTCAGAGACACTCTCTGTATTCTATACATGTTTGTATCATAGGATGGTTACAATATTGTGTTGGTTAATATAAAAATGTAATTGTTCCATGAAAAACAACTCATGTGATTCCTCAGAACCTGCTGTGCAATGTTATGGCCCTGTGGGAGGTTGCATGACAATGAAACACCAGCTGTCCAGTGCATACCACCTTGCTAGCCATTACAATGAAACAGAGCTGAATGTGAAATAGTTTCTCCTGGGGGGAAATTAGAGTTGTTTTGGAAAACGGTGCCGCTATTGTTGGTGATGATGGCTTGATGGCCTATGTAATTTAATAGGTTTTGCAAAGGGGGCTGTAAGCAGTTTTTGTCATTCTGACAACTTGTGGGTACATCAGAATGCAGCTGTTGGAACAGTTGGAAATGATTCAAGAGCATCTTTGCAGAGTGAGTGAAAATTATTTTCTAACTGCTAGTTTAGTCTTATCAGCTTTAAGACTATACTAGGTTTGAAAAATAGTATTTGTAGTCACAATAGTTCTAGGCTACTGCTATTTTTGAAGAGTAGTCTGATGTTAACATAATATTGGCTATCTGACCAAAGGACAAATGTAGACCTTCTGCTTGTGGTACTGCCAAAACCATTATGTATTCTTAGTGTAGCAGCCAACAACCACCAATCAACCAACAACCACAGTACACATATTATATTTGTAACACTGTTACCAGAAATGACTAATGAATATAAAATTGCTGAATAAAAAAGTACTGACAGGGGATTTTTAAAAATAGTATTGTTTTATTTCAAGTTTGAACAATTTCCATGCTTTCCTGCTAAAAATCTTTGTTACTGCTCGAAATATATTTATATCTATATATCTGAGCTTACATTTTAGTGGTAAAATAAATGTGCATATTAACTGCGGGTGCAAGATATAATTTTCCTCTGTACAAAAGCAAAAGGCACAAATGCCCTAAAACACCCAAATCCATCTATCATTAGGTCTGTCAGCACTACTTTCAGAGGTTGTGCCACAACTCTCCACCCCACCCCCTCATGAATGTAATTCCAGCGGTGTTGCACATAGCTATTTACACATGAAGCAAATTAATTACACCTGAGGGGTCAGATCTGATTTTCACACTTTACACCTGCTTAGTTCCGTAATTGGATTGTGACTGGTACAGTAAATTCAATGAAAAATGCGGAGGCGTTCTACACAACACATTGCCGGGCTACAACGGGGGCTGTAAATTCACTATTAAAAGTGAAGTGTTGTGTGGCTTCACTTCATACCCATTCCAGTGGGTGCATAATAAAATGAAGACTGTAAATGCTGTTTACAGAAACAACTTTGGGAGTTTGAGAGAGAGAGAGAGAGAGAGATTTGAGATTTTAAATAATCCTTTATTGGTTTACAAAAACCACCAAAAAAGGAAACATACAGCGTACAGTTAAACCTTTTAAACAATCACAATAACACTAAAAAAGGAAAAAGAAAAGATGAAAACTACAGAAGATGACTAAAGTGCAAATTGTCATCCACTACAGTACAAAGTGCCTGCCTGCAGCACCACACAGTTTCAAAAACCTCCAAATTCTGCATGAGTTTATAAAAATGAAAATCAACTAGGACTCTCGCCTTAACAAGAGCAGAAAACAAAACTACCACATTGATTCCGGGTTGACCCTCCATCTTGTTTCTCCTGCTTACATAAATGGACATTTTTGCTTCACCCAGGATAAAATTCAACAGTTTGCATTCATTTTGTCTTCTTCTTTGATACTTAAAACCAAGAATAAAAGTCTCTGAAGTGAACTCCTCATCAAAACAATCAAACAAACTCTCCAAGTGGTCTTAATCTTTTGCAATGTAAAAAAAGCATGAAAAACTGTCTCTCTCTGAAAACAGAAAGGACAACCTTGGTCAACCGCTGGATTTAAAATAGAGACAAAGGCATTGACAGCAACTGCCCCATGAAGAAGTCTCCACTGCAGATCACACAGTCTTTTAGGCAATGGTGGTTTGTAAAGTGCTCTCCATTCAGGTGTCGTATCTACACTTAAATTAAGAACAGAGCGCCACGGTGTGTCAACCCTGTCTGTTAAAAACCTCTTGTTAAACACTTTCACACATACATTATAAAACTGTTTCCCAGTAGCAACACTGAAGTCAACTGAGGTAACACCTGATTGAAGTAGGCTGGCACTCCCATCCAGAATGGGTGAAAGTACCAACCCAGGAAAGTCATCAAAAACATCAGGATGTAGTACTCCTGAAACATAGTCTTCAAGTAACCTGGTTTCTTCCACAGTACATGATGTACGCCACTTATCCATGAGCTGAGTGGCTAACCGTAGAGATCTTAGTCCCAGGCGACTTGCAAAACTCCTTGCATCATTAAAGTTGGACCCAGCCAGGTCAACTACATCCTTCAGTGTTAAAACCTTTGCATCAAGGAGTCTCCTCTGCAGTGACGGAAACTGAGAGGAGGAAATGTCCATTCTTGAGCTGCCAATCACAGGTTCCTGAAGCAGCCAATGTAAAGAAGTAGATGCCCCCTGCCTCTGTACATTAAACATGCCCCAGATCCTCAGGAGGGTGCGATAAAAACTAGGCAATCTGGAACAGTTGATCTCATGAGGTAATGACAAAAAGAGTGACTTGTCAAGTCCCAGCTCCCCACAAGTTCTTAAAATTGTACAGCCCAGAAGTTTCCATGCAACAACTGTGGGCCCAGTAAGAAGTCTTTTTAAAAACTGCAATCTAAAAGCCGCGGTTCTGCTATGGAAGTGTATGAGCCCCTGCCCTCCCTCATCTTTAGGCAGTAACAAGACAGACTGTGGTACCCAATGTAACTTATCCCAAAAAAAATTCCCCACCAGAGATTGTACCAGGTGGAGGATCCATACATGCAAGGTGATGCCAAAAAGACGAAGCCACCAAATTATTAATGATAAGGACACGCCCCCTATAGGACATCTTCGGCAGTAACCATTTCCACCTTTCAAGGCGGCCATTAACACTGTCTACTGCACCCTCCCAGTTTTTCTGCACCACCGTGTCTTCCCCCAGAAAAAACCCCAAATACTTAAAACCATCCAGCTTCCAAGTCAGCCCATCAGGGAGCATTGGAACCCCTTCTCCCCACTGACCAAGCAATAGAGTCTCACTCTTGGACCAATTGACTTTGGCTGATGAAATTAACCTAAAATCCCAAAGTATGTTACCAATTACCTCTATATCTCTTTCCCCAGTAATTAAAAGGACAATGTCATCGGCATAGGCAGATAGACGAACAGGGAAATGAAAACCAGGTACAGATACACCATTTAACGCCCCTCTTAATCTATGCAAAAGAGGCTCTATTGCCAGAGAATACAACATTCCAGACATTGAACAACCTTGTCTTATACCTCTGCCAACTCTGAAGGGAGCACTTAAACCACCATTGATTTTGAGGATACTCTCAACATCACTGTACAGGACCCTGATCTTACTAATAAAGCCTTCACTAAATCCAAAGGCGCGTAAAGTGTCCCACAAATAACTATGCTCTACCCTATCAAAAGCTTTTTCTTGATCGAGCGAGACTAAACCCACATTAATTCCAAACAATTTGGAAACATGTATAACATCACGAATTAAGGAGACATTATCAAAAATAGATCTACTGGGAATACAGTAGGTTTGATCCGGATGGATGACCTGGTCTGTAACCTTGGACAACCTGTTGGCCAAAACTTTAGACAGCAGTTTATAGTCACTGCACAGGAGCGAAACAGGTCTCCAGCACCTAATATCTGTCGGATCGCCTTTTTTGGGGAGGAGTGTGAGGACTGCCCTTCGACAGCTCAGAGGCAAGCGCCCCCCTGCAAGGCTATCATTGAACATGGCAAGTAAGTCCTCCCCAATATCTGACCAGAGGCACTTATAAAAGTCAGCAGACAAGCCATCCAAGCCCGGAGCTTTGCCACTCTCCATACCCTGAAGGGCCCTCTCCAGTTCCTCCAGTGACAGGGGGGCATTAAGCTCTGCAAAGGACTCAATAGAGACTTGAGGCAAATCCCTTAGAAAGAGGCTGTTGGATGTACCATCTCTCAGTTCGCTCCTGTATAGGTTCTGATAAAAATGAGCTGCTCTGCTCCGAATTTCACGATCACCAGTTAAAAAAGCACCACACTAAGATTTTAAAGAGTGAATCAGTTTTTTCTGGCCATTTTTTTTCACTAGACTAAAAAA
>JAGFZM010000026.1:796251-806409 GCA_017657215.1 Limnothrissa miodon
ACACACACACACACACACACACACACATTGAAGGTTATATCCTCCATCCTTAATTTGTGTTGCTCTCTCCCCTCACACCATCTCTGCCTCCACCTTTCCCTCTTTGATGAGGAAAAAGACCAAGCCCCCCTAAGTAGTTCTCTGAAAAAATGAGCTGAAGGATAAGGAGAGTAAATACTTTGTGTACCGATGCCAACTTTTCTGGACTGGGGAGAATCTGAATGAATAAAACATTGCTCCCACTCAGCCTTGACTTCACGGTCAGCATAAACACACATATGCGCATACACACACACACACACACACACAGAGACACACACACTCTCTCTCTCTCTCTCACACACACACACATACATACACCACACAAAAACAAAAACAACAACTAAGAGGAACAGCACTCAAGAGAAGAGGGACATGGAAAGGCTGAATGAATCATATACCTGATGCTCTCAGCACCAGACATCTGCTCCCAGTCCCTCCTCCCCAGCACCAGTGGCCAGACACAGGTCCATGCCTGGGCCAAATTGGATGCCATCACTCAGAGAGACAGGGATGCTTATTGCCAGCAGCAATGCGCATACTTAAGGAGATTAAAATTAGGCATCTGCCAACACAACACACCCCTCCACCGCAGGCCCGGGGAAAACCTATGTGGGCCAGCCCATTGGCTGGGTCGAGGTTCCTGATTGATGGTGGGCCGGCATTACTCAGCATTTTAAACGCCTCCAACACCTGGTGGAGTGTGGAGAGAGCAATGAGGGAGAGGGAAGTGGATAGAGGTCCCGCGTCGTTACCCCCTCACTTCGCTCCGTCATCGTGCTATATTTGGACTGCCAGATAAATGTGAGAGAGAGAGAGAGATTTTCTTTCATTAGACTGTATGCTTCTCAGAATCAACGTAACACATTTCAAAAAGACTTTCGTATTGAACACATGGGATATACTACTGACCCTTTAGCTAGCTTCAGAATATATGTGTGACACTCTTTAAAAAAAATACAAGAATAGAGTTGAAAGGTTGTGACACTATGGTTCCCTGCCAAAATCAATCTTATTTTACTAGTCTCAGAATGTATAGCTTGAATCTGAACTTCCTTTTGCACTGTCTGTGCAGATCAAAGCTCTGACAGATGCCAGTTAGCATAGCTGTCGAATGTTAGCAAACCTCCCTTCCATCATCTCATGACAAACCTAGTCAGTTGACTGAAAGCCTGGACCTCTCAACTGATTAGTAGGCATAGGCAACTCATAGATTAGAGATTCTCTGGGCTGGACCGTGCAGAATGACTTAAGTTACAAAGACAGAAAGCATCCTCTAATCTTTATTGAGCACATTCCTCTGAGACAATGGACACATGTTTATAATGTGACACAGAGAGAAGACCATACTTTGGAGCAGAGAAACGAGTCCTGCCAGCTCTCTTTCTTTTTCTCTGTCTTTCTCTCTCTCCCTTCCTTCCTAACACACTATGTCTACCAGCTCCCACCCCCCTCCTCCTCTGTCATCAGCACTGCACTCAGTCTAACTGTAAAAGCCTGGAGGGAAGAGAGACAGATGGCTGCAAAGAGCCTGGGCTTCAGAGCACAAATATCGTCACAGACACACAATAGACCCCTCATCAGGAAAACAGTAACATGCGACTGCACATACAAGCAAGCTAATACACACACACACACACACACACATTTTTAGGCTGAGAGATTAACATGTTCAGTGCGCCAACATTATTTTGTTAACCTAATGACCATCTGAAGAAATATGGTGTTTTGACAGCATTGAATAAAGGCATTTTCAAGTGTTTGCCATGAAGCTTATTTTCCTAGAGTGAGCTATGCCACCTAGTGGATCTTTGGAGACACTGCAACATAAGTGATGTGAAAGGCAGGCACAAGGGATAAAAGCAATGCCTTCAGCAGGTTATTGCATTGCGGTAACGGAATGATTAGCCTGGTTCTCACATATACTGATTTGCCATGAATAGCATTCTGGCCGATTCCATAGATCAAAATACCCAGAGGCACTGGATATACCTACGGCCACTGATTGCCGAGAAACTAATGACTCATACCTCTGGTCATTATATGTTCTGTAGGAATAAAGTGAGTGAACCCTCTGAGGATTTGTTCAGAGAAATTAAGAAAAGTTAACAGCCCTCTTTGTAAAGCACACGATTATCCAACAGAGGGCGCTAAGGCCAAAGAAGACATTTTTCAAGAATGGCAAACATGACCATGTGGTTTTTGTGAATGAACAGGATTGCATTGATGATTTTCAAAGCCATGTATTTTTTTGTACATAAGTGAAAGTAACATTAATTCTTATTGACATAAATATCTTCATATGTGTTTTGCTTTTCAAACCTACATCAGCCCATCCAACACTAAAAAAATCTTTTAATTAATAGCCAAGGAAACCTAATGGTCATAATATTTGTTCTTTAAATGTCTAAGGGATAAAGTCAACTGGTCATACACAGTAAATTAAGTGTGGTTAGGTTTGACATTTGATTATGACATTTAAGATATTTAAATAAAGATAATAAAGAATTGTGAACACTGGGCTGTGTACAGCCATTGACCTTAGATTATGCAATTAATTCCTAGCCCCAAAAAAATACGTGATCAACTTTTCTATGTGTCTCGGTGCTTCTGATTACTTTCAACACCCTTATTGAGTCTGAATGGCGTTGCTGTCTGTTAATATTAGTTGCCCTTGCCCGGAACTCTTGTATTGGTTTTGTATTCCTGGAGGGGACCGTCATCGCCGTTGCTCTCTCTGAAACTGATGAAAGAAACCAAACATCGTTACAACTGGATGTTGTACCAGTGTAATAGAAGACTAGTGCCAGCGCTATAACGGTAAGATTGACCTCCAATATTTATGTTTTGCACAACTGCACATGCAGAGGTGCACTGTCTGAGTCTGGTAGGATGCGCTTTATGGTTCAACTGGTCAGTGTGTCAGCTGTGGACAATAGACGCTAACGTTAGCAGTGCACCGATAAGCCAGCCGGCGTGAGCGTGACTGCACAGCACTTCATGTCATGTTATGAAACATTTGTGGAGGAGAATTCATTTCAGTCTACGTGAAGCGAGGTAATGTTGCCCACAATTGAAACGAAAAATTAAGTTTCCTTCTTCACATTTGCACAAAGTTGTCAATTTACAAATGTTTATAGATTTTTTTAAGCATAAAGTACAACTTCAGTCGTCTTGTAAGTAGGAAGTTTATAAGTTATTCAACAAGAGGGTTGTTTTGGCTAACAACATGCTAATGGAGTTGACCATGTAATATCAGAATAAATTCCCCAAAGCATGTGTACTGTTTGTAAAGCCAAATGCGTTAAACACTTCATTGACTTCAGTTTTTAGCACAACCTGAAGTAAGATTAACTAACTAGCCTGAATTTAAAAGAGATGGGGCAAGGCAATGCACGAGGAAAAACATCTAACTTGTGTTCCCTTTCGGGTGTCTGGCGCCAAATGTAGGACTTTTTTACACGAGGACATTACATTCGTTTGGCATTGTTAAAAAATAATAATGGTAAAAAATAATGACATTTGCCTTCCATGTTTGCCATCTTTTTGACTAAAAAAGTCATTTTGAAACTGATATGTGTAGGAGAAAGCTTGTTGTCGAAAATGGGTTTAACTTAACAGTGCACTTTATTTTCCGTAATGCAAGTGTCTTTCACCATCTGTTAACCCACCTGTTCATCTGCCAGGTGGTGATAATGAGTAACATTCAAGTAGAGTACAGGAGTTCAGCCTGTAGACTAGGCCAATATTTGATTTTTTGTATAGGCTAATGCATGGCAAATAGGTTTTGGTGTTTGTGTGTGTGTGTGTGTGTGTCATTCATATCCTGTGGCAGCTTGACCTGTGGTTAGTCATAACATGGGGTGGGGGCATCTCTGGTGAACAGCTGTCCTCAGAGAGCATCAAGCTGTCAGGTCAAAGTGATTTAAGAAAGAAAAGAGTTACACGACGATGGCTTAAAGGGACATTCTTTGCCTGCAACTTCTGATCCAGTTAGAAGAGTCAGTCACATTCCTCACTACATTACATGTATGGCAGCCAGCTCAGCTACACTGAGAAGTTAGTCAGGTTTTTCTGTCTGCCTCTTATCTCGTCAGCGCACCCATGATGTTAATTGTTTAATACTGTTAAACAATAGGCTAGACATAACGTTTGTATGCCAAATCTAGTCCTTCTGGGTTTTCTCACTGTGTGAACTGTCTTGCGGTGTCACCTGACCACTATAGCGTCTGAGTAGTTTATTTTCAGCTCTCGGATGTGCTTGTAGAGCAGAAGTATCGCCATTGACAATTAGACTTGCCCTAATTGGCCCTCGCTATCTTAACCACACATAAAAAGTAACTTGGTTCTGGCTTCATAAACTGTCATTTGCACTGTTAGGGACATGTCAGTTTGTGTGTTGCAACCCTCCTCACTAACAGAAGAGTGAAATGTTGCTTTGAACCTAGCAGTGGTTTTAAAAATAGTGTTTAGCCTCAGTGGCGTGCACAGACATTTTGGGGGGGCAAGTGCTTCAGGGGGGAATAGGGCACATTTTGCGCATGTGTAAGGCCTTATTTTAAGGGTACCAATAACAATCGCGTCACTATTATGTCGCAGCACAGTGTGCATAAATGTCTGCAAGCATAGCTGAAAGGAATAACCAGTTGAGGATCGCACCTTTACGCCGTGTTCTTCTAACTTTCTCACGGGAGACACTTATTAAAGACAGTCAAAGACGTTGCTGATTTCTGTCTTACCCGAAGTGGGACAATAGTTGATGATAGAAATAGAGATAACCAACAAACAACGGAGAAACGTCCAGAAGCATACTCATAATCATGTCAAGGTTTTGGTTACCGTATTTCAGCAGTTCCATCTTTAAAAAGTCTGATACCGCATCTTCCCGTCCCAAGACTTTGTATTCATTCACAGATTCCCGTGAGATCATCCTGAAATTTGTAACGAAAACTACACACTCAATGGACTCAGAGGAGCTTATCTCTATGTGCATAACGCTGTGCATAGCATAACGTGATATTTTTTATCATTTTCATGTTATGTACATTAACTTGGTTGTGTGCAGGGACCGCCTGTCACTTTGTCATTCCTTAATGTGAAAACAGGTCGGAATCGATTGAGAGTATGGTTGCCTATGGTTTAGGCTACATTTAAATGTTTAAGATGTTTGTATTTCGATATGTTTGGGAGGGCAAATAAGCTGGCAAAGCTTGCCATGCGCAGTTGTTACGCACAGGCTACTTCACAACAAAATGGGGCAGGGGAAGAGCTGCCTGCCCTGAGTGTTGTTTGCCGTGGCTTCCAGTCGCTATACTATGCTGCTATGCGCCTCACATGTGACAGAGAAAGAGAGACAGAGTTCGGGGTGACATATCGGGACATCGGGACACACTCTTTTAATCGTGCAGCTTTCCTAACATATCATGTCAACATTGCCCTCAGTAAAGTGTAAAAAAGGTAAACTGTAAAAACTTTCAAAAGTTTTGCACACCTCGTCTCTATCTCTGCACGCCAGTGTTTAGCCTTGGTGCTGGTATGTGCCCTAATCACTGTCATTTTAGTACTTTTAGTTAAAATAAAGAATGGCATTCATCCAGACACATCCAATTGACGTGGTTGTGCTACCAATATATGAACTCCTTATAATCTGAAAATCTAGAAAGCATTTACTCTGGAATTCATATTTCCCCAGAATAAATGGATTAACATTTTCTTTGTTTTTTAATCCTTATAAAAAGCAAACATGTTAAATGGATGTATTCATTATATTTTGGCTTATATACTATGTCTTGTTGATACCTTCACTTGAGAACCCATAAAAGAAATGTCATGTTTGCTCAAAAAAGCACAAATGACGAAATCAATTCTAGACATTTGGATTCAGCTTTTTTAAATACTATTATTAAGAACAACTTCAAAAAGAAGATATAGTTACAAACTCAGTAAAGAAGATTCTGAAGAAGTGTGTTCAGGGAACACGTAGGAAAGTAAACAACTTTGGTAAGGCATATCTTCTTTGTGTGAAGTTTGAACGTTATCAAGAAACCGGACCCTGCTCCCTACCTCCAAACCTCGTGGTTTCGCTTGTCTTTAGCACCACACTAAGTTCACCACCTCACCTGCTGTCTGCAGTGTGTGCCGTGCAGCAGCTCAGTCATATTTGACCTCGCTGTATTCCTTGGTGGAGAAAGAAAAAGCAACTGACTTTTATTGGAGAAGGTAAAAGAAATGAGGACTAATGGCTTTATCGTTTTTCTATCAGATAACATATCAGATCTGGTCTTGGGGGAGGAATTTTTGGGGGGGTGATGGTGCAGACATTTTGCTATTGACCATCTCTCACTCTCTCACCAAGTAATGCAATTTTCTATTTTTAATTATTTTCTTACTTATTTATTATATTTATTTTTTATTAATTATGTTTGGCAATTTCACTCATGAGTGGCATATGTTGCTTCAGTTTTGAATTTTGCTTTGTTTTCATGTTGTCTGGTTTATATTGTTCTGTCACACATTTCGGTAATGTTGAAGTGGTTTGTGTTTTAGTATATAAATATTCTAAAACCCAAGATTTTATGGCTTAGGGACAACAACCTGTATTCACTGTCTGTTTTTTTCCTCTCAGTTCCAGCAGTTTTGTCTTGATGTGTTTCATTTAGGGGCATTTATCTCAACTCTTAGGAACTTAACTAAAAGGAATTTTACAACCCAGCATAAAAGCGCTTTTGTATGACCTGTCACATTAAGCAGATATTTAGTGTTAAACTGTCTGCCAGTCTCCTCTCTGTATATATTGTGTAATCCACACTTTACTGAGCTGAATGATTTGAAGGAAATGGGGAAAAAATCTGATTTAGGGAAAATGTCTGATTTTGGACTAGTAGTGTATACTACTAGATATAACCAATTTTAATGACATAAGTGATAATTTGTGATCCTGATGCCAGTGATAGTTTTACGCAGATTTTTCTTGATGCCCAAGGGCTTAAGGCAGTTCACAGACCCATGAGCTGTACAAAATAGTTGCCACCATCATGATTTACTTATTGCTTGACCTTAATAGTTCTGATTGTGTGTGTGTACGTGTTTGAGGAATTGTGTGTGTGTTGGATTGTATTGAATATTGAATGCAGAGTGCAGACTGTCTGTACATTATATAACTAGGCCACCTTTATTTGGGTGGCCATTTGCAGTGTGGATGCGGACTGTATGATATAACAGTAAAATCTGTTGCAGATTGGTGACCTTTTTTTCTGCGCAGGATATTTTTCAAGGCCTCTAAGACCTTCTCTCGTTCGCACCTTTAAACTAGAGGTCTGCAAACCAGTAATTAACAATTACCTCAATAGGAAAAGGGAAACTGAAACTCAGTCAGTTACTCTGCCCCATTCGGTTAGTGTTGGCAGTCAGTTGACTATTTGGTCAATTTTCTATGAAATGTTCTCATTTTTTCCCCTACCAACCTCAATTCACACTGATTCACTCTGGATCTCTCCTTAAAAGACACACTTACCTTCTAAGAAATGTTCTCATTTCTTTTTACTACCAACCTCAAAGACCAAGACCAAGGGTTGGTTCATGCCTGATCTCTCCTTCAGAGACACACCCAGCAGATCTGCACCCTCATCCAGCGGAGTTCCACACATGCCCTCAGTGACCCTGTTGACCCAGCGACTCACTGAGATTGCACTGTGAAACTCCCCCCTTAATGTGACTGTGGAGTAATGCATGTCAGGGGGGATGGTGAGAAGGGGGGGGGGGGGGGGGGGGGGTCGGTGGATTTTTTCGCCTGGGTGGCGATTGTATAGTATGAAGGTCACATGGTCAGGGAGGCCTTAGTTCCCAACTGGGAAGGAATCCTCTGGCTGTCCATGTGAAGTGGGTAGGGATTAGCCTCACAAATAGCCTTGGTTGAGGTCAGGCCTTGGTTTTTACAGAAGCAGGTTAAGGTTGACAAGAAAATGCCTCTGGCCTTTAAATAGCCTCCAAAACAGTTTTAAAATACATTGTGTTATCAAACGACTTGTAGTGGGACGTGTTATGAAAATCCTCCGGGGGGAAAAATGCCAGAGAGGGTTGTATAATTCATGCAGTTCAGTCAGTAAGACTGAAAAAGCTTTGCAAAAGAGGACACCGTGGAGAAAGAAACTGAAACTTCTGTTTGGGAGTTTTTTTTTTTTTGTTTTAAAGCGATTATTCGTGTTCTGCTTAGAAGTTTTTTTTTATATACAAAACGTGGCCAAATGCTATCAGCGGTGTGTAGCTCACAACCCAGCACTCGTGTCTGAATGAACAAAAGACTAGGTCTGTAAAGCTGCTGTTAAGTGAGGTTAATAGTCAATATAGTTATAGTCAAATAGGCAGAATATTTTTTTGGGATGAAGGACAATGATACTTCAGTATACATTGAAAAATAAACTAAAGAAGTTATAAAATATGGATGTTTGCCCATGTGGGAGACCAAAAGCATCTCACAATAAAGGACATATTCACAATTGAGGTCTATGTGGCCTGATACCTGCCTAAAGGTCACAACACAGTGTCCTTCAAATTCACATTTGGGTAAAAAGTAATTAAAGCTCCACTCATGTTTCCATCCCAAAAAGCCTGTGGGGACTAACATGGGTTTTTTTAATAGCTGATGCTGTCAAGATCAATAAGGTCTCCACATCTGCTGTTTAGTGATGTAAAATAACAGAAATTAATAGTCAGTAATAATATATTTTTAATATTTTAAATGAAGCATAATGGTACTTCAGTAGATACATTCAAATACATTAAACCCACTATGTGTAAGTTTTATTTTTTTCGTATGAGAATTTCTCCCATCTATCGGCGAAGTGGTATACTGCACACGTTTGAATAAAATGTATTAGCCCTTCCCTTCCCACGGTCCTCATTTCCAATGGTCCTCATTTTGAAAATGGCGGCGCAAAATGGATATTCTCATTTGGTACCCAGCCACATCTATATATAAATGGAAATTACCAAGTTTACGGGAACACTACAATTTATTCATGGAGGTAATTACCATCGTTTTACATTATATTTTTAAAATAAAAAAGTATTTTTGATAAAAGACGAAGATAAATAGAAGATAAATCCTACACATAGTGGCTTTAAATACACTATACAAGTTATAAAATATAGACCTTGGCCCATGTGAGAGAGGAAAAGCATCTAACACTAATGACATCTGTCTTTTCATGTGTCCTCATACCTGCCTAAAAGCTAAGGGCATTATACAGTGTCCTTCAAACTCACCCATTCCATGTTTCATGGCTTCATCTGATTCATTAATGGACTTTAAAATGGTTAAAACAGTTTTAATGGACTTTAAAACAGTTAAAAAAGTTTTGTTCTAAAACATGTCACAAATGGTGGTTAATATTTGCATAGAATATAATTTTTTTTCTGTTCTAGGGCTGCCTAACCCAGTGACCTGTTGCTTGTTGCTGTGAAGTTGTACATGTCATTAATGTAACTGTAATGTAAATGTGTGTGTGTGTGTTTTGGCATGTTGAGAGATGCAGTGTGTGTTTGAGAGAGAGAATGTGTGTGTTTGTGTGTGCACAAAAGCGTGTTTAAGACAGAGTCTGTGTGTGTGTGTGTGTGTGTGTGTGTGTGTGTGTGTGTGTGTTTGGCATGTTGAGAAATTCAGTATGTTTTAAAAAAGAGAAAGAGAGAAAGTGTGTGTGTGTGTGTGTGTGGTTGGCATGTTGAGAGATGCAGTGTGTGTTTGAGGGAGAGAGAAAGTATGTGTGTGTGTGTGTGTGGTTGGCATGTTGAAAGAGGCAGTGTTTGTTTGGAAAAAAAGGAGTAGAGAGTAGAAAAAGTGTGTGTTTGGCATGTTTGAAGATGCAGTGCATATCTTGTATAACTTTACTGGTAAGTAATAGTAGCATTAGCCAGGTCTTATGTAAGCTGGTCTTATGCAATCTGCTGTCTTTCGTTTCACCACTCTCCTTATTATTTTTCAGTCTCCTTTTTTTCATTTTCTTTTTTTAGAAGATGAAAGACTGTCTTTAAGTCCCTCTCTCCTCCCCTCCCCTTCTTCCCGTCTCTCTCTCACTCTTTCTCTCTCTCTCTCTCTCTCTCTCTCTCTCTCTCTCTCTCTCT
>JAGFZM010000026.1:806419-822668 GCA_017657215.1 Limnothrissa miodon
TCTCTCTCTCTCTCTCTCTCTCTCTCTCTCTCTCTCTCTCTCTCTCTCTCTTTCTCTCTCCCTTCTTAATTGGTGAACCATTCTTTACAGGCTAAGTGGAATTTTGGTCAGGTGTCTTGGAATCAAAGTTTTCACCTTTTCACTGGCATCGAAAGTACAGACACACGTGTACATGAATAAATAGCCACACACATGCTCGGGCACTTACTGTTTTTTGTTGTTTGGAAGTTAGTCCGCTAATTGCTAAATTAGCTCACAGTAATGTTACAAGCATTTTTACAAACATTGTTACAAACATGTTTAGAAATAGCGTTAACAAAACTTTTCTCTTTGTTAATTGCAAACAAACATGCTTCTAGGGCTGCAGATATGTCTAAAGCAAAGGCGATTTCTCTAAGACTGCATTTTAGACTGACTAAAATGTCAAAAATTAAATGGTCAAATATGTATGGTTGTGTTACATTTTATTGACTACAAAAGCGAACATGTTAATCTTGAAGAGGAGTTAGTTTAGAATAAGCTAGGCCTACTTATCACAAACTGACTGAGTTGTTACCTGTTCATACATTCCCATAGCGCCGTTTTCGTCAGTGCATTTGTTCATAGAATTCTTAGAATTTGGTTTAATGGCGGGCGCTTTTCTGCCCTCTAGTGTCTCTACTGTGAAATGAATCAGCAAGAACAGCATGGCCATAGACGTTGAGCGTCCGTGTGGTTCAATGGGACCTATTTTTTTATTGACTCAAAATTTGACGGTTATTGGATAAATACCATGATTTTGTCCCGCCCCCGGGCGCTCAGCATCTTTGGGGGTGAATGGAGCTGTTCTCGGGGTTGGGCTGGCCTGGACGTTGAGCTTCTGCATGATGATTGGAGGATTAATTGAGAGAGTGAATCCCGTTTTGATTGACAGGTATGTTGAGATATACTGTATATACCCTCACTTCGCTGCGTTAGTAGTCCCATTGTGGATTTTGCATGCGAAGTTTGAGCAAAGACAAGCTGTGAGCCATTTGCTGGCATTTTGTGTTGGTGGTTACTTGTACATTTCTCACACAGTAAATAAAACACACCCATCATATTTCCTTGTTTCAGTTTAACATTATTTCAATAATTTCTTGTTCAAGTTTGATATCGTTGTGTTAGCTTATATTGTGAAGTTGTTGGCTAGGTCGGAGTGAACAAGCTCGCTACCAAGCTAATTAGCCAGCTAGCAAGGTGCACTGCACACACAATGGCAGACAATGAATGCTAATGCAGAATTTACATATATTGACAAATCTTGTGATGTAAACTGACAATGAGCTTCAAAGTAAGTAATAGGGCTGCACAATATATCACAAATTTATCGTTATCGCGATATCAACATGCGCAATATACATATCGCGAAAGACCTCAATATATCGCGACTAGTTTACCTTCAAAGATAATTTATAGCACATCAGGAAATATTGTAACATGCCAATGCACATGTTTAAAGACTAGCAAAGTAAGCACGCTGGTCTTCCTAGCCGAGAACTTGCTAATACAGCATTCCTACACAAGTGTGCACACACAGACATTGCACTGCATAGTGCCCAGTGACTTCCCAAACGCCTGTAGTTTAGTTGATCTAGATTGTTCCTTTTGCTATTTTTTCTGGCTAAGGACTTAATTTGAATTATAGTATGCTATTGTGTGTTTACTAATTCATACTATTATTTTTTATATTAAATTTTATTTTTGCATAGACTAGTCATTATATGGATTCTATGTTACCAGCAAATTCAAAGCAAAAAGACATTACCTTACTTATCGTCATTGCCACACGCATCGGCATTATCGCATATCGCATGTTTTCCTAATATTGTGCAGCCCTAAATTAAATCTGAAAACTTATACTCTTATTATAAACTTATATACTGCTTATTTGGCCACCTTAAAGACGTATTTCCTTGATTAGATAACCTAAATGACAAATATCGCAATAATATCGATATCGCAATATTCACCAACCATATCGCATGTTTTTACAATATCGTGCAGCCTTAGTAAGTAAGTAGTAATGTTAACCACCTCACATGGCCCCTCGTTTTAACAAAATTTATTTATTTTAAAGAACGAATTTTAGTTTATTTTATTCAAAACTTTTTTGTTTGACAACTGTAAAAATATGTTTATTTCTTTGAGACACCTCTCCCCACAAATGCGCTTTGGTATACCACGAGGCACAAGATCGCGTTGATCTCTTGTTGCTTTGATGTCATACACTGCGCAGCCCCTGATTGCGTAATATCACGTGATTTTTTTGCAACTAACCGACTAATGAAAATGTATTCGACCAAGCCCTCTTCATATCGACTAACATTCGCCCTTCATGCTTCCATTGCCCACACACCCCAAACATTGTTGTTATATACAAATGCAGGTGCTAAGATGCTGTCCCTGTCCTTGTAGCGGTGTCTCTGTAGACAAAAGCAGGGTTGATTATAAAGACTGATGTCCTCTCTGCTCTGTAGGAGAAGTTTTGACTTGGCATGTTGATACGTTAGTCCAATCCATTCTGAGCACTGAGTGAATCAGTAAATCTGCTGTTTAGTGAGGTGAAATAACAGACGTTCATAGAAGTTAATAGTCAGTAGTTGGCAGTGGAAATAAAACACGTACACTCCCGTGCACTCCTCTCCTGTTTTAAATCAGTCCTCTCCCGTTGATGCAAACTGCAGGAGCGTAAATCTAGGTTTTTTTTATGGAAAAAGTTTTCACAGACACCTTTCTACTAGGGGTGTGCATTTCTGGCAAAAAATACGATTAGATAATTTTAATTTATTTAGTTAGATTATTTTAGATTATTTTCGATTATTGTGTCAACAACATTTGGTTGTTTGGATTATGGTTGTCAACAACATTTTAGACCACAGGTTTAAACAATGAAAACACATGTTCACAGCCTCTTATTTATATTAAAAAATAAGCATATTCACATGTTTTCTGTTGACATGTATTTTTTAGCTGTGGAGCACTCACTCTGATGGCACAGACGTCACATAAACACTGAAGAAGCCTACACACTTGCCAGGCGTGGGAAGCAAGGTCTTGATTCCTGTTTCCTTGTCATTTCTTTGAGATCCTGTCATTGTGGATATAAAACGATAGACGAATTAACTATTCTAGACTCTCTAGGGTAGATCGACTGTTAAACAATCACGGCTCGTCCAACTCAGTTCCCATCCTATATAATCGTCAGGCACTTCACCTCAGCTTAGTATGCTCATTAAGTTGCCTATTTGATAAACAGTCTGTCTTATGTTTCTGTTTCCGACACATCTGAAGTTGTGTACGGTACCCACAAATACAAGTAATCCCGGCAAGGAAAACAACTCACTGGGCTCACATCTTAATCAGAAAGCCTCTTTGTGTGTTTGTCCTCAGGGACATTGCCAGTTTAATCATACAGGCATTGTCGTCTCTTCATCTGTGCTTGGTCAAAGCATTCAATAACACCATTGTATAGTGTTATTGTGTTTTATTGCCATGATTCATTGGCTTATTGCCATGATTCTTTGGCTTACAACAACATATGCTTTTCTGTTTTAGATTAGGAAGATGAGAAGGTAACAGTATGGCAGCACAAGAGGTCTCAAAGCGAGATCTAGAGGTATGGGAGAACAAAGAGGAAGAACTAGAAGATCCTGGATTGACCAGGGAGGAAGAGAACGATGTGGATGATGAAGATGAAGTCACTGGTAAGGAAAGTTTTGTCTCCATGGAGGAAATGTAGCTATTCTACCTGTATTAATGGTGTCTGTATGCATATCTGCCAACATGTACGCATACACAATTCATACGCATACGCATACATGTACGCATACACAAAGTTTGGTCAACTGAAAATAGTCAGGCAGCCTGGACTCTTAACTTTTTTAGTTGAAAGTGTGTATGTTTTCGTGCTACTCTAAAAAATTCTTAAGGTTGGCAGGTCTGTGAATGCCAGCTAGCTTAGCTGTGCGAGTCGAATGTTGGTAAAACTTATTCTTTAGTGCAGTGGTCATCAATTAGTGGCCTGCCATCAATAACAACTGCCCCGCCAGAAGAGGTTGATTAAAATAATAACGTATAATATTTGCTGTCAAAAACTACAATTCAACAGATTTCTTTACACTATCTCTATCACTTCCTTAATAACCTCTGTATCAGTAGTCTGTTGTTGTGATAATCCATGCTGCGTTGAGTTTTTGCTGCGCTGTAACTGCCCGAACCAGGGTCTTGCAGCTCTGTGTATATCCAGCTGTCAGTGCTTCAATTCAATTCAATTCAATTCAGTTTTATTTGTATAGCGCATTTTACAAAAGACAGGTCTCATAGCGCTTAACAAAGAGCACCAATTAGCAAGTGGATATGTTTTTTTGGCCATGCGTCGTCTTGTGGTGCCTTCCAATATATACTTTGCAAACTCCTTGCAGGATGAGATGTTGGATTGGCATTCATAAATTCAGGTAGGCTGAATGCAGAACTTTCCTTCCACTCTTCTTTGTACGTCCTACATTCGCTAACAACTTTTCTTTTCATCGCTTTTGACAGTGGCATTTTGCTTCGCTAGCTAAGAATCTTGAGTATTTCACACATCTGAACAGAAACAACAATGAGAATGAATGAGCAACTTTACTAATGCATAGCCAAATCATTAGCTAGTCAGGTTGCTAGGCCTATCTGTTGAATGACAGATGACAGGAGCTGCAGCAGTCATTTTAAATGAATGTAAATTCATTTTTTAATTTTGTTGCCTATAGCTAATGATAGAAATAGAGTAGTCTATAGGCCTATGATATAATAAAGATTTTTTTTCAGTAGGAAAGTATGGTTTGCCTGATGATTTTGGCCCGCAATTGAATTGTCCAAAAAAATTGGCCCAGGTCCAAACTTATTTGCCGACCCCTGCTTTAGTGAGTGAAACTGACACCCTGGCGTTTTAGCTCACTCCCTAGCTCGGTGCTCTCCCAGTTTGAGGTGCTGCTGAGTCGCAAGTTTGAATCAAGGCGGGTTCATGGCTGGACCATGCTGCGTGATGCATGCTACATCTGGACGATGTTCGCATAGCTGACGCTGAAAACAAAATGTGTGGCATTCACAGCTTTGCTGATATCTGCAGACATCTGTACTCCGTGGAGTGGGTCCTAAATATTGTTACCTTGCCTAAATAATTGCAAGTCGTAACTTTTTTTTTTAAGGTTTTGCTGGTTTTTCAGGAACTAAAGTGCTATTGTTAACGTATTGTTAATTGTTATTGTTTTCTTAAAAAAAACTATATTTTTGCTAAAACATTATTTCGATGATTATTTTAGGAATGACAGAATGTGGCAAAGTCTGATCTATAAGCAACCTCATTGTAGAACCATGATGTTAGACAACAGTTCTCTTTCGTTTCGAAGCCGAAACGTACGAATGGATGATGCCTATCATCTCCTACTTTTTCTGAAGTCAATTTTAACCAACCCTTTAAAAAAAGGGCAGTAAGTGCTCTGACGCCCGCAGGCAACTACTTAGACAGCCCTGCGTGACGTCAGAAAGTCTATACAGTCAGTGTCACATGAAATGGCCCGGCTGCACGCACGAACCTCCCGTGCGTCATGAGTGTGTCACGCACTATTTAATTATTTTTTTTCTAAAGAAGCTGCAGTGTACCAAACGACCACCAGGTGGCACTTGGGAGCGCCCGCGACCGCGAGTGTTTTAACACACAGCCGTCAGGAAGTAAAGTTGAGCTGAAATAGGCTAGTTATACTGAATAGCCTACTGTTATTTTGTTACTGTAAATAGTCTGTTATTTGAGTGTTGTTTTCATGTTTGTGTTTACCAACCATAGACTAAATATAGTAATTATTCAATTCAATAAAAATAGCCTAATTAATACAGTGAACTATGCTGACGCATAGTCCCGATGGGAAAGATGACTGTGATCAACGCACAACAGAGTGAGCTCATCAAGACTCTGAGTTGTCAGCCCCATATAATCATTTTAACGTCCATCGTGAGCAATCGGGGAGTAGCTAGGCATCAGGCAGCACTGACATAAGACAGTCACGTATTGCCTCTACAAAACACAAATGCAATGCGATCAACTATTCATCGCTTAATAGGCCTAGGTTGGCAAGAAGTGGAAAAAGCAAAGGGCTTACTGTCAAAAAGGTTGCAGGCAATGAACGGGCAATTGTAAACCATTTTCTTAAATTCATTTTCATACATCCATTTGGCAAACCAAAGGTGATAAATAAAAACGGATAAAAACGATACGATTCTGCGCTGCAGCGCAACAGGCACATTGAAATCAAATGAATCAAGTTTACTCAGCGACCAATGATCATTGAACGAACGTGTTATGCGAGTGCAATTTACGATCTCCAGTTTATTTCTTTTATTTCATTTCATATTAATTTTAAAATATTAATAAAATGAAAGCCTAACGTTTTTCGACCTGTGCTGGGCCCTCAAATGCCCCACCTTGCCGCCGACTCTGTTGCAAAGGATGCGCCTCACAATAAATGAACTAGGCTACACGCGTGTTCACCTGGCTATGGACTACAGCAGCGTTTCTCAGAGGTACTGCAGGTGGGGCGCGAGGAATCGGAATAAAATGAGCATTTTGTGTCTGTCTTTATTAAAGGCTACTCAACAAAAGAGCTCCCACTCACAATTGATTCATACTTAGCACGTAAACACCTTAAAAGAACTTAAATTCTGTAGGGGAGAGCCGGGACGATTGATAGAAAAACAGAAAAATTAAGCCAGCCTGAAACCATTTTAAGACAAAATAGATGTCGGCATAAATTGCGACATAGGCTACACAACAGCTACACAATGTGTGCACAAGTATCACGTTTAATGGTTAAAGAAATGGACGAATTTGATACAAGCAGTGGGGCAAAAATGTTTTATGCAGTATTTGCGGTGCATATGGGCGCACAGTCACAAAATATGGCGAGAATGAGAATAAGACAGGCGGACTAAAAAAAAGAAGAGTCAACCAAAGAAAGTATGATGCGTTTGCGTTTAGATTCATAGTTGGGGATGATGAGCGACTCATGTGTGTTCTGTGTCTTAGACAACTGGCAGCAGACAGTATAAGGCCTAACATTGCGCTTGGATACTTCACACCAAAATCACGCTACTAAGCCCATCACTTTTTTTTTTAAAACGAAAACTCGCAGAATATGCTACCGTTAGTAGGAAAAACGAATGGTGAAAGCTGCATTAGCGAAAGATGTGCGATGTCTCCGCTCTTTGCGAGATGGGAGCTGATCATAAAGCGGGGTGTTGATACAGGTCAGGTGGGGTGCGAAAATTCTCCTTCTTTCTAAGTGGGGAATGAATAAAAAAGTTTGAGAACCACTGGACCACAGTAGCCTATGGCTCCAGAACGGGGTTCTGTTATTGCAATGTGTAATTTTGAGTGTAAGATGTGAAATAGTACTTCAATTCAATAAAAGTCTTCACAAGGACATGCATTTTGTGCTGCTTGCGAATGAGGGATTTAGGGATATAGGTAGGCTATTTTAGTAAACAATTGGTCGCCCATCCTCCCAGCAGATCGTTTGCACGTATAGCCTCCCCCCTCCCCCCGATCTTTATACACAATGCAAGTAAGATGATGGGTGCTGCTGAGAGCCTGTGGGCGTAAAACGCTCATCTGTAGGGGAAAGCCGGGACGATTGAACTGGGGGACGAATTAACCATTGAGATTTTCTCGTAAACCATTCACAATTCAAACATGAAATTTTGTCATCCCATGCTTGTAATACTAGACAGACCCAGGGAAAATCGTGTCGATGTGCAATACTGATCTGAACCGTCCCCCAGTAGGTCGTGCAAGTCAAAGCAGTACGTTTTGCGGTCAGTGCATTAACATTTTAAAATAATAAGCGTTTTGCATTAACTAAAAAGTATAACCACTATAACCTATAAACTATAACCACTGCTTGAAGTGGGAAAAAATAAGTGCAGAAACTCTAATTGTAAGACATTTGACATTTGTTCAGTGACATTGTGAGTCTTTTGGATGTGTTGTTTCAAAAACTATCATAATCATTCTTCCAAGCAATAACCTATGGGCATAGGCTACTTTTTCCTCATTCACAAAAACATGATACTGAAAAACCATTAAAACAACATGAACCATACCAGCGTGATGCATCTAATCATAGGGAAACTTACAGGGCCGTAGTGCCATTGTGAACAATGCCATCATGACATTCACAGTATAAATTGGGACAGTTTGCATTGCTTCCCTTGCGATTGGTTGGGACAGTGGCTGCATATGATAGGGCACTGTCGTGTCTCGTGGGTAATGTAGTCTTTTATCGGTCTTGTGAAATTGTCTATTCTCGGGCCAGTGTCGCTGTCGGATCAGTTTCAGCTAAGTAGGCCTACCGGAATGCAGAATAAAATGGCGCAACCCAAAAGAATAAAATACAGAAGTAAGGAACTGCGTTCTGCAGCGTTCCGGCCAACAGTTGTCTTTGTAACATATTTTTTCAGTATAAAGCATGAAACCAACTAGAAATTTGAAGATATATAATCATAGGGAGTCCGTAGTAACTCCATTATGGGAGTCCGGTAATTCCATTGCTCATTCGCTGTGAACATATAGCCTATTTGCCTTTTGTCTCAGTAAATTAAAATTCCCACGTTTGTGAGAATACAATTGGATAAAGCTGGCAAAGGTTGCAATGGCAAAGGTTGCAATGTGCAGTTGTTGCAAACAAAATGGGACAGGGTAAGAGTTGCTTGCCCTGCTGCCCGCCGTTGCTGTCACTCGGTATACAATTCTGCTACAACGCGCCTCTCAACAAATGAACTACGTGCTCATTTAGAACTTAAAAAAAAAAAAAAAAAAAAAAATGCCAGTCTTACAATAAAAAATGCCACTGGCCCGGTGCAGCATTACTGAACGCAATATGAGCAGAGGGCAAACCGCATTCGGCACATATAGGCCTATTTGTCGCAGCACCGTTAAAGTTCTCAGCTGAAGGTGAAATTCTGCCAGAGACGTTTTTATAGGAGAAGGACTTTGATTTAACCTACGGTTAAATCCTCATTAATGGATGTAGTTTTCGGTGGATTTTGAAGAGGCTTCAAAATAAGGTAAAACGAAGTTTCTTCACGTAGGCCTACTCAAACATACAAGACCAAAAGCATTAGGCCTATTGCGAAAATAGAACACAAATGAACATAGGCATATAGGCTAACTAGTTGTATAACTAGTTCATAGAATCCAGGTTTGATTCATGGTGTTAGAGCAGGAGTCAGACCGTTTTTCATGTGTGTTTGTGGGCAAGGAACAGTCGTGTTTTCTGTGTCTCTTTGGAAATGGTGTATCAGTATTTTGTGTTAGAATTCCTAATAAAGCTGGGGATTTGCTTCTTGGCGCAGGCTGATTGTTAAGCCATAGGGTCCAAAATATATGTCAAAAAAATGTAAAGTAATTCTAGCATAAAAATGTGACTATATCAGACCAAACTGCATATTGCAAAAATAGAACACGGAAGTAAACTAACGTCTCTTGCTCCGCTTAACTCTCCGAATGTTGTGCAATCATTAGAGAGGTCTTGTGCTGCCTCCTAGCGGCGGTAGCTGCAGTGACACATCTCGTAATGCCGTGACTCATGTTTTACGTGAGTCTCGCGGCCACTCTCAATTGGGAATGACTGTATATTGACTGCGCTTACGCTTCAGGTCCTCTTTGCCTTTTTCACCTCGCCTACTGCGTGTGTGTTTCTGAGTCGATCTTTGTTTGCTTTTGCAAATAATTCTAAAACCCAACGGCTTTTGTCAAAGCCCACCACAACAGCTTTTTTCAAAGCTCTCCGAGGGATTCCATCTTGCTCAAAGTGCTCACGCCGGTCCCTAACTTCTGGTACCTCGAGACGCAAGATGGCTACTTGTCGCTGTACCGACTGTGATCGTCCCATGGCGCTCTCCGACCGCCATGCTGTCTGCTTCATTTGCATGGGGAGTGAGCATGCTATGCTAGCCTTCTCACAGCCTGATCTCTGCTCAGCCTGTGAACGCCTCTCCCCCGCTGCTATTGCCAATCGAGCTGCATTTTTCGTGGGTTCCACTGGCAGTCCAGGGGCGGCTTCCACCCCCGTTGGCATCAGTGCTTCTCCTGCCCGCCAGTTGGCCGAGCTTCCCCCGTCGTCCTCGTACCCGGATGGGCTACTCGGCCGGTCTTCGGTGGCTACTCGGCCGTCGGTTAGCTTTTCAGCGGCTAGTCTGCTACCGGCTAGCCAGCTAACCGCGGCCCATCCGGCTAGCCCTGCTAGCTCCATTGGCGCTGCCTTTGCTCGCGCGGCTACTTCGCCGCTCCATGTCGACGACTCGGACGACCCGGTCATCGAGGCTGTTGATGAGGAAGAGCTCGCCTCCTTTCTCTCCGCGAAGGGATGCGCCACTGTTGAGGATCTGCCACCGATCCAAAAGACCCACGCCGTCCAGCTAGCTTCAGAGCTAGCCACGATGGCTACCCAGGCGGTTAACAGGCTTGGCCTGCCCCCGCCTCAGCGCTGTCCGGGGGGGGGGTTTGACCCTTTTTCCGGCGCGCTGCCTTCACCTGATGCCCTCCCCCTCCCTGCTCACCCCACGGTCGTGGTGGATGCGCAGGCCTCCTGGGAGGCTCCCTACGCTGCCATTGCCCCCATTCAGGGACACGCAGCGTTTTACGCGATGGACGGCGCGGGCGCCATTGGCCTCGTACAACTCCCGTGCGTTGAAGATGCGGTCGCTGGGTGCTTAGCACCATCTTCCGCCACCACCTGGACATCGCCTCCTGAGCTTCCTTCTAAGCCATGCCAACGCACAGAAAAGCTTGTCTCTAAGGCCTTTATTTGTACAGGCCAGGCGATTAGGGCGCTTATGGCTGGTGGCGGATCTCTCAGCGCAGCCGTCGGATCTCACTCTCCACCAGCTGCGCAGGGCCACCACTCTCACCTCACTGGCCATCAGGGCGGCCATTAAAGCCGACGGGCGCTCCCTTGGCTCTTTGGTCGTCATCGACAGGCACCTCTGGCTGAACCTCTCGTCCATGCCAGAGAAGGAGAAGAGGCATCTTATGAACGCTCCGATCTCCGCTGACGCTCTGTTCGGCCAGGCGCTGGAACTTCAGCGCGATCGCCTAGAGAAGAGGAGGTCGGCGGCTCAGGCCCTGCAACCTGTGCTTCCTAAGCGTGCTCCGCCTCAACCAGCCGCTCCGGCTCCGCCTCAGACGCGCGCTTGCGCGCCTCAGCGGACGCATCAGAAGAAGAAGGCAGACGTGCCCAAAGCTGCGCCACCGCCAGCTACTGAGTCACAGCCTGACTCGTGCTCTGAAAGGCACGAGTCCTCGCTCTGCAGTCCCAAGCTCGGAGCGTTTACCCCCGCTTCGGCGGTCCTCTCTGATCTCACCCCCTCACGGGGCGCTGAGTTTGCCTTGTTCACAAGCACCCCGCACACACATTCCCGCCCCTCTGGGGCAATGTTTGACAATGAGCCCCGGCTCCGGCCGGAGGATGCTCTCTGTTCTGGGCACCAGTCCGGTCTCCACCGCGCATTCAGCTTACGCACGCTGTGCGCTCTGCGCCTTGCGTGATGTTACGCCCCGAGGGCGCCCAGGTGGCGCCGGGGCCTCTACTGACGTCGCGACCCCCGCGGCCTCTTCCTCACTCGCCCCCGGGCAGTGGGCGTGCGACGCGAGTCATTTGCGGTCGAGAAGCACTCCCCCAACTCTCTCGCCGCCTCTGTCGGCCTTTTCATCGCTCAGATACGAGCAGAGCTGTCTGCTCAGTCAGACGCATCTGCCATTGTGCGATCGGGAAACTTCTCCCCCCTCTCCATTGTCGCCGCTGACGCGCGATCCAGGTCGGCCGCTCCACGGGGCGTCGCGAGTGATGTGCGCGGCTCGCCAGCCACGTGTGAGCGCCGATGGGTCTCACACACGGTCGGCTTGCCCTCAGCCCCCACGCTACCGCGGGTCGCTGCCATGTCAGTCGAACGCTCTCCAGCTTCGCGGACAGCCTCAGTCACCGACCTTGGCCCCCATAGTGCCACCCGGGGGCAGCATAGCACTTTGTTTGTCCTTGCTGCCTCCTCACTCAGCCTCTCTGCTCAGGCAGAATTGGGCGATGTGCACAACGTCACGTTGGGTCCTTTCAACAGTGTTGTAGGGCTATCAACTGCAGTTCAGGTGGCCACCCCCGCCCTTCGGCGTATGGTGGCGGAGTCAGTCCGCCAGGGGGATTACATGGTCACCATAGACCTTCAGGACGCCTATTTCCATATAGGCATAGTCCCGAGGCACAGGCGTTTTCTACGCTTTGCCTTCGAGGGCAGAGCTTACAGGTACACAGCCCTCCCTTTTGGTCTGTCTCTAGCACCTCGGTGCTTCACCAAGTGTGTGGAGGCGGCGATTGCTCCTCTACGTGCTCAGGGCATCAGACTCCTCAATTACTTGGACGACTGGATGTTGCTGGCAGATTCCAGACAGCCCTTGACGTCTCAGGTTCACACTGTACTGCGTTACCTGCACGATTTGGGCTTCTTAGTCAACCTGAAGAAGTGCATGCTCTCTCCCTCTCAGGAGGTCGAGTTCTTAGGCGTGAGGCTGAACTCACGCTCAATGACTCAGTGCCCCTTGTTAATGATTGGGAGTAGTAGTTATGACATTACTGTTGCCTCTCCACTCTTACTTCATACTGTAGGCCATTCCCATTTCTCTACACTATCTCTTTACCTCATTCTTCACCCTCTCTCTTTAATGCACAATAGACAGACAACACCTACATTTCACTACATTTTTTATCTTAAAAAAAGTATGTGACAATAAATATCCTTGAATCCTTGAATCCTTGAATCCTTGAGAGCGACGCTCACTACGAAGAGGTTACAGGACGTCAGGGCGTGCCTACGCCACTTCAGACTAGGTGCCTGCGTTTCGGCCAGGCTGTGTCTCAGACTGACGGGCCTCCTGTGCGCCGTCGGCGGCGCTGTCCTACTCGGCCTTTTACACTTACGCCCGCTGCAGCTCGCCTTGGAATTGGGTGTGTCCTCCAGGTCGAACCCCACCCGTCGGATACGCGTATCCAGACGTATGTGGCTAGCCCTCGCACATTGGCGCAGGCTGTCGTCCTTCACCAAAGGCGGCGCGCTTGGTGCTGTGACCAGACGCATGACGGTGTCCACCGATGCGTCCAAGAGCGGCTGGGGCGCCGTTTGTTGCGGTCGCCCCGCCAGAAGTACATGGGGCGCAGCCTCCAGGAGGCTACACATCAATGTGTTGGAGCTCCTAGCTGTCTTTTGCGCTTTGAAGGAGTTTCTCCCTCTTCTCGGAGGAGAACACATTCTAGTGCGTACAGACAACACCACAGTTGTGGCTTATCTCAATCGCCAGGGCGGCACGCGCTCTCCGGACCTGTTTCGCCTGGCCTACAAGCTGCTCACCTGGGCCTCCCGCCACTTCCTGTCAATCAGGGCGGCGCACTTGCCAGGTGTGCGCAACACAGGCGCGGACCTCCTCTCCAGGGGTGTTCCGCATGCAACCGACTGGCGCCTCTGCCCAGCCGTGGTGCACAGCCTCTGGTCCCGCTTCGGGCTCACTGCCGGACGGCCAGCCTTGGACCCTCCCAGTGCGGAGGGATCTCCTATCTCAGGCCCGCGGGTCGCTGTGGCACCCCAGGCCGGAGGCGTGGAGACTGACGGCTTGGTCCCTTAATGGGCACGTCTCCTAGAGCGCGGCCTGTCAGCCGCAGTTGTAGAGACTGTTCAGGCTGCTAGAGCTACGTATACACTAAAGTGGCGCGTGTTCATTACATGGTGCAGAGACAGAGGCTGTGATCCTCTAGTCTGCCCTATTGGCGAGGTGCTTGCGTTTTTGCAACACCCGTTTGATCAGGGTCGTTCACCCTCTACTCTGAAGGTGTATCTCGCAGCTATTTCAGCATGCCATGTTGGCTATGCTGGCGTTTCCCCAGGTGCACACCCCCTTGCGTCACGCTTCATGAAGAGCGTCAGGCGGCTTCGCCCCTCTTCCACGCGTTCGGTCCCTACTTGGGACCTGGCCACTGTCCTACGCGGACTGGCTCTTACGCCCTTTGACCCTCTGTCGAGTGCCAGTCTAAAGATGCTTTCCCTTAAGACTGCGCTTCTGCTCGCCCTGGTCTCGGTGAAGCGCGTTAGCGACCTGATTGCTCTGTCAGTCAGTCCTGACTGTCTTGAGTTCACGCAAGATGACGCGCGGGTGACGGTGCGACTGAATCCCTTTTCTCGCCCTAAAGTGCTGTCTACTGACCCTCGTTCGAGGAGTGGCGGCTTCTTGGGCCTTCTGGAAAGGCGTCCCCATGCAGGATATCTACCTGAGCGCGTCGTGAGCCTCAGGCAACACCTTTGCGCGTTTTTACGCATTGGACGTCACCAGGCCGGGTGTAGCAGAGAGTGTTCTCTCTGGGCTGGCGGCGGTCCCATGGGTCTTCCCACCTCGGACTCCTCGGTGTAGGTCTCTTGAGGCTTGGTTGTAGTGATCCATCCGTACGTTTCGGCTTCGAAACGAAAGAGAACGTTACGAATACTAACGTATCCTCGGTTCTCTGAGTGAGTAGCCGAAACGTACGCTTCGGGCCTCAAGTCGCCGACGCTGGCGAGCTTGGCAAAGAGGACCTGAAGCGTAAGCGCAGTCAATATATAGACTTTCTGACGTCACGCAGGGCTGTCTAAGTAGTTGCCTGCGCGCGTCAGAGCGTTTACTGCCCTTTTTTCAAAGGGTTGGTTAAAATTGACTTCAGAAAAAGTAGGAGATGATAGGCATCATCCATTTGTACGTTTCGGCTTCTCACTCAGAGAACCGAGGATACGTTAGTATCCGTAACGTTACATAACGCAAAAGAATCTGTATAGACAAAACACAAATACGTTAATGGTGAATCGAACCATGCAGTTTTATAAGAGAAAACTGCATGTGTGATTGTGGCCTGTGCAGAGAAAGTGTTGTGTGGTCTGCCATCTATAACAGTTACATAATGATGCAGAAATTTGTTTGGATAGGTGTTCATACTTGACCAGGAAGTAGGCCATAGATGTGTCTGTCATGCAGACACAAACTTTGCATTTCTGTATTTGCATGTGTGCCGGCCTGCCTTTCATCACTGATTTAAATGTGTCATCAGTGATGTATCTAAGGAGGTAAAGGACTATAATTTAATTATAATTTAATAGGCCTATATTTAACAGCGTCCAACACACTTTTCTGCATGTGCATATTCTGTGTGTGTGTGTGTTCTGTGTGTCCTTTCACAAATATTGGTAATGCTGCCTGTTTATTTGCTGTATTGCATGTACTGAGTTTGCCGTTATGTTTTGTTTGGTTTTGGTCAATTAATTAAATGATCAGCTGTTCATGTTGTCAGTATTAAAGATTTTTTTTATCTTTATATTTAAATGAAAGTCCTTCAGGCAGAGCACCAAAAAACATGGGAGAGGGAGAACCAAATTAAATAAAATTAAATTACATTTTATTTGTATAGCGTATTTTACAAAAGGCATGTCTCATAGCGCTTAAAAACAAAGAGCACCAATGAGCAACAGGGGCAAGGAAAAACTCCCTTTCATCGTTTTTTTGTTTTTACTTGTTATCGTAAAGGAAGAAACCTTGGGCAGTTACGACAGCTTAAGGGGCTAACCCAACTGCAGGTAGGGCAGGTTATCAGTTTCAGATGGTGATTAGTCCATGGTGTTAATAGGTCATGACCATAGAATTATCATAGTAATAAAAATAAAAAAAAAAATAGAGATAAAAAAAGGGGTAAAAAAATTAACAGAGTTTAGTTGTGTTCATGGGGAAAGGCTTAGATGAGGAGTCTTAAGGAGAAGCCATCTTTTGTGTGTTGTGTGACTGGACTGGGGCTGGGGGCTTGATGACACTGGTGGAGTTGTTTTTGGATTTGTGTCACGGTGACACACGTTATACAAGCACGTTATGAAAGATCCACCCCGACTCACAGCTAAGCGTTTCCCACCACTCCTCACGCTTTTACAAGCACTTGCACCAGCTCCCTGGGCATATGGTTATGTGTGTGTGTGTGTGTATGTATGCTTGCATGCATGCATGCGTGTGTGATGTGTGTGTGTTTTTTTGTGTCCCAGTGACCCAGCTTGCATCCCTCTAACCCATCTCTCTCTGTGTGTCTCTCTCTCTCTCTCTCTCACTCTCTCTCTCTCTCTGCATCTCTCACTCTCTCTCTCTCTGCATCTC
>JAGFZM010000026.1:828347-841434 GCA_017657215.1 Limnothrissa miodon
ATTGAAATGAATTGGATTAAATACACAGCGATTTGGTGTTTTTAAATAGAAATTAATTGGATTAAATACACAGCGATTTGGTGTTTTTGTTCTGCTAATATTGGCAGCATATGCTGTTGTTTTTGAAACCAGCTCGTCTATGTTGATGTTTATGTTATCTAAATGTGAGCTTGTCACGATAAGAAATAAATCTCCTCTGGCTGTGCAGCATGTGAAGAACGCTTGGTTTTTAATGTGGGCGTACGTAAACAGATCGCCATCTCCCCTTCGTGTGTGTGTGTGTGTGTGTGTGCGTGCGTGCGTGTGTCTATGTCTGTCTCAGTAGGTCTCGTTGCCGTGCCTCCCACGGAGCTCAAGACACCACAGACGGAGCGGGCTGGGGACAATGTTCTAGAAGTGCACGGGGGCCTGGCTTCACGCTCTGCATCATGAACAATGACGATGAGTTTTTCGACGCCGTCACAGGTGAGCTCCGAATGTGCCGCGGCCGTGTCCTAAGAAAAGGGGTCAAGTGATAAACGTGGCTGAGTTAACCTAGAGAGAGTGGTAGACCTGCTAACGAAGTTGCATAATGGTAAGAAAATGAGGACTTGGTACTTCTACAGGGTTTACCATTACCTCCAACTTAGCATCCTCAGTTTTCCACTTCCTGGGCTATTAATGAACTAGTCATGTGACCTTCCACCCCTAACCCTAATCAACCCACCTATTAGCACTGACCCCAGTGCTGGCCCCAATCAGACCTTTGATTAATACATGAATGGATGGATATTGCCTTTCTTACTGCATGTGTTGTGTGTTCTGACTTTCTGACTACACAGTCCAACAGTAGTAAGCATGGGTTTTGGTTTGATGTGCCCATGTGGACAAGCATGTTGTGATCCATTGGTTGCATCCTTCTGAGATCGAAGCAAAGAGCCTAAAAGTGATTATGATCAAGGCATTGTTTTGAACAGGCTGTTTCCCTTTTTGATGTTGGGCAGCTATTATGTATCTAGACAAATTTAATCATCAAAAAGCAAACTCTCATAACTATCCAATCAGAACACGTGGAACCTGTTAGGTTGTTGCCCCAGCAACATTGCTGAAATGCTTGCTACATGTCATCAGCCAAATGGTTAACTTCAATGTACTATTCACCTCCACCTGACTACCTTTGCTATAGTAACAGGCGCTTTGATACATTGATAAAGGCTTATCCTCGGAACAGCTAGATGAGCGGAACAGCTATTTTAAATTCCCCTGTGTAGAAACTTTGACTAATGAACTTCTGAGTAGTATTATTCACTAATAACTAGGACATTTTAGGAGGGTCAGTTATGTACAATATATATATCAGGGTAATCAAATGGCAATAGTGAACTGTATATATATGTGTGTGTGTGTGTTCCCCCTGAAACCAACCAGACCATACAGAATCAATACTGCATTATAAATGAAGCCCTTACAATTAATTTGGCTAAGCCCATGGGATTTCTTGCACGGTTTCCCAGGGGAGCGGGGGCTGTTGCAGATTGGTGCTGACTGACAAGGTGGTGTTCCTTTTGGAGGCCGCTCATGTGTGCAGGGGTGTTTTGTTTTGGAGCTAAGGTCCTGACAGGTAACTTCAAGTCTCATCTTACCTGCCCTGCATATGCCGGCCTTAATAATGCAGGGAGTATTACCAGGTTCCGTTATGGGATGTTAAGCGGTCAGCTGAGGACACAGCCCTCATGTGTGTTTTGAGTTTCTGTCAAGCCTCACGTGTGCTCAGTGTTTTAAAAAAATATTGAGTTCAGATTTTGCTATTCATTTTGTGTTTTTGTTGTTTTGTGATGACGTCCATTGATTGTAAGTGCACTTCAACAAATCAGTGGAAGAAATCGAGGTATATCTTTAAACTATGCTTTGGTGTGCCGTGCACTACTTTGCGGCATAGACTTTCTGCCCAACCAGTGCCTGATGTTAGCATCAGAATCATGTGGTTTAGTGACGGCACTATTTCAGATCAAGCTTGTCAAAACTGTGTGATTGCAACGGAGACTGTGAAGGCAGTGTGGTTCAGGTTAGTCCTTTTGCCATTGCCTTCTCTATTCTTCCTTGCTCGATGTAGGCGAGACCAATGTTACAGATGTAAGTGTTCCCTCTCCTCATCTTGAAACTCGTCTTAGAGACTGCAGGTCTGTGAGATTTCACATGGTGACTTGCCTCAGATGGGAATTGTATGGGAAAATGTGAATCACACATTTGAATCAAGAATTAAGGTCATGATTCTCTGCATGTGTGTGTTTTTTTGCTGTAAAAAGTGTAATCACTGATCGTACAGGACTACATAAAGATGACAAGTCAGGAGTTGTGTTTTGTATGGATAAATTAGGTGAGCAGTGAACTATATTCAACATTAATTCTTGAGGCAAAAAAGACCCCACCATGAAAGTCTTTTTACACACACGCAAACGCATCTTTCCCTTAAGACATCACACACAACTAGACTAGCCTGACTACTGTAGCATAATCTACAGGTTGGTGCATAATTTTACACATGCTCAGAAAACGAGGGTTACGCATGTAACCACGGTTCTGTGAATTTCGGATGACCGCCAGAGGGCGGTGCTTACAGCACCTGGATGTTCATCACATGCATTTGCAGTTCGAGTGTTTATACCAACAAAGTCGCTTGCGACAGGGGTGATGTACCCCTACTAGGATACTTAAGGTACGCTCGCCCCGGAAGTGACCTCTTAGCAATCTTCTCGGCCGCATTCCGAGTGACAGCTAAGCTCTGGCGGTCATCCGAAATTCATAGAACCGTGGTTACATGCGTAACCCTCGTTCTATTTCATTTCTTCTGACCGCCAGAGGGCGGTGCTTACAGCACCTGGATGACATATGCCAACAAGGTCACGAGGAAGACTTGCCTAGGAAGACCTATGAATGGCTTGAAAAAACGGCTGCGGCCAGAGGGTTACATGTGGCCACGTTCAGCCTATAAAATTTTGCAAATGTGCAAGCTGAGGCCCAGGATGCTGCAGCGCAGATGTCGGAAAGCGGTACGCCTCGTAGGGCTGCCCATGATGCTGCTACACCCCGAGTGGAGTGGCCTCGGATGTGAGGGGGGACTGGGTTGCCACTGCTAGTGTAGGCATGGCAAATGGTCTCCACAATCCACTTTGACAGCCGTTGCTTTGACAGAGCATGGCCCCGTCTATTTCCTGTATGGCAGACAAAGAGTGAATCTGAGTGCCGAACTCCTTCCGTCGCCTGGACGTACGCCCTCAATGTACGCACTGGGCACAGAAGTGCATCGCCATGCAGCTGTTCACCCTCCTCCGTTGGTGGTGAAAAGCCCACCAGACTGAGGGGCTGATTCACATAAGTTGTTGAAAAGGTCTTTGGTAGGAATGAGGGGTTAGGCCATAACGTTAGCCCTGTGCCGTCAGAGTTCCAGTGCAGGCATTCCCGGCTAATGGACAGGGCGTGCTGCTCGCCTGCTCTTCTAGCCGATGCCATGGCCAGCAGAAAGGCCGTCTTCATTGATAGCCACTTTAGCCCTGACCTCCCTAGAGGTTCGAATGGGGGCCTACACAGAGCCTGCAGAACTAAGGGCAGGTCCCAAGATGCCCTTAGGCTTCGCTGAGGGGGTCTCAGTCGTTGAGCGCCCTTAAGGAAACGGCTCACCAGGCTGTGGGACCCCACAGTCAGTCCATCTACCCGGTTGTGCATAGCCGATATGGCAGCTATATACACCTTAATGGTGGACGGTGCAAGGCCGTTGTCCAGCTGTGATTGCAGAAAGTCTAGAATAACAGGAACTGAGCAACTTGTCGGTTCCTGGTGGCATGCTTGACACCAGCTGACAAAAAGCTTCCACCGGTTCGCGTAAAGGGCATTAGTGGAGGGTGCGCGGGAGCACTGGATGGTCCGCACCACTGCAGGATTGCATGCTCCTAACAAGGGCTCGGGCCCCTCAGAGGCCATAACCAAAGTTGTAGACGTGCTGGATCTGGGTGCCAGATTTGGCCCCCCAGCTGTGAGAGAAGGTCTGCCCGCACAGGAAGACGGAGAGGCTCCCCCTCCAGTAGTCTGAAGAGTATGGGGAACCAAGCTCTCCCGGGCCATTTGGGGGCTACCAGAAGTACTCTGTGGCCCTCCCTGAGAATCCTCTCTAATGTGGGCAATACCAGCGGGAGCGGTGGGTAGGCATAGAGGAGCTGCTGTGGCCACTCGTGTGCCAGAGCGTCCTGGCCTAGAGGGCTCGTTGACTCCCCCAGTGAAAACCACAGGGGGCAGTGTGTTGTGGCCTGCGAGGCGGACAAGTCCACCTCTGCCCTGCCGTAACGTTGCCAGATGAGCTGCCCTACATCTGGGTGAAGTCTCCACTCCGCAGGATGGGGGCGTTGCCGTGATAGGAAGTCTGCAGCCGCATTCCTTATGCCTGGCAAATGAACGGCTTTCAGGCTCCGCAGTCGGGGATAGGCCCAGGAAAGCAGACGCTGGGTTAGCCTCAAGGATGGCAGGGACCTGGTGCTGCCCTGATGATTTATATGGTACACCACCGAGGTGTTGTCTGTTCTTATGAGTACATGCCTCCCGACCAGCACAGGAAGGAAATACTGCAGGGCGTGAATGACGGCCCTCAGTTCTAGCACGTTTATGTGCTGCCCCAGGTGATGTGCTGCCCATGCCCCTTGAGCAGTCCTGCATTGCCAGACTGCGCCCCAGCCGGCTAGGGATGCGTCGGTAGTCACAACCTCTCTGTGAGATGGTATGGAACCCATCAAGACCCCCTGGGATAGGCGTGAGCGCCTCCTCCATGGGCGTAGACAACTTAGGCAACTGGCAGTAACCCTTACCAGCTTGTGCCTGTGGTGTTGAGGATGAAGCCCAAGGCTGTTCATCCAGATTTGGAGAGGCCGCAATGTGAGTAGGCCCAGAGGGACTACTGCTGAAGCTGCCGTAAGCATGCCTAGCAGCGTCTGAAAAGACCTGAATGCCAGATTGCGGCCCCTCCTGAACTTCCGCAAGAGTAGAACAATGTCGTCCACTCGGCGCTGTGATGGAGAAGCCCTCATCAGTTGAGAGTCCAGCTGGATGCCGATGAACACTGTTCTCTGGCAAGGTGTAAGTGAGCTCTTGGTGTAGTTCACAGTGAGACCCAGTTTGGTGACATGCTCGATCAGCAGAGCCAGTCGTCGAGGTACGGGAGGATACGAATACCCCTGCCCTGAAGCGGGGAAAGAGCCGCCGCGACAAACCTTGTGAATATTCGGGGCGCCAGAGAAATCCCAAATGGCAGAACTCGGAACTGGTAAGCTCTCCCTTCGAAAGCGAAGCGAAGAAACTGTCTGTGGTGGGGAGCTATGGGGACGTGAAAATATGCGTCCTTCAGGTCTATGATGGTGAACCAGTCGCCTTGCCTGACGCCTTGAAGGACATCGGCTGTGCGGAGCATGTGGAATTTCAGGACCTTGAGGTGTTTGTTCAAAGGCCTGAGGTCCAGTATGGGGCGAAGTCCGCCTCCTTTTTTCGGAATGACAAAGTATGTTGAGTAAAATCCACTGTCTTGTAAAAGTGGATCTACTGGCTCGATGGCCTGTTTTCCCAAGAGGGCCAAGACTTCCTGGCGTAAGGCCAAAGCTTTGGCTGGGTCTGAAACGGTGGTCATCCTGACCCCGCGAAACCTTGGCGGTCGGCGCCTGAATTGAATGTTGTAGCCGTGTGACAGGGTGGAAATCACCCAAGTGTCTAATGTCAGTGCGACCCAGCTGTCGAGCTGTTGGCTGGTAAAACGGCCGACCGCTGGGACGGTGTAGTCATTGTCTAGCGCCTCTTCCCCTACGGCCTCTAGGGGGGGCGATGGCCATGTGCCGTGTCCTGCTGTGGCTGGCGAAATGGCCGGCTCCTGGTAGGTCGAAACCTCTCTGGCAGAGGCGCTCTTGCCTGTGCAAGGGGCCTTGGCACCAGCGGGGCGGCAGTAGTGGTCGGAGCAGGTCTTCGAGCCCGTGGTGGAGGGCGTCGTAGGCTAGCAAACTGCTGCCTGGCCTGGGTGACTTGGAGGGTACGCTCCAAGGCTTGCTGCGCTGCCACTCCAAACAGCTGCCCCGGAACAACAGGGAGAGTGCGGAGGGCCCTTCTACTGGGCTCCGAGAGCGGCGACTGGGCCAACCATATTTGACGCCTAGCGAGCGTCAGCGATGACATTAGCCTACCTAGCTCCCTTGACATATAAGCAAACGCCTGTAAAGAGGCCTCGCCCAGGCTTTGCACCGACGGGTCAGCCCCAGAGGACTGGAGGGTCTGAGACATGGCCAGAATCAAATGAGACATCGAGTTGCCTATGCGGGCCGCTCTCGCTGCTGCATCATAGCTCTTGCCAATGAAATCATCAGTTAGGCGACACTGTGGCCGCGGACAGCGTGCATCGGGTCTCAGTGCTTCGTCCGGCGAGAGGATAAGGGCGGCGAGGGTCGGCTCTATGGTGGGCATGCGATCCAGGACATAGCTGGACGCATCCTGCATGTTCGCCAAGGCCCTGCAATCGCTGGGCAGGTGTGAAAGCGGTCTCGGGTCAGCCCAGCACCTCTGTAGCTCCTCGATAAAGGGCGGTGAGGGAGGCACCATGAAGGCAGTGGAAGTGGAGGGCTGCCGGAAGAATGCACTCTGCCCCGCCACGTCGGCAGGGGCAGAATCCAATCCTAATCGTGCCAGCGCTATCTTTACAGCTGGTTTTACCACTGATGTACGGCTCCTCACAGACGCCTGCAGTGAGCTGCGGGTGGCATCGAGGGAGTCAGGCCCAGAGCCATGCGACACCATGTCTGCTTGCTCCTCCCTCCACTCATCAACAGTGTCGAGGTTCTGTGAAGCCCTGGTGGACAGCACATCTTCCTCCGACATGTCCACTGCAGGGGACAGTACTGGAGGCAGTGCATCGAAAGATGAGTGGGAAGCTGCTGTTGCGGATTCGCAAGCAGGCTGAGCTCCCGGTGGCTGCAGATTGATTAAGAGCGCCTTAATCTGAGCAAATTCAGATGCTAAGGTGTCTACTTTTTGCGCCAATGGGTCTACCCTAGGGCGCTTTGACTGGCCGGTGACCCCCTGAGATGGCGGTGCCTGACGCTTCTGCGCTCTGGAGGACGGCGCAGCCTTCTCTTGAGCTGGCGGCAGCTGAGAGTCAAGCGTGCTGTCCACTTGGGCCAGCCTAGCCATTCGTGAGGCAACGCTCAGGCAAAGGCAATTCATGCATGCCTGCTCAGTTACCCCCTGCCTTAGGTGCTCAATGCCCAGGCAATTAGGGCAACGGTCGTGGCCATTGTCCGGATGGAGGGAGGCATGACAAGCAACACAGGTCATAAACATACTTGCTAAACAAAACACTTAACAAGGGGGTAAAGCACTGGCTGTCGGCAAAGGCCAACAGCGAACAAGGGATCAAAGCGGGCACACTGAGCAAGCGTATAGGGTTCTACCAGCGTAGAAGGCTACCAAACGTAGCAGTAGGCGACCAGAGGCGTGGTTCACCTCGATGAGAGAGAGAGAGAGAGAGCGAGAGGCAGACATACAAGGCTAGCGCCTGGCTCAGCCTGAGCAATCGTGGGCAATCAACTTTTGTTAAGTTATTGCCCCAAACTAAGAACAGCAACTTAGCCTGAGTCAACTGTGGGTTGTCAGAGCCGTAGCTTACCCACGCGCAAACAATAGAAAAAAAAAAGGCTACTACCAAGCCAAAATACACCGCACCAAAACAAACCGAAGCCTTAGCTTACCCACGCACGCAAATAAATATGGTCACTCACCTTGGTCTTGATGAAAACGGGGTTCTCAGAGCCGTAGCTTACCCACACATGACCAAATAAACACAGGCTCCTAAATATAAACCTGAGTAAACTGGCGTTGTAGCCTTGGCCTACTAACGCAAAATACAGCTAGTTAAGCAACGTTACAGCCTCGCTAAATCAGAGATAGCCCTAGCTCAGCTTATCTGATAGCATTTAACCAGACCACAATACAGGTTGTTGCGGGAGAACAGCGAAAAAAAAAGTAAATCCAGCTATTAGTCTTATGCACGAGTTAGCGTGAAAGACTTCGAGCAGTAGGCCTAAGGAAAGACTGCACCGATCGTCATTGGGCGAGACCACACACACCCCTGCGCAACGGCCTGAGGCCACAGGCAGGCCCCTGCTCTGGCGCACCTGCACCCGATCGCTTTGAGGCGAGACACACCCGGAGCGAAGCGATGAAAGCGCCCAGCCAGCGGGAACACACACCAGCTGAATTAGCAATAAACAGTTCACTTACCTGAATAGCAGAACACTGATTATTTTAGCTGAATCGCAGTCTTAGGAGGGCGGTAAAAAACGCAACTCCCACCAGAAAAAGGTTTTCAAGACTCCAACGCGACTCACACACTTCGAACATACAAACTTCAGATGCACGAGAAGATGATAAGAGGTCACTTCCGGGGCGAGCGTACCTTAAGTATCCTAGTAGGGGTACGTCACCCCTGTCGCAAGCGACTTTGTTGGTATAAACACTCGAACTGCAAATGCATGTGATGAACATCCAGGTGCTGTAAGCACTGCCCTCTGGCGGTCAGAAGAAATGAAATAGAACTGGTTCGGCTTACATGATGCAGCACATAAAACGTAAAGATGTCACTTGAAAAGTCAGTTGAGAGCGTAGGTGTGACTCGAGGAGTTTTATTTATCGTTTATTCATCAGCCCTAATGTCAGTAGACATTCAGTGTTTCTTTTTCCAGTGTCAGTGTGTCTGTTAAATGAGCAGGGGTTTATATTTTTCACAGCAGGCCTTGTCTGTGAATACACGTTTATCTCTAGGTGTGTTCAGGCACATGGATGCTTGTGTACTGCAAGCACCGAGATGTGCACACTCCCAGGGATTTAAGCGATCCCCTCTGGGCATAAGTTTCTTTATATCTCTATCTCTCTCTAACTATGTGCGCCTCTCTCTCTCTCTCTCTTGATGTGTCAGGCTTGGATTCTGATGAGTCATGTGAGGGTACGTCGGAGGCCAGCTTCAAGGACGCTGTGGCAGACGGCTCGCAGAAAAACAATGGCTCTGTGCCACAGGAGAATGGAATCAAGACACGCAGGTACAGTCAGATTCCAAGCAGGGCCCTCCCTTCCCTGCCCTCTACATCACCCCATCTCTGTGTCTCTCCGTTTGTCTCGCTCTCTCTCCCCCAGACTTCTCTACCCCTCCATCACCAGCTCAGCCTCCAGTTATTCTCTGAGACCATCACTGTATCACTGTTCTTACTCCCAGTGCTCACTGTTTAGGAGGTCAAGAACCGACTCCACATTTGGTACGGATAACTGGGATTGGTGAAGCACTGACCAGTACCGTTCTTTATAGGATACTTTTTTTTTTTTTTTCTTAATTTCAAACATGTTGGTGAAAAAGCTTGATCCATGCTAGTTGCTTGTGAGCTATAGTTAGTTATAGTGAGTTATAGTTCCACTTAGGGCTGGGCGATTAATCGAAAATGAATCATAATCAATCAATCATAAGCAATGTTCAGAACCTATAACCTCAAATTTTTTCCAGGTCAATTATTTCAATTAATTTCCCTTTAAAAACACTACCGTGTGTGGAGTCACTTGACCCCGCTCTGTTATGTTATTCCGCCGACATGTTGAGCACGGAGAGCTTAAATAAAGAGACAATTGAGAAACAAGAGGAGCTTGTTCCAAAGAAAACATTGATGTTCAATAAGTAATCATAGACATAGATGCACCTCTCATTCAAAAATCCCTAACTTGTAATATGTGAGCATATTTACAGTATGTAACTTCAGTGAACTATGAGGGCAAAAATAAATAAAATAAATAAAATAATCGTCCATTAATCGTAATAGAGTTAAAATGTTCAATTAATCGAGATTTTGATTATAGGCCAAATCGCCCAGCCCTAGTTCTACTCTACATTAAATCTTATCAGTTTAATACCATCATTGTATGTCCATTTTGGGCTCAGCACTATGATTGAAAGAAAGATATTTCTTGATGATGGTAATAGTTCTGTATTTACTTAAAGATGGCATAGTACATTTTAGAGGGACCTCTGTAGTGTATTGAAATGGATGGCTTTGATCTGTTCCCATCTTCTCATTGGCATCTAAAAGGCATAGGTGTCCCTTTCACCTTCCCATAAAATTTGGAAACATCCTAAAAAAGTTAAATATTTTGACCCTGCATTATAAAAGTAGAAGCTGATATTAAACCATTATGGAAATTTCTATCCCTTCATAGGATTTTGTCATTTAAACATGACATGCCCTTTTTGACTGTTTAAACAAATAATTTGTAGAATTCTTCATATGGAATTACTAAAATAGTTAAAAAAAAGTTTAGGCTATTCAGCAATAATTTTTTTTCATGATTTATAGGTTTTTTATATCTAATTTTTGATTTTATTGGTTTAATTTTGGGTCTCATGTAATTTTCCAGGTGCAAGGAGTAAGTTTCCAGATGGTAATGATGGCTTTAGTGCTGGCGTCCCTAGTTTGAATGCATACTCTAGCATATCAAAATCTGTGATCTCATGTTGATCCCTCAGAAGTAATTTTGCAGGCTTGCTATTCTCTCATCTGTGTGGCATGTACTTGATGCAGGTGATAACTGTAAAGGTTTAACATTCCAGAGTCCTTTGGAACCTATTAAATACCAAGCCCTCTAGGAGTCAAAAAGCTTTTAATCCCATCAGTCAATTAAAACTTGATTTTTAGCCTTAATTACATTAAATGCCTGAAATGCATTTTGAATAGACCTACTAATAAGTCACCTCTGGCAAATGTGTTTTTGTGAAAAATATGTATTTCTTGTTTTAAGCATTTTTTTCCAGATACATTTCTTTCTCTTTGAGGTGGAATTATTCATTGTTTTTATTATGGATCATCTATGGTCAGTTTTTGACAGGGGTGCCAATGATATTTGAGGGTGCAGCAGATTTAGATGAGTCAGTAAAGTTTTTTTTTTTTATCATATTGTAGTCCCACCCCCATGTATAATATTCTGTAATATAATTTGTGTTCCCACATTTGTGTTTGTTTGGCCACAGAACCACTCTACCTGCGCCCATGTTTTCAAGAAATAACTTTAGTGTCTGGAGCATCCTGAAGAAATGTATTGGACTGGTAAGGAGTCTTTTGCAGTGTTTTTACAGTCAAGTAATGTATCCTGGAAATGGGATTCTTAAAACAATTGTGTTATAATCCTTTGTTGTTCTAGTACAGTAAGGACTTGTTCATACTTTTGTCAGCATATTAGACAATGCAAAGTTCATAAATGTCTGAGGAAGCCCTCACACAGTCTAAACGAGATATTTGGACGACAAGCTACTAATTTGGAAATGCATTATGTGTGCTTGCGTTGCAGTACAGTGAAACGGTACAACATCCTATGCTACGCAAGCACACATTATGCCACTCTTGCCTTATTCTTGCACTATATGTTCCTGTTTGCAAACCTTGACTATCGATGGACCCTACAACCATGCATGCCTAGTTCCCCTAGTTGAATGTTGATGTGCATACTTATTGAGTTAGTTTAGTCTCTCTGTGAGCTCACCATGTGTTGTGTGTTAACTGGCGTGCAGGAACTGTCCAAGATCACCATGCCCATCGTATTCAACGAGCCCCTCAGCTTCCTGCAGAGGATCACCGAGTACATGGAGCACACATACCTTATCCAGAAAGCCTGCGCACACTCGGACCCCATAGAGCGCATGCAGGTGATGGTGGTGGTGGTGGTGGTGATGATAATGAGGAGGATGATAATGGTGGTTGATGATGTGTGCAGTGATACACACACAATACTGTATGCCTCAGTGCATATTGAAATGGCATGTCAAGTGGTATTGAAATGCTGTATAGACCCTCGTAAGTATATATAATAGTGTGTTCAGTCATCTGGAAGTCCATTAGACAGACACACACACACACAGACACACACTTGCATGCTCTCTGGTGCAGAAATCCCATGAATACATGCTCACACTTTGGTGCAGAAAGTTACATTAAACGCACGCAGTATACACGAACTCTATCTCTCTATTGCTTTTTGCTGTGGAAATGCATTATGCTGTGTCTCCCTCTTTTGCTTTTAATTAAAATGATGATGATAATAATAATAATAATAATAATAATAATACTTTTTTTCTAACATAAAAAATCTATATGAATTCTCATTCTGGTGTATTGAAATTTTGTCTGATAATGTTTGGATGCACACATGCTCACACACACTCTTGTGCTGTATGTCTTTTTCACCCTCACACTGATGTGTACACACACACACACACTCATAGACTGTCTGTTGTTTGTGATCTCTGTGCAGGCGGTGGCTGCCTTTGCCGTGTCCGCAGTGGCCTCCCAGTGGGACAGGACGGGGAAACCCTTCAACCCGTTGCTAGGGGAGACGTATGAGCTCACACGGTAAGACTGCATATGTAATTTTGCACCCTTTTAATATGAAAACAAACATAAGTTTTACGTAAACATTGAATTTGGAACAACCAAACAGGGCTGTCCTTTACATTAAACAGTCAACAGATAATCTACCTCCTACCTGTTTTCCATTGTTTGCCTGACTTTTCAAGGTTGGATTGTGTTTGTCTGAGGTGACTGGTAGTATGGTGTGTGTGTGTGTGTGTGTGTGTGTATGTGTCAAATGACAAGCTTATTCAATACAACACAGACACGGTGGCTGGAGGTGTAGATTGTTTGTCTGAGGTGACTGGTAGCCTGACGTGTGTGTGTGTGTGTGTGTGTTGTATTAGCTTGTCGTTTGACACAGACACAGTCACTGCCGTCTGTTTGAATGTTCTAGAGCCTCCACCCTCTTGGCTAATAAAGTAGATCTGCTGCCACATCCTCAAATGTCAATGGTCCACACACACACTTAAATCAGAGTTTATGATTGTCATTGTGTTCATTGTCTTGATTTGTTGATCTGTATCTGCTTTGGACTTAGACAATCTTTGGTCTTGTGTACTTGTGTAATATTATCAGATCTAACCGAAAATGCTTTTGTTTCTCTGTTCTCTCTCTCTCTCTCTCTCTCTCTCTCTCTCTCTCTCTCTCTCTCT
>JAGFZM010000026.1:841444-855528 GCA_017657215.1 Limnothrissa miodon
TCTCTCTCTCTCTCTCTCTCTCTCTCTCTCTCTCTCTCTCTCTCTCTCTCTCTCTCTCTCTCTCTCTCCCTCTCCCTCCCTCCCTCCCTCACCCACATCCATGTCTCAGAGAGGATCAGGGATTCCGGTTAATCTCGGAGCAGGTGAGCCATCACCCCCCCGTCAGTGCCTTCCACGCCGAGAGTCTGGATGGAGACTTCACCTTCCACGGCTCCATCTACCCCAAGCTCAAGTTCTGGGGCAAGAGTGTGGAGGCAGAGCCCAAAGGCACCATCACACTAGAACTCCTCAAGTGAGTGTGTGTGTGCGCGCACACGAATGCTCCCCTCTGTCTGTGTGTGTGTGTGTGTGTGTGTAGACCGGTTTACTGGGTAATTCTGCTATATGTTTAGCTGCCTTGTTAAAGGAACACCGGCAGCTTTTAGCTAAACTGAGTAAAATTAGTCTTGATACGTTGGCTTGGCTAATGTTGGTTTCTCACCCCCCTCTTTCTTTTTATTTCCTTTCATTTCCTTTTTACCACCCTCCTCCTCTCCCTCCCTCCTCCAACTAGGCACAAAGAAGCCTATACATGGTCCAACCCTTTCTGCTGTGTGCACAACGTGATCCTGGGTAAACTATGGATTGAACAGTACGGCACTGTAGAGATAGTCAACCACAGGTGAGACGTCACAATCCATATCGCATTTGTTTGAAGTGGATTTTTCCAGAACATCTCAGATGTCTCAGAAGTTTCCTGTGCTGTGTGGGTTGTTAAAACCAGTCAGATATATCAGATGATTAATGATAAATGGATGCACTTATGTGATGTATTGTAATGGCCAAATTGTGATTTAAACAGTCGTATGTATGTACTGTATGTATGTATATATGTATGCTAAGGACTTGAATATACTACTAGTCCTATGTATGTACTATGTGAAAAACTTGAATAGACAAAGTGTATTTATTATGGTTATATTTGAATATACTAAAGGTATCATGTTTCCCTTTTTTGCCTTGAATTCTTCCTTGTTGCCTTGTGGTCAGCACTGGAGACAAGTGTGTGCTGAACTTCAAGCCCTGTGGCATGTTTGGGAAGGACCTGCATAGGGTAGAGGGCTACATCCTGGATAAGAGGTAAGCAAATGTATAAACACACACACTCACTCACCAAAAATATCCCCCATCTCCCTTTTTCTTCCAGCAGTAGGCTAGGGCCCTCTCTCTCTCTCTCTCATGCACACACACACACACATTGTGTAAATATAGGTATTCTTCACACCGCAGGCTGCATAAACTGTAGAACACACATTTGGAAGAGCGCTTCTCTTTCACAGTTGGTTGCTTGTGACTGTCTTCCAAAGCCCCTAGAAAAGCTGTGTGGATTGGCCAGCGCTCCGTTCGATTGCCATGCCCTTGTGTAATGAGCTGGTAATAACTCACCAGTCAATATTGTCACAAGCCTGTGATAAAAAAGCTGCCCATGTAAATATGTGCTTAGACAAACAGTGTGGCTCTCGCGCTATCAGAGCCCTGTGTGTTTAGCACGCGGGGGTTGCCTCATAGACACACTCACTGCTAGCAGAGAGACAGGGACGGACGGACAGGTATGAGGTGGTCACTCGGCACACCCGGCCTCTCCACCTGCTTGAATATGAGGTCCTGATGACGCCACTAACTGTGCCTGGGCCTCAATAGCCCAGTGTTAGTCACAGGATGTATATTACTCCGCACACTTGTACTTGTTGGCAGTCTGCATGCACATGGCGTATCTCCACAGTTGTTGATCAAATAAAAAAAACTTGCTTAAAACTACAGGAGATTAACAAGCTAATGGAATGGCACTGAACAACAGTTAAAAAAATCCTTCTACCACTGATGAAATGTACTATTGTGATGTGCATCATTTTATATATAATGTAATATAATATATAGAATATAGCTACAGACTTTTCTGGCCGTACTTCACCTGGCTGTCTCATTACACCTGCATGTGAATTTGCCTGGCTGTTAAGTTCAAATGAATGCCACAGTCACAGTTTTGACCTACGTATGCAACACTGCAACATTTTAACTTGTGACCAAGATGAATTTGATGTCTTACACAGCGTTCAGGAGTCTGGCAAACAGTGATGATCCAAAAGCCAAGACGGGATAGAATTCTTGGATATGAGGCTTGCCAGCGACAGATGGAACTAGCGAACGCCTTTTGATCCTAGCAACCGTTAATTTATTAATAGTAACAATAGTTTAGTCCCAGAAACTTTTTAATGACTCAATATCTCTGGAGGAACGAAATTCCAACCGAGCCTATGTTGGGTATCAAGCCATAGCCATAGTCGTCAAGCCATAAAACTACATAGCAAAGAAACTGCAACATGGCACTGCATAAGCGGACTGCACAGCATGCGTGTATCAGTGAATATAGCACTTAACGAGGCATATGGGTCTTATAACCACCTCGAACTTACAGTATTGCCTGATGTACGGCTGCTGTGGCATTCTTTGGCCCCCACTGATTTAATGCTTGTCCCATTTAACCCTGGCTGGCTGCGACAGTAAGAAGAAGCGCTGTGTGATCTATGGCAAGTGGACAGAGTGCATGTGGAGCGTGGACCCCCAGACCTTTGAGAGCCACAAGAAGGCGGACAAGAAGGGTGGTGCAGACACTAAGAAACAGAAGCAGGTGTGTGTGTGTGTGTGTGTGTGTGCGTGCGTGTGTGAGTGAGAGATAGCGGAGATTATTTGATGTGTTTTCTTCTCTATGCTGTATTCTGAGACTGTCTTGCGTTTGATATGTTCTGGCCACACAGATTGCCTGTGTTAACATTAACTTCAGGTAAATTACATTATAGTTTAGTGAGTATTTTAATAAGCTGGTGGTTGAGTTTGTGAGGTAGTAAACGGTAGTAAACTGACAATTCTGGCTAAAAGTTTGCTGTACCCACACATATACATACACACACACACACACACACACATACACACAAGCTTTGTGTGTGTGTGTTTGGGAATATAAAATGTACAGCCTGTGATTTTAGCCGTGTTAAACTGTAGTTACCCTTTAATCAGAACTGGTTTATTTAGGCTAGAAGGACACCTTCCTGTGATGTTGGTTAGAGCTCTAACATATCCCACAGCTCAGCCCTTAGGCCAAGCTACCCCCCCCCCCCCCCCTACAATTAGGTGTGTAGTACACGTATGTGGATGGGTGTGTTTTGGAGGGCGTATCAGTGGACAGCAGATTGATTTTAGCTCTGGCGTTGTGGGTGGCGTGCTGTGTTTTCTAAAAATAAAAGGCACTCTTTGTTGACACGCCTGTGAGGGACAACACCAACTATTTGAATAGTTCAGATAGTCTCCCAACCCTCCGGGGTGTGTGTAAGCCCTTTTATATGCATGACTGAAACCCTGTGTGATATAGGAATTAATGTCTTATTGTACAATGTGTATAATGGTGTAGATTTTCAGTGGTTCAGTGGTTAATTGTTGTCAATACGTTGACTTTACCTTTCAGTTGGTTTAACTGTCAGTAGGTGAGTGAGTGTTAGTGTATGTAACTTTGTGTCTGTATGTAACTTTGCGTGTTTATGTAGATGTATGGTGCTGTGTATTGGTATGTTTCTAGGTGTGTTTGTGTGGGTGTGTGTGAATGAGTCTAACCTTAATGTAAGTGTTTGTATGTATGTCTCATCAAAGTGTGTGTGTGTGTGTGTGTGTGTTGGCAGGAGGAAACTGGTGGCGGTGACAATGATGAGGCAGATGATATGCCAGAGGTGCAGGAGTCTGTTGCCGTGATACCTGGCAGCACTCTGCTCTGGAGGATATTGTCAAGACCAGCCCACTCGGCAGAGGTGAACACACACACACACACACAAACTGTCAAAAACATACACTAAAAAGGTCAAGTGTGTTGTTGGATTTGTGTTCTTTCAGAGTCGTCTCTACCTAGCATGTACAATTTCAAATTTAGAACTTAAAAGGGGAAAAAAAAAAATCTGTGACTGTTGACTAAGGATCAAAGAGGAATGTACTTGGCTCTCTCCCATCCCTGCAGATGTACAACTTCACGAGTTTTGCGATCACGCTGAACGAGCTGGAGCCCGGCATGGAGGGAGTGCTGGCGCCCACGGACTGCCGCCTGCGGCCCGATATCAGAGCCATGGAGAACGGCAACATGGGTAACGTTTCCTGTACTCGTCCCTCACGTCCGCACCATCACTGCTCCACCACTAATGGAGCATCAGTGCCCCCTGCTGGTGCACTGGTGGAGCAGACGCAACACTGACCTGAAAATCACTTCAAGTATAAATATATTGTGTGTATGTAGTTAGGTATGTAAGTAGTTATGTATGTATACATATCCTATTTAGTATGGAATTCATTTAAAACAATATTCTGGAGCATGATATCCCAAAGTCCTCTCATTCAAGGTTCCCTTTTGCTACTGACTGCCCTTGGTTGAAATGCTTATGAACCTCACTTCACTATCCTAACCAAAGTCATTAATTTGATGTTTCACCCTTTGCCTGTTGTAAAAGTGTGTGTGAACAAATGGCTTTTTCATCAAGCGTTTGTCTGGCTGATGTGTAGATGAGGCCAGCAAGGAGAAGGAGCGGCTGGAGGAGAAGCAGCGAGCGGCCCGGAAGGAGAGGTCCAGGGATCAGGAGGAGTGGTCCACCAGGTCAGCCTTCCCATATGAAACACTGCTGTGGAATATTTCATGTTAGGACATGTGCTGGAGTAATAGACTACATAAGGTCCCATTTAAAAAAAAAAAAAATCTCAGTTTAGTTTTGTCTTTTGGTCTCCCACTGATGCCAGTACTCTCATATTACATATACCCAGGTTGGTGTGTGTGTGTGTGTGTGGTTTCCTCAGCCCTGCAACATTTGGCAAATAATGGTGCTGTTCTCTGTGTGTGTGTGTGTGGTGTGTGGGTTTTTAGGTGGTTCCAGTCAGGCACAAACCCTTACACAGGATCTCAAGACTGGTTGTACACGGGTGGGTACTTTGATAGGAAATACACAGACTCTCCAGACATCTACTGAACTTGAGTTTCCCTAAAACACCCATACATACTACATCACACACACAGAGACACGCACGCACACACACACGTGTACACACATTCCAATACATGCAACAGCCCTCTTTATCAATGTTTTTTTTTTTTTTTTTTTTTTTTTTTTTTTTTTTTTTTTTTTTTTTTGAAGCTGGTTGAAGCGGAGACAGAAATTCAGGGATTTGAATGCTTAATTGACTGATGATGATGTGACTTCAATCCTTTTACTCTGTTTGGATGAGAAGGCCTAAGTGGGCATGGGAAGCACATAGAGAGACTGTGTGTGTGTGTGTGTGTGTGTGTGTGTGTGTGTGTGTGTGTGTGGTCTACAGTTCTTTGTTTTCTTGGACGCTGATGTGTCTGTAGAAAAGAAAGAGTAAGCACTTTCTTAGAAATTGAGTGAGTGTGTGTGCATCATTGACCTTCCATCTTCCCTAAAAGGACATTATGTACCCCATAACACGCTATTGTATCACTGTATATGTAATTTTAACCCTGACCACAGCAAAAAAAACAAAATCAGGCATTTGCCTTCAGTCAGCACTGCTTTAGCTTAACAGCATATTTACATATGAGTATCTGGGTTAAATGTTGGCCGTAGGTTAAGTAGCCATACCAAGACTTTCAACAATGAGCTGCCCAATCATGTTCAGCATTGGGGCTACCGGTGGGGTTAACCATTAAAAGTATTCTCTGTACTGTTCAGAGTTTGGATTGGCAGGAAACGGTTACAAAAGTGTGCGTGTGACTGTACATCTGTTTGTGGGTATGTTTAATATACTTAAGCCATATAGTCTTGTCTTCTGTCTTAATTTACCAGTACCATTTGTCAGTAGTAGTTTCAAGATGATCCTGCAAGATGAACTGCAAATTAAATAATCTAAAATATTGTTTTTTTTCTTTCTAAATCATAAATGTCATTGTAACTAAATATTGAAACAGGACATTAATTGTTATAATCCTATTGATTTCTACAGTAGTGAGTGTATCTTTGTAAATAACTTTTCACTGTAAATCATTGGGGCCTCAGCACTGTCAGGGAAACAGAATTCAGCTAAGTGCATTTCCATTACCGCTTCCCCCTTCATTTAAATGTAAAAAGCCCTCCATGGCCTACGACCATAGGTAGTACAGTTGTATGTATCATAGTTAGAGGAATATACTAATTTATTACTCAAGAATGAGTGCCACATCATAGCTAAAGGTACCCTGTAAGAGTACTGCTGGTTGAATCTCATTGGCCTGCGGGAAATACTTCATGCCATTCATGTAGTTCATTATAATGTAATGGTCTGTAGATTAAAAGAAAGATTTGGTGTATTTGACTGGAACCAACAAAAACACTAAGATGATATAAAGTGTTTGTGTCCTTTGATAACGGTAAAACAAACACTTAAGCCATTACTTTTACAATGGCACTCCTAATCTATGCAACCACTCCATAGTTCTGGTTAACAGCACAGTACATTTGTACAGTAGACTTGTGTATACAGCATAAAATGCTTATAAATACGTCAGTTTGATTTCTGTAAAAAGAAATTCTGTCTCTTGGCAGCTTGCAACTGTATATTCTTAGCATCAACTCACACTGTAAAAGCAAAATGGCTCCTCCTCTTTTTTTCCTGTTTTTTCTTCACTTGATGTAAAATGCCTCCTATTATACTGTCCCAAAATGCAATTGTGTGCTGCCAACACTCTTTTCAACAGGTCAAGAGGTTCGTTTCCAGTGGATTCTTAACCGTAGACCAGTTGAAATCTAGCTATGAAGTGCAAAACTATTTCACAGAATATCATTATTAAGGAGAATTTTCAGCACAGTGATGCTAGATTTTAGTTCTTTGTAATTGTATATTTTCCCACACCTCATTCAGTGCCTGAATACTACCACCAATTGATGAACTTCAAGTTAATTTCTTACCTCTTGTTCATACGGTTAGCTGTTTTAGAGTATGTGATAGAAAATGTCTTTGTTGTGTTTTTTTCCCCCCCCTTTTTCTCTGTTCTGGGTGAGGTGTACGTACATTATGTTGACCTGAGCAGGAATGTCAATACACTTTCAGATACACCACTGTGTGCATCCATACAGTTCATTGTCTCATGAAATGAATATGTGAAAGTTAGCAATACAGACTAAATCAATATTATTAAACAATAGATTTTATGTTGCTTTGTGTGCATTGATTGTGTTAAATATCTTAATGATGGGTTTACCAATGTTTTTGCTGCATGTGGCAGTTGACCTTCTAAAGTTGTCTTTTTTTATGTTCCCAATGTTGCACAAAGATTGTTAGTGAACACAATCACATAACATACTCTTCTTGTGCAATTGATTTATTTTTATAGTATTTAATACATTTTTCTGATGAGAAAATTAATAACTTTATTTTATGCTGGAGGGTTGTAATTGGGTCATTTATGTTAGGAGAGTAGAGTTAAGATCAGTGGACTAATGGTAGGGGAAAGTCTACTAAAATCTAAATTTTACTTTTGAAACCTGTTCATTTTTAAATAAATTTTTCGCTGGCCATCATAAGCCTGTTTGTTTTTTTAGATTGTGTGTGTGTGTGTGTGTGTGTGTGTGTGTGTGTGTGTGGTGTATATATTCCTTAATTTTAAGAACTTGTGTGGGTCCCTCACATAGACTCTTTATTGTTTATGAATGGGTCCACCAGAGGATATGTTAGTCATCTCGTAGAAATTACATGGCCCTCCCCCCCATGAGTCAGGGAAATTATAGATTTTTGAGTAACCCTCCCTCAGCCTGCTCAATTAATTTCACAAATCCTCAGATATCTCTTAAGTTTCAAGAAACGGTGACACCTTGATATTTCAACACTGGCAACTTCTGCATTCTGATCTTACACACCACACTTCACCATGGTGGTGGTCTTTGAAGTGAATTCACTCAAACACTTTACATACAACTTAATCCACATTTAATGCCTATAGTTAAAGTTTCTTGTATAGGCCTACTACTGTTTACTATCTACCTTTCTTGCTATAGGCAAAGTAGGCTGTGTTTGCCTTGCCGTATCAATATTAAACAGTCAGTCAACCTTTTTTCAACATTGTGTGTCAATAATAGTGACTGTGTGTGTGTGTATGATCATATTATATTGTTATATACATCTAAGGCAACTTTTTGTTTATACCCTTCCTATCTAAAGATTTTTTTATTACAAATAACATTCAATAACTTTGCTCTCCATATTTAATTATTTATTTGAACAGTCTAAGAGAGCCATTTTATTTTTACAGATTTAATTTTATTCTATTACAGAGGTTAATTCTGCACCATTAAAGTATAATGATAAACCTAATGTTCATCAACCCCCAAGAAGCTTGTCTGAATCATAGACTGAATTCGTCTGGAGGCAGCGCCGTGTAAACAGTTATGCCATTCAGAAACCAGAAATGACAGCAAAGCTAACTGTATGATTCTAGCCTATCACAGACGTTAAAATAAACCAATCGTTTTTCCGGGGAGGGTGAACACAAGGAAGTAAAGAAAGATACCACACTGTCTGCAGCCAGCCGAGGGCACACAGTTACAAATGTAAGTGACATTTATCTGTGTTTTTGTTTATGTTTGTGAAATATGTTGTAACTCTGGCAGGTACATTTACCTTAAACACCTGGTTAAGCTTTCGAGTATTCTCTGGCAGCAAAGAGTAAAGTTGGCAGTAATTAATTAACGTTACATGTCAATGGTAAAAAAAATGTCGAGTCAGGCAGGCTAACATTAGCTAGCTTAAAGATGTCTCTCAAAACAGCCTTCTGTTATTTCACATCTTTACTTTTAATTATAGTGTTGCAGACTTCCTTAATACTGCCTAACTAAACTACATTTTTTGCGGGAAGGTGTGTCAGCGATACTTTCATGGGCTAAATGGTCCTCTTATAATGTTGGGGACTGTTAGCGAGAAGTTAGCTGCTTTAGCTGGCTAACCTTAGCAAATTTACTGTGATTTAGCTGAGGTTAATGGATTTGAAAGTGGTCTGCGGAGCGTTACGAATACTTTATTTTGGATGCCTAGTAGTAGCCACTGAAGTGATGCTAACGTTACCATCATCCAAAGTTGAAATCTTGCTAAACTTTATCATTCACGTTAAAGAGGGGATTATTATAGTTGTTAAGTCTTTCGTCCTGTAGGGGTAACCTTATTTCTGTGATGTGTAACGTTAGGTAAAATAATGGCGTAGAGTTAAACGGTTGTTAAATAATCCGCAGATATATCCGCTAATGAGTTTGCATTATTAGAAGTTAAGTTGACTTCAAAAATAACATTAAAACTGAGGACTTTTGACTTGAAGCCCTACGATTTTCGCTCTCTTCAACAGTTTCAATTTACTGATCAACCACTGAGAGAGTAATGTCGTCAGGAGCTCTTTTCCCAAGCCTGAGTTCAGGCTCCCGTAGCTCTTCCAGCAAGTACCTCGTGGAGTTCAGGGCTGGTAAGATGAGTTTGAAAGGCAGCACGGTGACACCGGACAAGAGAAAGGGAATGGTCTACATACAGCAAACTGATGATTCACTCATCCACTTCTGCTGGAAAGACAGGACAAGTGGAAACGTCGAGGACGTGAGTGACATTCTGACATTAAATGAATGACATTACCTGACACAAATGGGCCGTTTCAGAGCACCTATTTATCCAAGAAGTTGCTGATTAGAATGGAAAAATTACATGCAGAATCTGATTGTCTGTACATATGCAAATATATTGTCTGTCATTGGCTGCTCAGAAATTTGCCTATTCCAGCTCTTGTCTGAACTTGGAACTTTGATGTTTTGCTTGTAGGACTTAATCATTTTCCCTGATGACTGTGAGTTTAAAAAGGTGAACCAGTGTACCACAGGGCGTGTTTTTGTTCTTAAGTTCAAGGCTGGGTCCAAACGTCTGTTTTTCTGGATGCAGGTAAGGCATACATTAAAAAAAAGACTGCTTTTGTATATTATGTTTTTTAAAATGCAAAGAATGGTTTTGAGTTTGTTAAAAGGATACACCACCATTTGAAGAAATATGTAATTTTTTTTGCCTCCCCATCAAGTTTATCCATCAGTTGTCATTTTGACTGTAGTACTGTAGTTCCAATCTAGAATAGATCTATTGCCATCTTGCTTAAATCATAATAGACTGTCCTATCTCTCTGTCTTCTGTTCAGTAACCACACACTTGTCTATGCATGTTGCCTGTCCTTGTTTGTCTGGAAGGAGCCCAAAACGGATAAAGATGAGGAGTACTGCCGCAAGGTGAACGAATTCCTGAACAACCCACCCATGCCAGGCGCTCTTGGCAGTGGGGGCAGTGGCAGCCACGAGCTGTCTGCCCTTGGAGGTGCGTGCATTTGTGTGTGCTGGAATGCAACACAGTAGAGAAATGTGGCGAGTGTGAGGGAAGATGACACTGCATGGGAAGTTGGGAACATTCAGATCGCTGATGTTCCTCTCCCAACACTTTGAACAGCAGTTGAACATCTGCAGTTTTATACTTCATAGTGTATTATTTTGGCTATGGTGCCAATGTGTATTCCACATTAAGTTTGACTGTCTTTCAGGAGAAGGGGGCCTACAAAGCCTTCTGGGTAATATGAGCCATAACCAACTTATGCAGCTAATTGGACCAACTGGCCTGGGGGGCCTTGGTGAGTGTGTGTGTGTGTTTATGTGTGCATGCGTGTGTGTTTATAAGTATGTAGTGTAATTCAGTGTTCAAATGCATTAGACTTGCAAGTGCATCTGAACTGCTACAGTAGGCATGTTGTGTGAATTGACATCTGTGAGTTCTCTCCTGTGGTTTTCACCAGGTGGCCTTGGGGCTCTAGCAGGACCTGGTCTGGCCAGCCTGTTGGGCAGTGGAGGGACCGGCAGTAGCTCAACCTCAAGGTCAGCTGCTTTTTCATTAAAGGCTCTATGTCTGTGAGAAATGATATGCTGTTTTCTGACGCCTATATAAATAGATTTGGCCATTCCATATCCACACCATTCCATATCAGTCTTTTGGCGCTTTTCCACTGGCCCGGGTTTAGCCCGGCTCTACTAAACTCTACCCGTGTTTTTTTGCTTTTCCACCGGCCAGAAATACCTGGTACCAGGTACCATTTTTCGCACCTGCTTCAGCCAGGTTCCATTCTGGCCGAGTAGGTACTACAGCGTGACGTGAACAGACTGACGCGGCTGATTGGTTTGAAAGCTTTAGGCAACTAGGCTATATAAGAGAACAACTTTGCCTGTGTTCGGTGCTATTCGTTTTTTCTTTGTGAAATAAAATATTCCAAGCCAAGAATTTGATCTAATGGTCTGCTATTCAGAACATAACGCCATAAGCGAGTGTTGAAATGAGAGGTGACAATATCTGTTTACTGCTTGAGCTTCATTCCACTGAAGTGAATGGGACAGTGTGTGTTTGTGGAATTATGTCTTTTTCGAGTTTAACATTTTCTGTATTTATTTTCCAATCTGCATATGTAAGTGTAACCACAACGGGAAAAATATTATGAAGATTTGCTAAACAGACTGCAAAACTGTAGTTTCTAAAGCCAAAATAGATAGCTTCTAACCCATCAGATTGTTACACTTTTACACTTACAACCGTAACATGGATGTGTACTCAATTTTCATTTAATTTCTAAATCCACTAGTTTCACAATGAAATATCCGCCTCACATATAAATATGTTGACAACTTACGGATGATGGCATGCTTTCAAAAGCGCTAAAGCTATAAACAACTAGGAAACGTACCTAGCATTACCCACGTTAGCGCCTTAGCTAACACAAAGACTCATCCACTGTTTGTAGCCATCACAGGCTAATCGATAGATAAAACAATCAATGATGAATACAGTCGGATATACCATTATTACTTACAAGTCCAATAGCAACAAAGCTAGGTCACCATGCGTTTTGCAATGTGTAGCCTCCTTCAGCTCTCACCAACAAATGAAAGCCGGACCAATATTCACTCTGGTTCCCGTTTTTTTTTTTTTTTTTTTTTTTTTGCTTCTTCAGATCTCCTTCTTTTCTTTTCTCCTTCTGCCGCATGATTGCAATTCAAACACAACCGCGTTTTCTCCCGTTATATATCTGTCGAGGCAGCTCAACTCTAGATATACTCCAACCTATGGCTGGCCGCAAAGCCAATCGACTGTAGTTTTTACTTGGACTACAGAACCTGGACCCGACAGGGCGAACTTGTTTAGTGCTATTACAGCCGATAGAGGGCTCCAGAGCAGATGCAGAAGGTAACGTTCATACTGTTATGAGTTGATGGACCACCAAAACGATTTAGAAAAAATTATTTTAAGGTTACTGTTACTGTTTGGTCAGGCAGCTACCATTTCAGGTCAGATAGCTACCATTTACTACATGGTTGTTAGCAAGCTAACTAGGCAACTAGCTAACGTAACCTTTTAAAAGGGTATTTAACTAAATGACAACCAGATAGATAACATTATTGACATGATTTTAAGTGAATAAAGCATGTCACGGCAGTTCTACCACACCCACTTCACATAGTACCACTTCATACCCAGACTGGTTCCTAAACCGGGCAAAGTAGAGCTAGGTAGAGTAGGGATGTAGTGGAAAAGCCCCATTTTATATGGTATCTATAGCAATCTTACAAGTCAAGCATATTGTCAACAAGCAGGTGTTAAAAGCATGAAAGAAACACAAAACGGTTCTAAAAGAAGCTGTTTTAAAAGAAGCTAACTTGTTTGCTGTGTTATTCTTTAACACTGGGTGTGGTGAGCTTGATAATGTTGTTTGCTAGTAACTGTCATTTACTGCCAGGTGCATGTCTAGGCACCAGATATCTTCTGAGGTTGGCATGCAAAACGACTTTAATTAGTTTGCATGAAAATGCAAACTATTGTTATTAGTTTGCATGAAAATGCAAACTATTGTTATTAGTTTGCATGAAAATGCAAACTATTGTTATTCCCCTTCTTCTTATTCTTAACATTATTAGTTTGCATGAAAATGCAAACTATTGTTATTCCTTTTCTTCTTATTCTTGTTCTCGTTCTTATCTTCTAACAAATTTAATTCAGCCCGAACCGCTTAACCTAGAAACTTGGTTAAAACTTCGTTTCGTAGGTCTCGCTCATGCCAGGTGTGCTATGTATTTTTCATCTTTATAACTTTAAAACTTTTTAATCTATTTCTTAAAAACTATTAAAAATTTCACCCTATACATTTTCGATGGGAAATCTAGAGTGTAGGCTGAATCCTGCTGATGCCATGTCTCCTATCAGACTTAATTGAGCTTGAACCGTTTAAGCTAGAGACTTAATTCAAACTTTGTGCCAGAGGGCACAGTCATGCCATGAACACTGTGAATTTTCAACCTTCTAAGTCTTACACTTTTTAAACTACGGCAGTTTATCTATAAAACTTTTTTCTCCATTAACTAAAACTGTCTCTCCCACAGTGTCGGTTGGAACGGTTGGTTGGATGAGTCATAATGGGTCTTAGAATGTTCGTTTGAATTGAGTGCACCTGCTGCTAACTGTCTCAAGTGTCAAGTCCCCCCTTACTATTAATGGTTTCTAGTTCTGTATACTGAAGACTACCGTCCACTGCTCCACTCCACCTGTTTTAACTGTTTCAAATTAAAAGTCCTCATTGCCATAATATACTATTGACTTGTGTTAACCTATAATACTACTATGTAATGCTACAATTCACTACTGTGACTACTTACTACTACCCCATTACTACCACAGACCTCCTCTCTCCCTCTTTCTACCTGTCTTTCTTTCTCCCTCTATCTATCCATCTCTACCTCTGTCTCTATCTATCTATCTAACTCTGTATCTGCCAGTCTATCTATCCATCTATCTATTATACTCCCAATTCTATCTCTCTCTACCTCTTTCTGTATATATCTATCTATATCTCTTTCTTCTTTTTCAATTCTCTCTTTCTGTCTTTCTTTCTTGTCTTTCTCTTTCTACTCTTTCTCTTAATCTCTCTCTCTCTCTCTATGTATCTCATGTTTTAAGCTTACAGTCTGACCCTCCATCTCTTTCTT
>JAGFZM010000026.1:860528-880289 GCA_017657215.1 Limnothrissa miodon
TGGAATTACATTCTCTAGTTCCCCTTCTTCTTCTTCTTCTTCTTCTTATTTCCTAACGGATTTAATTCAGCCCGAACCGCTTAACCTAAAAACTTGGTTAAAACTTCGTTTCGTAGGTCTCGCTCATGCCAGGTGTGCTATGTATTTTTCATCTTTATAACTTTAAAACTTTTTAATCTATTTCTCAAAAACTATTAAAAATTTCACCCTATACATTTTCAATGGGAAATCTAGAGTGTAGGCTGAATCCTGCTGATGCCATGTCTCCTATCAGACTTAATTGAGCTAGAACCGTTTAAGCTAGAAATTTAATTCGAACTTTGTGCCAGAGGGCACGGTCATGCCATGAACGCTGTGAATTTTCAACCTTCTAAGTCTTACACTTTTTAAACTACGGCAGTTTATCTATAAAACTTTTTTCTCCATTAACTAAAACTGTCTCTCCCACAGTGTCGGTTGGAACGATGAGTCACAATGGGTCTTAGAATGTTCGTTTGAATTGAGTGTACCTGCTCTCAACTGTCAGTTTCAAGTCTCCCCTTACTATTAATGGTTTCAAGTTCCCCCTGACAGATTGAACTACTGATACTGCAGACTACCATCCACTAGTCTCCTCCACCTGTTTTAACTGTTTCAAATTAAAAGTCCTCATTGCCATAATACACTATTGACTTGTATTAACCTATAATACTACTATATAATGCTACAATTCACTACTGTGACTACTTACTACTACCCCATTACTACCACAGACCTCCTCTCTCCCTCTCTTTCTACCTGTCTCTCTTTCTCCCTCTATCTATCCATCTCTGCCTCTGTCTCTATCTATCTATCTATCTATCTATCTATCTATCTATATCTGTAACTGCCAGTCTATCTATCCATCTATTATACTCCCAATTCTCTCTCTCTCTCTCTCTCTCTCTCTCTCTCTCTCTCTCTCTCTGTCTTACACACACACATACACTCTTTCACTCTCTCTCTCTCTCTCTCACACACTCTCTCACTCACTCTATCTATCTATCTTTCTTTCTCCCTCTATCTATCTATCTCTACCTCTTTCTCTATATATCTATCTATATCTCTCTCTTTCTTTCTTCTTTTTCAATTCTCTTTCTCTCTCTGTCTTTCTTTCTTGTCTTTCTCTTTCCACTCTTTCTCTTAATCTCTCTCTCTCTCTTTGTATCTCATGTTTTAAGCTTACAGTCTGACCCTCCATCTCTTTCTTTCTTTCTCTCTTCTTCTTCGGCTCTCATCACCTTACTACACCACACATCCTTTTACATCCTCATTGCCATAATACACTATTGAAATGTTTCAAACTGTAATAGAACTATATAATGCCACACTACACTACTATGACAACTTATTTTTATTAACTCTTGTAACCTGAAGTACCCTATCAAGTCATGACTGGTAGTAGGTGACTTAGCACTGAGTACCACTGTTAGCATGATTAGCATAGCTAGCATAGTTAGCATGTTAGCATAATTAGCATATATGCTAATTATTATCAGCTACATCCACTGAGTACCACTGTTAGCATTATTAGCATAGCTAGCATATTAGCATGATTAGCATATATGATAATTATCATCAGCTACGTCCACTGAGTACCTGTGTTAGCATGATTAGCATTGTTAGCATAGCTAGCATGGTTAGCATAGTTAGCATGATTAGTATATATACTAATTATCGTCAGCTATGTCCACTGAGTACCACTGTTAGCATGATAAGCATTGTTAGCATAGCTAGCATAGTTAGCATTTTAGCCTATTTAACATATATACTATTTAACATCAGCTAAGACAACTGAGTACTACTATTACCATCATAACATCTTTCTTTATTCTCTTTCTCTTTTTGTCTTTCTTCTCCTTCTCTCTTTCTTCTCATTCCTAAATTAATTTTAACTATTAAATTAATTTGAACGTTCAACTATCCCACTATTAACTCTATAAACTATTTAACTTAGAAATTGCACTGCATTTTCATGCAAACGTAATTCCCTGGAATTACATTCTCTAGTTTAAGCATGTGTTTATTATACGAGTGAGTGCAAAGGACGAATTTCAGATGAATTACATATTGCACCTAACTGGCATTGCATACACAGTATACTATGTAAAGAGTTTGGTTAATATATTTTATTACTGTAGTTTTTTAACTCATGTTCAAATTGGCTAGCTAAAAAATGACTTTAATACTTGCATATAGTAGTAAGAATGGATGAAATGAGTTGTCCATGCTGAAGAATGTCTATGCTGTTCCGAGGTGGTAACCCCTAAACTTCTTTGGTAATCCTCCTTCAGCTCCCGGAGCCAGTCAGCAGCTGCTACTCCATCCTCTAGCTCAGGTGGCGCTCGGACCAGCTCCGCTCAGGCTGCCACTACGCCAGTGACTCCAGCCGCCTCCGCCCCCGCTGCTACCTCCCCCACCGTCACTCCCACCACTCCTGCGGCCCAGGCACCAGCAGCACCTGCAGGCGTGGCCAGCCCCACCCAGCCCATCCAGCTCAGTGACCTGCAGAGCATCCTGGCAACCATGAACGTACCCAATGTGGCTGCCTCTGGCCAGGGAGGTGAGTGGGTCACATAGGCCTCACTAGGCTTGTTTGAAACGACTGTTTGGTGTGTCTTTAAGGCAAGGCAAGTGTATTTATATAGTGGAAAAGACAAAATATGTATCAATTAATGCTTTGAAGGATTCAGGGCTATATAGAAAAGTAGAGAAATGGTCCAGGTCAAACCTTGGCTAATGGTAAAAGCAATCTTGGGGTGCTTTCACACTAACAGCGTTTCATTTGAACCAAAAGCTCTTAGTTTGGTTAGTTTTCGTTCGTTGAAGGCATCAATCGCACTCGAATCTGCACTAAATCAAGTGGACTGAGACTTCCAAAAAGAGGTGGTCTCGGTCCGCTTGACTCCACACCAAATGCCAAACTCTGCTGTGGTTTCCCCGGACCAACAGCATGACAGATTCTGTGGGAAAAGCCCAGGTCATACAGTAGCTAACCTTGGCAAAGATTAAAACCGACAATCTTCATGACCACATTAATTCAAATAGCGTCTTCTCTGCTTGAAATGACGCACTATGTCTTTGGCAACTCCGGTGCATCAGCAAACCATGACACTTTCTCGAACTGAATATTTTGCTAAAAGTGACAATATAGAAAATGTAATAGATGACGAACATGTCGCTCCATAGTGAGTCAAATTTTTTACCAGAAGTTTAACATTGATGAAACGTCAATCAGACCAAATGTAGTTCGTTTGCCATATGAAAGCGGATCACACTGCAGCCTACATGCTACATAATAAGACTTTATTGCCTGGTGCGGACCAAATTATCGAACTAGTGGTGTGAAAGCGCCCTTAAGGTCTTATGACAATCCATGCTGGGCTCTGGGGTGTGTCTTACGTTATTGTAGGCCTACCATATGTTACTAAAACCTTGCAGGATCTGAAAAAAATGTGGCTGAACTAAACCAGTTTGCCATGTTGTCACACATGTCTGCTTGGCAATTAGGGTGCCAGCTATTTCAAACAAGACACTTGCCCTATGATGCAATTACAACATATTATGACAAGAAAGATAGTTTGATTTGTTTGTGGACAGTTTGTCCCAGTATGTTCTTCATTTTGAATCTTCATTTTTTTTTTGTCTTGTTGTATCCTGTACACCCGACCTTCCCTCACACACCTGTTAGTGGACTTGGCCAGTGTGGTGACTCCTGAGGTCATGGCTCCCATCCTGTCCAATCCAGACGTGCAATCTCGACTGCTGCCCTACCTGCCCTCAGGAGAGTCCCTACCTCAGAGTGCCTCCGAGATCCAGAACACCCTCACCTCCCCGCAGTTTCAGCAGGTAACACACACACACACACACGCACACACACGTTCCACATTAATTCCTTTGAAATAGTATTGTATTAGTAAGACTGTTTCCTCCACCCCTTCCCAGGCCATGAGTATGTTCAGCAGTGCACTGGCGTCAGGACAGCTCGGCCCTCTCATGCACCAGTTTGGTTTACCCAGTGAAGCGGTAGATGCAGCCAATAAAGGGGGTAAGCATAATGTAGCTGCACTCCTTTCTCTTCACTTGAGGAAAAAGGCCTTTTTTTTGTTTAATTCTGTAAATGATTATGGTCTTAGGGCAGACTTTTGTCAGTAAATGCTACACAAGTAATCAAAACAGTATTTTTTTTACAGTATAATTAGGGGCTACGCGTTATGCCCACTAAAATGCCTAGGGAACATAGATATTCTCCTCCTGGCATCCACGACTCTTGTCTGCTCTGAATTTTTTCTTTGTACACCTGTCAAGAGCATCCAGATACTTTGCATTTTCATTTGTGGTGGGTGGAGTATAGCTCCAAGGGCCATTTTTTTTGAAAGATAAATAATTCATATTAATTATTTAATTGATTTTAATGTCAGTTGTTAAAGAAATAATTAGACAAACAACCGTGCATCGCAGTGAATACGTAAATTGTTCCTCAAGAGTTAATTTCTCTCCCCAGATGTGGAAGCATTTGCCAAAGCCATGGAGGGAGCCGACAGCAAGACAGAAGGATCCGGAGACAAAAAGGACGACGACGAGGACATGAGTTTAGATTAGAGGGCTTCTCTCTCTCCCCCACTCACATGCAGTGCTGTGTGTCTCTTTAGTGAAGCCTTGCAGGATCTTATCTGTCTGGAATGTAAGTGTAACTTTGTTTTGTAACACTGGGCTTAACCACCCCATTTTTTTTTACTTTGCTTCAGTAAAAGTATTTTGGGTGTCATCAAAAGGCTTTCTGTTTTTTCATTCCCATATTTGGACAAAATACAGCCTGTAATTTTTATTGTTGTATCGCTGTGTGCCACCTAGCAAGAGCATGTAAAGAGAAATGCAGGAAACTCTTTATCAAAAAATGTTTTATTAAAACCATTAAAAATACAACTATAAAGTTTAGGGGTCAATAAAAAAAGTGAAATTAGATATCGAATACAATTAGGCCAAACTCAGAGCTCAAGGTAGAATGAGTAGATGCAGACCAACCTTCAAAACTCAGGTTCACAGAGACTTCAAAATGTGCATGCCTAAAATGATTACATGTACACCCCAGATGAAATCTGTGTCAGTCAGGAATGTTGCGTGGTTTGGATATTTCTGTTTCACAAAATGCCTTGTGAAAATTGATATTGCACAGTCAGAGTTGGCTATGCTGGTGTCTGTGTGCTCTGTGTACAGGTGCAGTACTGTACATGGGACACATCCTATCAAACGACCGGAAACAACAAATCCAGGCCTTTGGGAATAAGACGTTGTGTCGTGGTGGTAGCGGAATTGAAAAACACTAAACCAATATATAGAGGTCTGGTCCAGTCTGGTCCAGTGTACCCCCCTCTCCCTCATTATGAATACATTTGTGCAGTCATCTAAAATACATAAAACACAATGATAATGAAGTGCCAGATTCAAACCTCTTTGTGTCAGATGAGTTAGGAAGTGACTCTCCTTTCAGGCTTACAGTACTAGCTCATTTTAAACAGATTTCTCAATCCTCAGCACTCACAGTGCCGATATTATACATATCATAAAATGCCAAAAAATATACATTTGTATAAACAAAAAAATATAAATATCTGTTTAAATTAACTAATCTCTTGAGTAAGCCCACCACCTGTGAGTTGGATACTAGTCGTGACGGACGGAGGCGTACAATGGGATCAGTAGGATCTCGGGACGGTGCCGGGGGGGGGTCTGTCTATGCGGTGGGGCAGCCCTGAGTCGTCACTGCTCCATGCACAGAAAGGGGCTTGGACAACATGGCCGGCCTGTGGTTCAGCAAGGCTCTTCTCACACAGCCATGGAAAGACGGGAGAGAGGGAGGAAGGCCAGGGATTTGGGCAGCATCTAGGGATGGAAAAATAAAACACCTTACTGTAGACAAGACAGAGACATTCAACTGGGTGACTTCAAAATGTATGCAGCACTGGTGAGGCAAAAATGAAGGAATTTCAAGAATATTCTGATATCGATGGTATTCATTCAAACCTTAACAATACACATAGTGAAGCATTCTCCTAATTCCAAAAGAAAAAGGGAGGGGTCTGGAAATCCTTACTAGGAGCACTGCCCAAGTACACTTTGTTTTGGCCCCCATTCTGACGCTTCTGCTTGGGTCCCACACCATGCTGACTGGAGCTGTCCACGTGGAGCTGAATGACATTATTCTTCTTCACAACTAGCATGGAAAACAACAAAGCACAACTACTCAGCCAACTGGGTATGGTTGGGCATTATAGTCCCTTAATGAGAGACAGTGGAACAGACCAAAAACATATTATTGCTTATTGTTCATTCATACTTGTCATTCTGTGCCATTTGCCATCACATAGTGACTCCTGGGGTGATACGGACACAGTGAATTCACCATTGCCATTGTTCATCACCACTGATACCTGCATAGACAAAAGACAAAACACTTTATCATCTAGTTTCACCTCTGCTGATTAAATAAATAAATAAAAAAAAGCCTAAGAAGGTGTGTGTGTGCGCGCACCTCTCCCTTGTGTAAGAACAGGCTAAGCTGCTGGTTTTTGTAACCAGCTGCGTGAAGCAGAAGCCCAGAGTTGGACACGGGCCGGACCTCCAACTCAATCTCAAAGTCACGACCCAAAAGCAGTGATTGATCTACACACGCAAACAGAGGGGTTTAATTCAGCAACACTGGAACAGCAACAGGGTTTAGTGGTTCTTTGTGCCAGTTAAAACTAGATAAGTGATCCACACAATACAAAACACCATATACTGTAAGTAACCATAGAAATCACTCAATCACGGAAAACACAGAAACATTTTGGAAATGCTGATACATTCCTAATCTATTTGGGAGCAGTTTGAACAGATGTCCAGCGTTGCCGTGGGTCCAACTGACCTATGAGAAGGTGGCCTCCCTCGCTTGAGAAGTAGACTCCAGGCTGCAGAGGCTTCCGAAAGCAGGGCACCACCCCCACACTGACGGGACTCGACGGGATCTGCTCATTCACCTTCAGCCCCTTCACACAGCCCACGAACCCTGCAGGCCCTGGAAACTACAGTACGAGGAGAACAACACATTAACACTTGCCAGTTCCCAACAAAATGCTTAAATGGAAAAATACAAATGCTTAAGAGGATCTGAGAGGGGTTGTCTGGTATCATTTGAAGAATCTGTGCCTTTACAATTACTTGTGCACATACTTTAAGTTATTTGCTGAAATGATGGCTCTGTTTTAAAATGTTAGAATTTATCACATATTTCTAACAATATTGAACCTAGCAATGGTGCATATCAGGTTGAGTGCAGTAGAGAACTGTTAAATGAGTATATTCAGATGAAATACAAGCACGCTTCCAACACACAGAAAAAGCAGCTAAAGCATAAATGAAAATGATCACTGCATCTACTCTCACCTACTTAATAACGGCTCAACTGGACTTTAAAGCAGTTTTTACTTGAGCACATCCAACCCCTAAAATGTCATTCCATTAGTCTAAGTCAATGATTCACCAGGATGTACTAGTATTAGGAATAACTCCATGTGCTCCACAAGAAAGGCTTACCGTGGATGCAGGGGTGACATCAGCAGGTAGACCTCCAATGTGCAGAGGGGCCTGGATGGAGCTCCTCTCCCCTCCTGACACCTTCTTGCTGTGGGTGTCAATGCCGTCTACTATCAGACGTACCTGGTCTCCCTCCTTTTTAATTATGACCTGAAGCACAGCACACACACTGTCAGTAAAAAATGCAAAAACATTACCAGCACTAACAGCGGACATTTTTCATGGCTCTTATACAAGGATTCAAGTAAAATTTATTATCATAAACATGTAGTTGCTGGGTTTAAAGGAGTCATAGAAAACAATTTTTTGACCATAGGAAATTGTTCTTTGAGGCTCAATAATAGCGTAAATTTGTGTGTCTGAAAGTGACCCAGGACCATTGCCAGAGCACAAAACGATTTGTATTCATGAAGCAACAGATGATTGGACCAGAGACGGTTCTAAGCGATCTTTGGTTGTATCTGTTTGGGTGTATCTTAGCGGTGCCAACGTCACTAAGCACCTCGTTTCAGAATTGGATTAGAATTGGAGAAGATTTGGTATGGTCTATTGGATACCTTAAGCTACCTAAATTCAACAATAACAAGGTAAATGCGATTGGACGTTTTAAAACTTGCCGTTAAATCCAAATTCAGTCTGTCAGCCATAACATGGGGTGCAAGTTATGAGCAACATCCCCCCTGAAATCAGAGGAAAGCCTTGCAAGAAAGCTTTTTGAGAGGGCAATTCTAATCAGGCTCACCTCATGCCAAAGGCCGTCATTGTACTTCTTGCTGCTGGTGATGCTGATCTTCCTCTTGCCTCCGTGGAAGTGCAGCTGCAGGTGGCCGTCACTGACTGCCAGAGCTACAGTGGTGCCGCCCTTCTCCCCTCCAGCATAGAGCACCAGCCCATCAGAGGAGTTGAGCCGGACCCCCATAGATACGTGCGACCTGTGGAAATAGTCAATGGAACAATCAGCTGTGCTGTATCATTTTACTTATCACTGCTGCAAAAGTACTACTGTTACTTCTACTAGCTCAGTCTATAGTACTGATATAATAGCTTTGATGCTAGGAAACATACATTCATACTAACAAACATTCAAACATACAGTAATACATTTCCAGTAGCCATTTGCATCTGAACAAAAAGCATGGACTGGGAACGAACTGGACTGGGAACGACTGCGAACCTTGTTCCATACACTAAATTTGATTATATTTAGTGCCGGTTTTGCTACTTTCTCAAGTAAATGCAATATTTTTGGATGAGATTTATGGTTTTTCTTATTTGTGGCTTTCTATATCTGGTATGTAAAGCCCACTGAAGGCCACACAGGCCACAAGTTCCTCCTCAGAGGAAGGCTAGTATAGGTTGAGATTTAGTGGTGGTAGACTTACGCCCTGCCGAGTGCCAGGGGGAGGGAGTCATAGCGCTGGTGACTGTAGGAGGAGCCGCTGAAGAGGAGGGCGTCAGACTCTAGGGCCAACAGCTCCTCCTGGCAGGACTCAAGAGCAGGAGGAACTTGGAACACCACCTCTGGCTTCCTCTGTTTGCCCTATACACACACACACACACAAACACACACACATTGGGAAATCCAAACAGTTATGAATTAAACAAACCTATAATATGACAAAAGTACACGTTTGATATGTCCTGAAACTTATATGAGATCTACCACAAGAAGTGTAATGCACAGGGTTAGGCATGTCTATAAGGACCTCGATCCAAGAAACAATCGGCATAACGTGTATTTTTATTTTAATTTGAGTTAAAGTTTGAACAAAGACGTCCCCTGTTTACCTTATGGTTCTTATGGCGAGGAGGAGAGGCCAGAATCTGTTGGGGCTTGGACGCGGCTGGACAGTCCAGAGGCACATTGACATTCTTTGTGGCCTTAATAAGGTTCAGCACCATCTGAGGTTCAGTGGTGCTGATCAGAGATGTGTAAAGGCACAGTTTAATGATAATAAATGATAACATAATGATATTAATAAAAACATCAATAATAACAAAAATAATAACACAATCCATTCCCATAGTACTTGTTTTTTTGTCAATACATAAAGAGGCTTTAGAGTTACAAATGCACAAAACAAAAAAAAAACAATTCCCTCACATTAAAACAGTCACTCTAGTAATTGTGCAATTAGTGCAAACCCACTCTACTAGTTCCTCACTACTGCCTCACCTCTTGACAAAGACGTTGCTGAGGCAACCAGTGAGGTTGGCAATGCCACCCGTGCTGTCTGTGCCCCCCAGGAAGAGAGCGCCAACGTTCTGTGACATGCGGTTGATTTTGTGGGCCATCTCTCCCTCCAGATCATCGTCCAAATACACGCGGACCCTACAAATGCCACAACCATTGTCTTGTCTCAATATAAATCAACCCTTACTTATGCATACTTATTAAGTTATCATTGTATGGCACTGCCATTACGATAAATGTTCCATTCGTTTTATTTTGACATTTTGAAAAGTCCATTTTGTGTTATTGTAAGTGAGAAGGACATTCTACCCATTGCTGTTGCTGTAGAATGCCACATAGTGGCTGTTGTCATCATTGTAGGTCTTCTGACTCTTCACGTCACTGTTTCCAGCTCTGACTACCACATGGCCCTTGTCCAGGTACACCTGGCTCACTCCATCCTGTCACACACACACACAAGCCATAAATGACAAAGTGCTCTCATGTGTTGCAGGAATTTTTTTTTTTTTTTTGCAATCATGAGAAATTGTCAAAGTTGTAGTTGTAATACATTGTAATACATTATATATATTTGTGATTGATTTTACTCAAATTTCTGTCCATGCAAGCATCTGTCTAGAGCAGCGCAAGTCTACCTACCGAAGCCTGGTGGTAGAAGAGGAGACCCTCCTTCTGGTCCGTGCGGAAGCCTACTCCAGCATAGAAGCCGTCCTTCAGTGCCAGGGCCTGGTCCATATTCATATCCAGGTAACTCTGACCCGTGAAGTGGGCCTCACGTACCACCTGGAAAAGAGAGAGAGAGAGAGAAAGGGAGAGGATGAAAGAGGGAGAAAGGAAGAGAGAAGGATTGGAAGAGGAAGAGAGGGGGGTGAGGGTGAGAGCGGGAGAATGAGTGGAAGTGGAGGAGAGGGAGCAGAACATCAGAGAGGAGAGGGAGAAGAAGAGGAGAGCCAGTGAAGAGTGTGAAGAAAAGGAATGGAGAGTTGTTTATTCCTCCTTCTTCAACTTATTTACTGTAAGAGAAATAATAGCCTTAAATAGATTGCAATTCTTGCAGCACAGTATCTGAGATGCTAGAGTCTATCTATCTTTGTGTCTGTCCCATGGGAGCCATTGTGGATACCTGAGGCTCAGGTGTGTGGGTGCTCTTACCAGCAGGTCGGCAGGGCAGCCATAGCTCAGGCCTGTGCTGTTCATCCTCTTCAGGTCTATGTGGGAGGACATGGCCTTTATGTTCCTGAAACAGCCCTTGACCGAGCCGCCCTTCGGGAACAGTGGCTTTAGGCTGCACACACACACACACACACACACACACACACACACAGAGTGGAATTGATTTCTCATACAGGGAAAGGACTGTTTTCTAGTAATGTACATCTATATACCACATGAACTTACAGTAAATAGTTATCTGGCCTAGAGAAGCTGTATAAGTAACATTGTGGAACAGGAGATACTGTAAGTGTGTATGGGAGGAGATGGCAGGGGATACTGTAAGTGTGTATGGGAGGAGATGGCAGGGGATACTGTAAGTGTGTATGGGATGAGATGGCAGGAGATACTGTAAGTGTGTATGGGAGGAGATGGCAGGAGATACTGTAAGTGTGTATGGGAGGAGATGGCAGGGGTTGCGCAGCCCAGTTGGCATCCCATCTTCAGTCCCCACCTTTCTGGCATCTTGTTGTCAGGAACCCCTCCTAGGTAGTACACGTCATTGAATTTTGGCAGATCCGTTTGCAAGTTGACAACGTACACGTTGGTCTTCTCGCATCTCACAATCACGCGCTTGGATCTTTGAATGATGATCACCTCGACCTGGTGCACGCATTCAAACACATGAATTCATTCTCATTGCGTTTCACACACTGACACCTACACAGTGGACGTGTGGGTGACAGGCGCTCCAGTGCTGTTGATTAGCAAGCTAAATTAAGTACATTCTGCTGCACTTCTTTAGTGTTTAAACCTACTAAAGATGTGTCCACATCACCACACATTTAGACCTAAGGTATTCCAGTGGAGTTCATGATGGGCAACTGTACTCACAGATTTGGGTTCAGCATCACTGACTGTCTGCACTTTGAGAGGGTTAGGTCGCGATAGCTTCTCCTCCGTGTCCTCCAAATAATAGTAGAGATCCAGGTTGCCATCCTGCACAGCCAGACACAGGAACTTCCCCTGAGAAATGGAGACAAAGAAAAATGAGTGTCACATCATCATCTCCTTAATCAAGTCTGCACATAATCAGTGTTTAGGCTCCTGCCTCTCTAAAGTGTCACAGCATATATTGCTGCTGTTGTTGGTTTCCTTGAGAGCACTCCTCTACACTGTTTGAAAATCTACCCATTTGTTCTATATTACTATACCTATGGTGCTAATCTATTTTGGAGTAGTTCATAAAACTCCATCATCTCAGGTTGACCGTTATCTCCCAGTGGACAGCGGAGGTGGAGTCATTAGGGAACCCCTAGGTGGGGGCGTGGGGCTCACCTCATGCTCCAGGAGCAACAAGATGCCATTGTGGGAGATGAGCCGGATTTCCTGTTCGAAGCGCTGCATTGTGCCATCACCCTTGAAGCTGACCTCGGCATAGCCACTACCGTCGAAGTAGGCAGCGTCCGTCACCCACTGCTCATTCGTTATCTGCTTGCCTCTGTCAGGGCAGAGGGACTGGAGGTTAGAAGGATTCTCTAAGCACAGTGCTAACACACACTAACAGATATACACAGATACACACCCATTCACTTACCTTGCTACCTGCTACATGAATGGAAAACAAAAAATCCTGCATTCATTTACTTTTTGGGTTTTGTCTTTGTGATGAACGTTCCACATTACCACCACCCTCACATTGTGAAAAGTAGTAGCCTTACATCTAATATATCAAAAGTTAAAGCCTTTTCCCTACATTAACTTTACATTAACGCTGGCAGTTACACTGGGTTCTGTGGCTGGATGTTCATGAAGACATGCAGGTAACCTTCATGCTCTACTGTGCCCACGTTGCACACAGATGCACACACAACTCACCTAGCACAGGGTTTGACCTCTGTCGTGTTGAGATTGAAGGTCTGCTCGAAGTTGTACAAGCTAAGCACCTCCTCGTTCAAGCTCTCCAGCTCAATGCAGCCTTTGAAGTTGGGCAGGGTCAGCTGGGGAGGGGGCTGAAATGGAGGAGACACCACAATTTACCTTGACTTTTCACCACCTCCAGAAATAGATGTTCGCATCACATCAGCCTAACACACTGTCTACATTCACACAAAGTGCCAACACACACACAAAATACCTTGAACGTGTCTGGGTAACCGCCTACGTAAAAGACGGTGTCTTCCGTCATCAGGTTGAGCAGACCACTGTCCCCTTTGGCCTCAATACTGTGTTTCAGAACTCGCCTCTCGCGGTCCTCAAATACCATCGCCATGTGCCCGTACTGCAGGATTCTATGGACAGATAGATGCACACAGACACACAACGTGGCTCAGTTGGCTGAAGCGCCATACCATAATTCCAGGGACCCGGGTTTGAGTCCGACCCGAGGTCATTTCCCGATCCTACCTCATCTCTCTCTCCCACTCGTTTCCTGTCATTCACTTCACAAAACGAAAGTATACAGAAGGGAATGTGAGTGAGACAGACTAAGAGAGAGAGAGAGAGAGAGAGAGAGAGAGAGAGACAGATGAAACTGGAAAATGGCCACTGTTCCCCGTGGTATAAAGGTACATAACACAAGAGTGACTCACTGAAAGCATGACATGACACATTAATTACACTTGCATGTTCACGACAGTTGTTATTAAGTAATGTCTGGATACCAAATAATTTCAACCTATTGCACAAAGAAAATGGCATAAACCTAATGACAATTCTACCCTTGCACAGACGAGTGAAGTTGCCATTGTGTCTGTGTGTGGAGCATGTGTCTCACCTCTCCAGGACGATGCTGTTGAACTGTCCGTCTGATCTGATGTCCTCCTGAGTGGTGACCTCAGCCGTCTCTCCGCCCACATTGTAGAGCCACCGCAGGCGCTTGCCCTCCAGGGTCATGGCCAAGAACTCCTTACTGGACTACAGGCACACAGACCAGGGCAACAGAGAGGACATTATGGTGGGCTCACAAACACACACACATTCACACAAACACTTAAACACACACACACAATTCACACAAACACTTAAACACACACACACACACACACACACACTGAAACGCTCACAAAAACACGTAAAAACACACACACACAGGTATGTTTGGAGAAACAGTCACTGATGTGCAACAGCATATTTCCAGCTCAGTTGTGTTCAATAACGTGCAGGTTCCTGTTGGTGCTTACGTTCTTGTTGCCCAGGTAGAACACAAACTGGCGATTGTCCTCTTGCCTGCGCTTGCGGCCGGGCTCAGGCAGGGTGATGTAGAACTTGAGGGACGTGTAGGCGGCCAGGTCGGCCAGATTGCTGGGGTTGCGCACCTGCACGCCGGACGTGCCGTTGAACTTCACAGACACGCTCACCTGAGAAGGGAACAGCAACAAACCTGAGGTCAAACCCTCATAGAGATAAAAAGGACGGAACAAAACTAACACTAAATAACTCTTTCAGCCTCCATACACTCTAAAGGCATCATGATGGCTGAGCAGCAACTGTCATCATTCATAATGCCATGCATAGACCATCCTTTGTCACATCAATGAAACTGTTAAATACCATACAAAAACGTAAAACATGTACATGTTAAAGTGATCAAACCCTACTGTGTAGATATTTTTGAAATATTTTTGTTACTCAGGTGCAACTCATTGCTGGTGGTAAAGGTAGGAAGGAACTGCGGTAGGATAAAAACTGTTCAAGTCTGAAGTGTTAGCTGTGGCGGCTACAGTACAGTACCTTGCTGGCAGCGTTGCGGGCCTGAGCGATGAGCTGGCGGATGCGCATGATGTTCTCGGAGATGTTGGGCATCTGGGCTGAGTGGTTCTGCAGGCGGTCCAGTTTCTTCATGAGCAGGGGGATGGTGTCTCCCAGAGCGCTCACTACAAACACACACGCACACAGGCACGCACACACACAACATAATGAACCATAATTAAATAAGACACTCACTCAAACATGGAATCGGACAACTGTACGTAAAAATACAGACTGAGAAAGCCATCAGGTAACACACACACATCCCCCCTTTACCCCCTCAGTAATACAAAGAACACGCACTAGACTTGTTGGCCTCCATCAGGGCGTTGTTGATGACATCGGTGCTGGTGTTGGCGTTGCCATACTGGTTCTGCCACTTGTCCAGCTGCTCTTTGATGGGCCTCAGCGTGTCCTCCACCTCAGCCACTGTGTTATTGGCCTGCTCCACCGCACTCTTAGTGGCGTTGATCACTTCTGCCGTGTCATCTGAAACAGACAGAATACACAGTGAAGGGTCTTTTGGGTTTGCCATCTTCTGTTCACCCAAAAACCACACTGTGTGTGTGTCTCTGTATACTTTTCCTTGTTTGTTTGTGTGTGTTTAGTGTGTTCTGATGAAGGTAGATTGACCAAAGTCTTGGAAGTAAAACTTTTCAGTCACAGATCTTATTGTGCAGTTTTTGAAACCTCTTACACGTGTTTCTTTGGCTCCTTAGAAGCTGGGAGTGCTGTGTACGACATTAAATGTGTTCTGGTTAACAGGTAACATGGATGTTCATGAAGGTCATGCAGACCTTTAGTCATGTTCAGGGCTTCCTGTATCTTGTCCAGATCGTCCTGCAGCATCTTCTGTTTGTCCTGGGCATCATCTAAACGTTCTCTCACGCTCACAAGCCTGGGCTTCACATCTGTCAGAAGAGTGTGAGAAGTCAATTGAGTCACTCATCACATCACACACACACACACACCACGATATTGCTCTGTTCTAAATATCTGCCAAAAGAATTATTAAAATTTTCTCCCAAGGCAGGCCAATTTGAGAACTACCTGCATCTCATGACAGAGAAAGTGTGTGAGTGAGTGAGTGAGTGAGTGAGTGAGAGAGAGAGAGAGAGAGAGAGAGAGAGAGAGAGAGAGAGAGAGAGAAAAGAAAGAAAAAAAAGTGAGCGAGAGGGTGCAAGTAGAGACAAAGAGAGAGCAAGTACTATTGTTCCTACCATCTTCCAGTTGCTTCTGCAGGGAGGTGGCCTCCTCCACAAACTCAATGCTGTGGTTTTTCATGTCATCTGCCATCTTCCCCAGGCTTGAATTTTTAAGATTCTGCATGACAGGTCGAGAGAGAGAGAGAGAAAGACAAATGCAACTCCAGTGAGAATTGTCCAAAATGCCTATTGGACAAGCTGGGTGTATTTGTATGTTGTACTTCCATTTAGCTAAACCATTTTTTTATAGTTTGTATTTTTATATTTGCACATTTGTGTGTTTGCTTTCTTGATTACCGGTATACAGAAACAACATATATATTTGCATGCAAGTGTGTGTGTGTGTGTGTGTGTAAGACCCTTACCTGAAGGGCATCCATGGCTGCTTTATTTGCTTGTTTGGCAGCAGCATCTGCCTCATTCACGCTGTCAATAATGTTTGTGTAGGCACGGGATGCATTTAGAGCGCGCTGGATAAAGCCATCCTGATTGGTCCCGTCAATCACACTGCACAGAGCACAATGCAATGCCCGCATTAGAATATACCGTGGGCCTCTGCCTGAACTTAAGCCCAGACCAGGTCAGGGTTTATCTGTGGCTAAACTTGGAACTACTGCCCATCCCAACAATGAGGGCCACAGTCCAAGCCCTGCTTGTTCAAGTTTAAAAATCAGCTTTGTTTTTTTGCCTTTTCAAACTGTGAATCCATGTAAAATGTTGCATTTTTTTTGTCAGTATAAACCCATCAGGAACACCATCACCCTTGTGCTCATATTCTGGTTTATTTTTCCTGGTTAAAACTACTGTAATAGATTTGCCCATCTATACATAGGAGATGACAAATGACATACATAAAAAAATAAATAAAATGTGTGTGTGAGTGCACACACACAAGCACACACAAGAATGCATGTGCACTCACCCCCACACACACACAAGCACACACACACACCTAGAAAGGTTCCGAGCCAGATCATCCAGCATCTCTGCATGCTTCTCTGCAGCCTCCACCAGGGGTATTTTGGTGGCAGACGGGGCAAACTTCTGCACCTTTTGTGCCAGAGGCTTACTCGCCCCATCCAGCTGCGCCGCCAGCCTCTCGTACTCCTGTGCGAGAGTGAGAGCCATTACATGTGTGAGTTAAGTGTGACTGCCACTGATTACACCAGAATAATGTGAGCTGACACATATCTATACACAGCTGACACATATCACACACAGCAACAGTATTGCTCTAAACCACACAGATCATGCATCATTACAGTCACATGGAAGCATTTAGCAGATGCCTTTATCCAAAGCCGTTTGAAAAAAAACAGGACCAACATTAAAGCTATTATTAAAAACATTGCTCAATCCCCATCACCTTAATATATACATTCATGGGAGGAGGGGGGGGGGGGGGGGAGAGAAAGAGACAAAGGAGAGATAGACTCTGTACCTCTTTGGAGTCCTGCAGCATGACGAGCAGTTCATTGACCTGAGCCACGTCATCCTCGGCCATCTCCTGCAAGTCCCTCACCTCTTTCTCCTTCTCCTTCAGTGCCAACATCTTTTGCTACAGAGGTACACAGGGCACTTCAATATATAGCCAGACAACTGCACGACTCTTACATCTTACATTCAACATGATTGATGTTGGTGTGTGAATGTGTCTCACTGTGGATATGAGAGAGCATGTATGTGTGCGATGGGCCAAACAATCTGCAAAATATTCTTCAGTGTCAAGCATAATTAGAAGTCTCTTCATTTGGAGACGTAGGTGTCACTTTTAACCCTTAAACACCCAATTAGCAGGTCCTGTTTAAGACTCCTTTAAGCTACATTTGGACTTTAATGCAGTAAAAGTCTGTGTGTCAATATTAATATAAAGAAGTAAAATGTTACCCTGTGTGTGTGTGTGTGTGTGTGTGTGTGTGCGCGTGCATGCTGTACTGTACCTGGCTCTCCTCCAGCATCTTCTGGTTGATGTTGTTGGCCTCGGCTGCGCTGGCTGTGTTTTTGATGGCTTCATTGACTGCGTCTCTCAGGTCCATGAGCTGGTCGTGGAACTTCTTCAGGTGGTCTCTGATGGCTTTGACCTTATCTTCATTGGCAACCGTGCTGTTCACCATCTCTGCATTCACCAGATCCAGCACTGAGAGAGGAAGAGAGAGAGATAGAGAGAGAGAGAGGAAGAGAGAGAGAGAGAGAGAGAGAGAGAGAGAGAGAGATCCATTGTACAAAATCAGTGATATTCTAAAAATAGTATGTAAGGGAGACTACTTTTCTATGTGTGTGTCTTTGACGTCTGCACTCACGTTTATCCGCCTCCTCCTTCTCGTTCTCTGCTATGCTCCTCTGCTGGTCCAGGCTGCGGAAGCGCATGTCCCTCAGCATGGTCTCCACCTCAGCCAGCTTGGCCGCCAGCACCTCCTCCGGCTCCTCCACCGTCTCATTCATAGCCGTGCGGTTCACCTGCTTGATGATGTCTGAGGAGCAGCGCGAGAGAAAGAGTTGTTCAGATATAAGACCAGATAAAGTTGCAACACAATTTAAATATATATATATCATATAAAGATATATTTTAATTATGTTGGCTTTATTTGTTTTAATAATGATTTTAAAACAACTTCATATTTACATCTTTGTTATGTATAGGTACTAAATGTCTAGGTACTAAATGGTTTTGCATGTAAACTCGGTTTTATTTGACATTTATGTCTGATTAAGCATCACTGGTGAGCTTGAGCTGTTGCATCTGGACTGACTGTCTACATTGACATACCGTCCACAGCTCCCATGATGCCTTTGATGAAGCTGTGCAGGTCCTCCGCCCTCCTGTGGGTGGACATGGTACTCCTGTCCAAGTCCTCACTTTTACGAGCCGTCACAACAGCCTAGAACACATTAGAGTTCAGATCAGTTTATATACAACAAGTTATAACACATCTTGTCAAAGCTAAAATGAGCAGAACAATTCTACAGCACAGCTGAAATGAGCAGAACAATTCTACAGCACAAAAATTAATCTTTTTAAAATGATTTACAAGTAATATCTATCAAACTCTATTATTACAAGAAAATAACAAATAGGGTGGCGTTAACAAAGTTTATCAAAATTTTACATTTACATAAAAAAGACTTAAAGGGTGCTGTTGTAGTTGGGGTGTGGTGTACTGTTCACTTGACTTTTAAAAAAATAGTAAGTTGAAACTAAAGCTAAAATTTTACATGTTCATTAATGCCTTTTTCTTTTAAACAAATAAATGATATAAAACAAACAAACAAGCCGTTTATACACTAGAATGGCAATCAACTCCATAGGCTCTAAGAGGACATGAGGTTTAGCACACTGCTTTACACACCTTAGCTTCCAGGTCTTCTATATCAGAGTTGATGTGCTGCAGCTCCCCTTCCAGCATGTCAGCTCTGTTCCTGCTCTCATCCAGGGTGCTGTTGTAGTTCTCTATGGCATTCTGGGAAATTGAGTCTTTTAGTCAGCAGAGCTTACAGTATATACTGTATGTAGCATTCTGTGCAGAGGGAATGGAATGTTCATTGCTAGTGTGGGCATAAATTGCACAATATCACTCATTAATGAGTGGAAGACAGTGTGTGTGTTTATGTGTGCTTATGTGTGCATTGAGGTCTGTGCAAAACTCACAGTGATGGCCTCCATGGATGCATTGAGGTTGTGTAGCTGTGCCCAGGCAATGGAGCTGGCATTGAGGCTGGTAAGCTGACTGGCCACAGAGTTGAAGCTGTCTGCCATGTTGTCAAGGTCCTTCAGCAGCACTGTCACACAGCTATCACATGCTGCCACAGACAAAAAAACAACAACCATACACACACACACACACACACACGATTAATACCACACTCTTA
>JAGFZM010000026.1:885179-902311 GCA_017657215.1 Limnothrissa miodon
TATATATATATATATATATATATATATATATATATATATATATATATATATTATATTATATATATACAGAGAGAGAGAGAGAGAGAATACTGTAGGCAGGAAGGAGGAATAAGAGAGATGTGAGAAGCTAGACAGAAAATGGAGAGAAGAGAGAGAATAGAAAGAGCTAGAGGAAGGGAGCAGGAGAGAGAGAAAGGGGTTCATCTCTCCCTTGACCTCTACATCTGAAGTCCATTCTTTCCGCAACTATCTGGCCTCCAAGTCTCTGTGCACACCATGGTAATATGGCAGCCCTCCCATCTGTCAGTGTTTGCCCTGATCATGCTGTCCAGTGGCCTTTTCTCTCTTTCCTAGTTTGGTGATGCTGAAGGGCTTTATTATTGAGGGAGGTAAAAATAGGGGCTGACATTCCGGGCTAAATGACAGAGGACGGGAGCGCTCTCTGTTTTCCCAAGCACACTTTATGAGAAGCCAGGAAAGAGGGTGGATAAGTGTGTGTTAAGTGTGTGTGTGTGTGTGTGTGTGTGTGTATTCTTGTACTGTATGTTCCTTTTGTACTGTATGTGTGTTTAGTGGGTGCACACAAAAGACTAGTAAAATATTTGAACAGACTCTCCCTATTAGCTGCAGTGAGCTGGGTGAGGACAGAGCTGCTGGACTCCTCCCGTGATGTGATACGGTGGGGAAAACCAGCTCTGGCAGTGTCAGATGATACTTCCTCCCTTCCTCAGTGTTAACAGATTCAACACTGACATGTCAAACACACTGAGCCCAAACCCTCAGCCTGAGGCCCATAACTGTCTGTGTGTGTGTGTGTCTGTGTGTGTTCGTGTGTGTGTGTGTGTGAGTGAGAGAGAGAGCGAGAGAGAGAGAGAGCGAGAGCGAGCTGTGAGGGGTGGGTACCAGGCTTCATACCTGCACTGTCCGCTGTTGCTGTCACAGTTGATGTCCTGGGAGGTGACGCCGGGTCGGGAGCAGTTGCACAGCTCACAGCCCACCAGCGGGTGGCAGCCAAAGGTTTGGGGCTCACAGAGGATGCACTCGGGCAGCAGCGTCCGTGGGGGGCAGATGCACTCGCCAGTCACAGGCTCACACAGACGAGTGCCGCAATTACACGCTGAACACATATAGCATGCATGCATGGATAAACATCACACACAGAACACACACACATTCCTCTTCCCCTCTTTCTATCCATCCCCCCTCTCTCCCTTCTTTCCTACCTCCCCCTCTCTCATTTTTAGTTATTCCCTCTTTCTGCTCCTCCACTAGTCATCACTAACCCCTATTGACAAAGCCCTTTTTCTTTCTCTCTCTCCCTCTTTCCCCGTCTCTCTTCATCTCTCTCTCTCTCTTATAGTTATTCCCTCTTTGGGTTTCCCTCTTTTTCCCTTATTCCCTCTTTCCCTCCACTAGCTGTCGCCACAAACCCCTCCTGGCCCTGGCGCTACTGAGGTGACTTACTCTCTCAATTATTTCTCCCCCTTTCTCTTTCTATTACAGTTATTCCCTCTTTCAGACCCTCCACTAGCTACCACCAGCCCCTCCTGGCCCTGGCGCTGCTGCTGGGTTGACTTACGTCTGCAGTTGGGGAAGCCCCAGTATCCAGTGGCACACTGCGAGCAGTCGCGGCCGATGACGTTGGGCCGGCACCGGCACTGGCCGCCGAAGGGCTCGCACGTGTCGCTCTCGGCACCGACCTCATGGCAGCCACAGGGCAGAGCGCCGTTGTTAAAGAACGCAGACAGGGACACGGCCGAACTGCGGCAGAACGGTGTGGCTTTGTCCACGCTGGGAAACAGTTGACGAGGAGAAGTGGACAGAACACGACAGAACGTGAGCATGAGTAGTGTGTAGAGCATGGAAAGTCTTTGAGTGCAGGTACAAGGTTAAGTGCTTTTAGAAATTTAATGCATCATAGCAGAGGCCTACACTTATATGCCCTTGACTCTAAAAGTATGCAATTCATTTTTATGAAAATCCACTCTAAAATGGTTCAGCATTGAGACCTGTGAGATTTTCCATTAAAGTGGTACAGCTTTGTTACTCCCCCAAGGATACTTTTTACAGGAGGGTAATCGGCTGATTTATGATGTTGAAAGAGCAAAACGACATAATCTATAAACATTGCATGCATCGCAGATAGGATATTGAGAAACAACTATTTCACTGGTACTATAAAACTTCAGGGAAAACAAACACATTAAGCAATCTTGAATCAACTGTAATCAACTGATATTTTTTCCCAGAATTTAAAATAACAAAATATAGCGCATTTTTAACTACTGTCTTTATTCTGGGTGGTCATACTCAATATAGAAGCTGTTCTGTCCACAGTTGCTGATGAAGTCATAGGATTTGTCCAAGCGTTCCTCGTCCAGGACCGTGGAACTGTAGCTGTTTTCAGGAACCACCAGCACATAGTCCTATGACAGAATAGCACAGTTTATGCCTTCAGGCCCCAAATATCAATCATTGCAACAACACTCTCCAGTTCTAGACAGTACATACTGTATCATCAGTTCTAGACAGTGCATACAAACAACATTCATTTACTGTGTGTGTGCGTGTGGGAGTAAATATAAGGGTGCTTGGACACAGCAAAGATTCCAGAACGCTCTGCTCTAGAACTTTTCGATCACAGTATTCTGGTCTAGTCCGGTACACGGGCTAGTTGGGCTGGCAGGTCTTGTTGATCACCTGTAGTAGACGCATACAATTACTGTACACACTGCACACCAGTCACTCACCAGCCAAAGACTTTTCCCGTCTGGCACACGCACGGTCACAATCACATCATGGTCGGTCACATCGAGGATGATCTGGTTCTCTGCAATCAAAACACTACGGCAACCGTATCCATGGGGACAGAAGGACGCATTGGCATGACCTGAGGGCAAAACAAAATGCATGAAAGAAAAACGTTTCCTAAATCAAGACAAAAAATCTGAGCAGCATGCTGTGGGACAGCACATGGCTTACCTTGCCAGATGCGGCCGCCATTGACGTACACCTGAGTGGTAAAGGTGGGATGCTCGGGCTGGTGGTAGTGTAGGATGAACACATAGCGACCCAGATCGTGCACACGCGTGGAGTACACCACCGCATTCTGAAGAGGGAGACAGAGGATTAACAGACAGGACAGAAACACTTGGCTTCAGACCGGTTTTCAAAAAGCATTGTGACCGAATACAGAACAGGCTGCCTTAAGAAAGAATTTATGATGCCTTGTAAGGATCGACAATCAAAATATTGATATTATATAAATACTAAGAATACAGTCTGCACTTAATAGTAACATGTTCATAATGCTTTATATACACAGTGAAGTTTTACAGACAGGACTTGACTTGTAAATGGAAATCTTGACTCATTAGTCACAATTTCTGAACTAAGACAATGCACCTGTTTAATATTGATATTATATAAATATAATAAATACAGTCTACACCTTTGTTTTTTACACAGTAAAGCTTTACAGACCTAATTTTATTTTGTTGAGCAAGACAGGACTTGACCGGTTCTGAACTAAGGACGCACCTGAGTGGAGTCCAGGTGGGTCAGGTCGATGTTCTCGGCGGCGGTGGCAGGCCGGTTGCTGCTGGGCCAGTGAGGAGCATCAGCAGCAGCAGCACTGGGGTCAGGGGGGGAGGCCAGGATGGGCTCCTGAACAGAAGACAACTGTCCGTCTTTCAAACTGAGAGCCTTTGGTGGGGTCTGGAACCGGGACGGGATGCAGGAACGACTGCGCAACAGAGGAATGGGACAGGAGTGGAAAGAAAGATGCAGTTACCGTATTCCATGTGACATTAGCAATTTTAGCACTGGTGACTGAACAACCAATACACAATGAGAGGGAGACCATTAAAAATGATATCATATTTAATATACTACTAGGATTTTTACGTATGTAGAGACCATGTTGAGGTGAATAAAGCAGAATCACTGTCATTTACCTGTCAGGTGTGAACCGCCCATGGGTGCTGATGCAGTGAACCTTGGGCACCAGGTTTTCCATGGTGAAGTCTTCCTTGGGGATAAGGATGACTTTGTACTAAGAGAAGAAAATATACAATTCACCAACCAAGTCAATCATTCAACATATCTCAAACTGACAGCTTTTATTGCAGTTCATTTCAGTAACGGCTTCAGTTGAGTCCTCACCAGGAAGAAACTTGCTCTGTCTGCAATGAACTGGAGGTCGATCTCAGAGGACAAAGAGAAGGCGGCCACGCTGTTCTGGGTGTCCACTACTACTGCGCGGCAAAGGAAACTACAGGCAAACAAAAAGAAAATGAGTTACAAGAACACTCAATACTTATTTATGTATGTATGTACATACATGTGTGTGTATACACACATATACATACATACCTACATACATACATACATACCGTACACACACACAAACACGTACATACATAAATACACACATCACTACTATGAACTCTGGGTAAACCCCTTTTAGCTGCCGCTAATTTTGCATGTAATACCTATGAGGCTTAAAAAGTGTGCAACCCTCAAACAGTGGGACTCCCCTACCTGTGCCCAGGGACAAGGTGCCACTGACCTGTATTTGCAGTGGGCCAGTGTAATGCGCTCCTGGCGCGTGTGTTCCCCAGGCGTGTTGATGGACACGGTGAAGACCTGGGCCGTCTCCTCCTCGCTGGCGTACTCCACCACGATGGCATAGTCTCCCGGAGCGTGCATCCTGCTAATCAGCTGCACATTCATCTGTAACCAATAAGGAAGAGTTTAATGAACTGCAGGTAAAAAATGGGAGCAGTTAAAGGTACTCTATGAGATGTTGCACGATTTTAGCGTGATGGGGAGATGCCTACGTCCTGTAATCCTGCAACATCTCATAGAGCACCTTTAACATGCAGGTGTAGGTCAAAAAACGTTTGGTTGATCTTTAGGAAGCTGCTTTATTGGGGTCATAAACAGACTTACGTCATTGCCACTGCAGATAGCCATGGTGGGGTGTCTGGGGGTGATCTTCTCACTCTGGCATGGACGGGGCAGGTGGTTATCCGACCTGCAACTGGCGTCGTTACCCGAAATGAACAGGTATTCCTCCAGCGACAGGTACTGATATTGCAGACAGCTACAACGGCATGCCGGATGGGACACAAGGTCAAATGATCCATTAGTCATCAGCCAATATTACAACGGGACACAGTATCTGATAAAGTTGATAAGAACAGAACATTGCCAAGGTTAGAGGGTGTTATGAATGAGGAGTTAAAGGGTCATTACTTCTGACTGGCATCCTGGGTGGGACTGTATGTGCACGGCTCGGTGACTTTGAACTGGAGGATGGGGGCCTCGTAGTAGGCACTGGGCAAGAGCACCAGGTAGTCCTGGAGAGAAAAGCAGACCAACAAACACAGCGGTCAGACCAATAACACTCACCTAAGAAACCAGATTAAGGTGCCCTTAAGCCAGCGGTAGGCACATTTTTTGACTTGTGGGCCACAATGGGTTATAAAAGGTTTCAGCCTTTAATACGTAGTAAGCATGGATAAGAAAGGCTTTTTTTAATTGCAGGGAAAATGATAAATAAATAAGGTTTAATAATATTATTTAATATAATTTAGAAAGGTTACACAGGCCGGATTAAAAAGCCCAGCTGGCCGTATTTTGCCTAGCCTGCCTTAAACACTTAGCCAACAACCAAGCACTGAGCGCAGACTGAGAGAGAGAGAGACTCCCCACACTCTGTTTGCTGCTGCTTTAAGTACTGTAGATCCTCCACAGGTGTTTTCCCTGCCACTTCACGTGTTCCAAACTCACCAGCAGAATGCCTTCGGCCTCGATGATGATGGTCCAGGTTCCGTTGTTCAGCACAAATGGCTCCACAAACCTGTTCTGGGGGATGCTGACGAAGGCAGGCTCTGAGCTGGGGGCAAACACAATCTCCTTGGACTGCTCCAGGCCTGCACAATCACAGTGAGGAGGGGGAACAGGAAAGTTAGACTGGTTCCAATGTCATACAGATATTCCAGTTAAATATATATCCAATTACATCCTTATCCTAGTCAGATAAAGTCGTCCATCATCCACACAACATCAGAACAGTTTAACAACAGAACAGTCATCTAGCATCTAGCAGTTCTACATGGATGCCAAGTAACAACTGTACTTCTAAGCTAATAATAATAATGATATTAATAAAATTAATATTTCTAGACTGTTCTGATTTAACTAATTGCACCCTAAGCAGAGATGTTGCTGGTAAGGCTTCAGGTGCCATCAGACATACCTCTTCCGCCCGCCTGATAGGCTTTGATTTTACCCTTGGACACGGTAGGCCCAGTGTTTACATATCTGAGGATGAAGAGCGTGAGGGAGCCATCGGCATCTTTTATATGCACCGTCAGTTTGACTGTGCTCTGCAGGAGAGGCAGGAGGAGGAGAAAGAGGAGAAGGAAGAGGAGGAAGAGGAGGAGAAGAAGGGGGATAAAGAGAAAAAGAAGTGGGGGAAGGGGATGTGTGACAGCAGATAACAAGGTCTGAGTTAAAGACCTGTCTTTAGGGTCGAAGGTTCCTACTGAGTAGATGAGGATAGGAGGGCTCCGTGCACAGCCAACAGCCAATCCCAACTCGAGAGACGAGACTACCCTTTTACTCACTCCATCAACCAATCAGAGTCACTAAATGGGACTACAGTTGGAGATGAAGCTGTGTATGGAAGCAGAGAAAGGAGAAGATAGAGGGATGAAAGGAGGTGTGGGATTGCAGGGACAGTGACAGTGAGAGAGGAAGAGAGAAGCAGGGTTGCCAAGGCAGCATTCCTACCATACTCCAGCACGAGCACCCTGCCTTCCACCTCCACTGGGCCGCGGTTCACATAGCGCAACACCACCCGAAACACCTCCGGAGAGCTCACCGTCAATGTTACCATCACCTTGGACTAGAGGGCACAGCCACCACAGCACCACAGATAGAGACAGATAGATATACAGATTGAGATAGATAGATATACAGATAAATAGATATACAGATAGACAGAGAGACAGACAGACAGATAGATAGATAGATAGATAGATAGATATACAGACAGATAGATAAAGAAATCGATAAATAGATGCAGAAGACAAAAGGCAAAAAGGAGAGAGAGGGTGAGAAAGAAAGAGAGAAAAAGAAATAAAGGGAGAGATAGAAAGAGGGACATACAGAGAGGGTGCACACAGAAGACAAGAACAAACAGAACAAAGCAAAGCCAGTCCTTAATACCACCACCACTAGCATAGACCTCTATAGCATAGAGCAGCTACACTCAGCATTCTGTCCCCCACAAACACCCAGACTATAGGTCTCTATGGCAGGCAGCTGGACCAGCACTGGGACAGCAGTGGCCCACACACAAACACAGCTGTCTACTAAGCACAGTGGCACAATACAAAAGACCAGAGAGGATTTCACAGGGGCCCCATTAGCATTTAGAAACATAGTTCACAGGCAGACCACAGGAATTTAGATAATACCATAGGGTTCATGTGGAGGACACATTCACTAATCACAAATTGATCTCAACACATTTATTTGCATTATAACAGACAAACAATGTAAATATTAATAATAATTTAATTTTAGTAATGTTGATCTAGTCATGTTGTTTTGTTGATCTGCTGCTTATCATCCTGTGTACACTGTAGTATATGTTGTGTGTGATTTTTTAAGCTGCTGGGACCTTGAATTTACCCTTGGGGATCAATAAAGTTTCTATCTATCTATCTATCTATAAATAAATGTAATGATTAGATAAATAACTATTTCACTAAATACACTATTCATGCTAAAAACAAAGAGCAGTAATTAATGACCAACAACCTTCAAAAGCTCCATTTGCCAATATAATTAAATTCAATTCAATTCAATTCAATTTTATTTATATAGCGCATTTTTACAAAAGGCATGTCACAAAGCGCTTAACACAAGAGGCCCAATGAGCAACAGGGGCAAGGAAAAACTCCCTAGCAGCGTTTTTTGTTTTTACTTGTTATGGTAGAGGAAGAAACCTTGGGCAGTTCCGACGGCTCAAGGGGCTAACCCAACTGCCTAGGGCAGGTTTTCAGTCTCTCAGATGGTGAGTAGTCCACTATTATTCCATTAGATACACATTTCAAGAAAATTTTACTTACCTGGACAGGAGACATCTGAGCGTAACCTCTCCAGCTGAAGCCCTCAAACTCCAGAGGATTGTAGCCAAACCTTACAGAGCGGCCGTCCAGCATGGTGCCGTCCTCAATCTCGTACTTCATGTGATGCAGGTCAGGGAAGTAGTGGTCAGTACGAGGCCTTTTGGGCGGAGGGGAAGGGAAATAAACCAATGGGCAACTAGGAGTCTAACAAGGGTGTCCAGTGTTGGTGGTGCTTTTTCATGTTATGAGTAATACAGGCTAGTAGGTTCTATTTTAATGTTCAACTGACTGGACATAGTGTCTTCTCGTGGTAGCTAACATGTTGGTAAAAAGATAGGCCTTAGGGGCAGTCAGGTAAAAAAAACAACTCACCAGTTGGCCCTTAAGGGTAGACAGGTAAAACACACCTGTGGCCTTAAGGGCAGTAAGGTAAACCCAATTCAACTGTTGGCCTTAAGGGCAGTCAGGTAAAACCACTAACAGGTTAACCTGTTAGTGTTAGGGGCAGTCAGGTAAAACTCACCTGTGGCCTTAGTCAGGTAAAACCCAACTCACCTGTTGGCTTCAGTGGCAGTCAGGTAAAAACAACTCACCTGTTGCATTTGAGTCCTTCAACATTGGGCCTGCAGCGGCACCTCCCGTTCCTCTCCCCGCAAGACATGCCAGCAGAGCCTCCCACATCACACTGACATCCTGAGGGGTGTCACACACACATTCATTATTGAAGAGGAAGGTTTTGCATCCCAAATGGATAAATATATGGATGACCCTGGCATGTGAACACAAACCCTGGCAGCCAAAGAAGTTGTGGTTCTGCAGGTTGTAGTATCCATCTTTACACACAGAGCAGGTTCCGCTGCACACATTCGGCTTACAGAAACACTGGCCAGAGTCCTAACATGGGGAAATCCAAGAAAATGATGACTTTAAATAACGTCCACTTGTTTGTCAGTTCACAAAGCTAAATGTGTGTGTGAGTGCATGGAAAAGAAAGGCCAATTATATATATGGCGCCCCTGTGTGTGGGTGTGTGTGTGTGTGTATGTATGTACGTATGTATGTATGTATATGTGGGCACGTGTGAGAACACATGTGTGATGTTTGAGCCTCACAGTGAAATTACACACACATTACAAATCCAAGCTCTTACCTGTTCACACTCTGCGACGCCACTGATTGTCCCTGATGTGTGGCACTCACATCCTGGGCAATACACACACACACACACACACATACACACACACACACACACACACACACACAGATATTACACACAGTGTGAAAGGGTTCCATCATATCTGGGCATTTGCTGAATGAAAGATGGAAGGATTCTCACTGGAGCATCCGTAAGGAGTGTCTGGGGACAGGTTCCAGTAGAGAGGCTTGCAGCGCTCACAGGCGGGACCCTCCACATGAGGCCTACACTCACAGGATCCCTGTAGTTTGAGTGACAGCGAGTGGCAACCAATCAGACATGTGAGACGAGATAAGCACAGTTTTTCAAATAGGACGTCTTCAAAGTCCTCACTGCATCCAGTTAATTTAGAGCATTTAACAAACAATCCAGTGGACTCAAGAATTAAAATTGATGTTCAATGAGAGGAGGTCATTTTTTTTTCTTACATCAGTAGGTTGGGTCACATGCTGCACAGAGCCAGCAGGATTGCAGGAGCCTACTTCAGAGGGAGAAAAAGTTAACATCAGTGTAAATTTCAGGTCTTACACAGATACCTAATGTGGGATTCTTCCGTCATGTGTAACATGCCTTCAGTAAAATACAAAGAATCAGCTGTGTCCAAAAAAATCCCCACAAAAAAATGAGCTATCATATGACAGCTAATATAAATATGACTACGTTAGTGAACATTTTGGTTTATTTGTAATATCTCAGCGGTAAGTGGAGGACGTGTTTACCTTGGCACTGGGGGAAGCCGTAGGATCCTGGACTGCAGGCGTCGCACCGCTGCCCCACCACATTGGGCAGGCAGGCACACTGACCTGTCACCTGGTCACAGCTGTCAAAGCGAGAGCCCTCCCTGGAGCACTGACATGCTGAAAGAGAGGGAGAGGGTGAAAGAAAAGGATGAAAGGATGGATGAATAGATAGAAAGAGAGTAGGAGAGACAAGGAGAAAATCCTAGCTAGTGAACCTAAGCTACTTTGAAAATACCACAGAAAAAGAAACCCTCTGACCTAACAACAAGTCACAGCCCAAGTGAATCTAGTCTCCTGTTTACAGATGATAAGCAAATACACGCCACACTAATCCTTGATAGCAATCGTCTGGCACTGGATCCACTAGCTCTTATGGTGAACAGGGTCAGGGAACAGAGCTGGCGGGGAGGAGGAGGAGGTGGAGGTGGTGCTACTGATGTGGAAGAGGTGGTGGTGTCACTGGTGTGGTGCTCACGTGTGCAGCTGGGGAAGCCATAGAAGCCGGGGGCACACTGGTCGCAGTTGTGTCCGCTGTAGTTGGGCCGGCAGTGGCAGTGGCCTGCAATGCTGCAGCTATTGTCCAGGGAGGTGCGTGGGTCACAGCTGCACTCTGGGTAATGGGAGGAAAGAGCATTAAAACACTGAAACATAGACTAGGTATTAACAACATACAAATCAACTTAAAATACTACTAATACTACGAATAATGCAAACACTTAATGCACATACAAATTATTACTAATAAGGCTTAGAATACTTAGTTTTATAATACTTAGATAACTTAGAATGCTTAGGCTTAGAATACATACAATATTACTAACACTAAATGTCAGCAACCAGCTATGACATAAGATGCACAACATGCACCAAATAAATGTATATTTGCATTCAAATAAATTAGCATTCAAATAAACTTATATAATGTATGTTTTTCTTAATAATTATATACTAGTTACATACATTCTAGAGAGATAAAGTGAATTATTATATCCACGTAACAGTGTCTTAAGTGTCTGTTAAGTGTGTAAATGTGTGTTGTATTAGTATTGTACTGTATTTAAGGGGGGAGTTAGTGTGCTTGTGAGGGAGGCCGGTTACCCTGGCAGTTGGGGAAGGAATGGAAGCCTGATCGACACTCCTCACAGCGAGGCCCCTGGAACTCAGGCTTACACAGACACTGGCCTGCGTAGTCACACACCTCAGGGACACTGCCAATGGTGCTACAACCACACACTACAGCATGCGCACACACGCACACCCAAACACATGTACACATGCATGCATACACACACACACACAAACAAACAGACGTACACACACAAGCATGCACGCAACCACATACAAACACACACACACACAGAAAACAGACAGAGAGAGAGAGATGTGAGGGGAGAGACAGACAGCCAATGAGGAGAAAAAAACACAGCAACCCCAACAGTGACAGGGAAGAGAAGCAGACACTCAAAGGAAACAAAGAGCAAATGTAAAAAAAGCTATCGAGACAGAATGGACAAGGAGCAGGGTGACAAAGGGACCAAGTGAAGTCAGATACACTGGGAGCATTAACCAGACGACTGACAATGGAGAGAGACGTGCATTCCACAATGGCACTCTTACAAATAACTAGTGGCACCAATTACGGATGGGCAGAGCATTACAGTAACACAATGCAGTGAGGGAGATCTGTTTGGACAGTGTGCGCTGGCACAGACTCACGTTGGCACAGGGGGTAGTGGAAGTACCCAGGGGCACACTGCTCGCATGAATGGCCCTGGAAACCCGTCCGGCACAGGCTCTGCCCCGTCACCGGGTCACATGACCCCTCATGGCAACCAGCTCCTGAGCAAGGGCAGCCTGGGGGAGAGAAAGGAAGGGGGTGAGTGTTCAGGGGGAAGATGAAGTGAAGAGACAATGTTTCTAAGTGTGTCTGTGTGTGTTTGAATGTGTGAGTGTATGTACTGTACGTGAGTATGTCTGCGTGTGTGTGCGCGCATGCACCCATTGTGTGTGTGTGTGTGTGTGTGTGTGTGTGTGTGTGCGCGTACCTATGTGTTTGTGAAGGTTCATATAGATACCACAATTTTATATTTGGGTATAGAATTGGCATCTTTGTGCAATTTTTTTTTTTTCAAAGACATGGATAGGGATTTGCTTTCCCATGCTCCAGAGAGTGGAACTAAACATTATGTCTGCTTTGGGAATGCTTTGTTCTCAGACAAGTGTTCGTAAAGTCCACTGACGACCCTTCAAACAGACTTTCTGATATATAGCCTGGTGTCTTCTCAGATTGTAGGAGTCAGAATAAGTTGCAACACATGTTGTAGGTCTAACGCAGTCTCTGGAAAGCAGAGCAGGGTCTTGGCACAATGAAACTCACTGTTGGACAATGTAGCTAACAAACACAAGTGCTCTGCTTAATACTGTATGAAAGACTGTTGGATTCTGTCTGAGCTGGGAGCATGTCGGAGTGTAAAGGGGTGTGAGGGTGTATATGTGGGTGTTCTGTGTCCATGTGTATGCATGTTAGAGAGAGTGTGTGGGTGTGTTTTTGTGTGTATGTGTCCATGTGTATGCGTGTTAGTGAGTGAGAGAGAGAGAGAGATTGTGTAAGTGAGAACGTGTGTGGCCATGTGTATGTGTGTTAGAGTGTGTGTGTGTGGGCGCGCACGCATGCCTTACGTTGGCAGTTGGGCCCATAGTGACCAGAAGCACAGGTGTCACAGTGTTCGCCTGCAAACCCAAGCTTGCAGATGCAGGTCCAGGTGCGAGGGTCTGGCCGACACGAGTTGCCCTCTGTGCCAGCAGCATTACACTCACAGTCTGGAGAGATAGATGAGACAGACAGGGAGGGAGGGAGAGAGAGTGGGGGGACGGAACGGGGGAGAGAGCAAGAAAGAGAGAGAGAGGGAGAGAGAAGTAGAGATAAGAATGGAAGAAAAGATGCCACAGCCAAAAGGCATGAAACTAACCCCTCTACAATGGTCAGAACACCTTCATAATGCTCACAAACAGTAATTCTATTGCCTGAGCAAAGATTAAGTACTTGTTCTCCTAATTAATCTGAGACCCAGTTCATTTCACCTTTAATCCTATGAGGCAAATCAATGCAGAGTCTTGTGGGGAAATACATCCTAATTGGGTGCATAGTTAACAGGAACCGGGCAGCCGACCAGTAAAATGAGAGCAATCCTAACTTTCCACCAATCACAGCCCGGGGAAGGCAACATGCTGCCATCATCAGCACCAGAGGTGATATCATATGGCTGTGCAAACGCATGCATTTAGAATGCATTCTTAGCGCATTTCATTCCTGTGGCATTCCATTCCATGTCAGTGGACCCCAATCCTGTCTGAAAGGCTCAGGGAGCTACGGTGACGAGCACGGCTGAGCCATGACCTTGCCCTGAGGGAACGGGAGAGAGAGAAAGAGAGAGAGAGAGAGGGAGAAGGAGAAAGAGAGAGGGGGAGAAAGAGAGAGGGAGAGGAAGAGAGCATCTGCGGTCCGGGGAGGAGGGACAGGTGGAGGAGGAGGAGGATGACGACAACGAGGAGGAAGAGATAGAATGAATAGAGCTCTTACTGATGATCTCTCCCACCGGCTTGGCCTCACTGTTGCCGTTGTCGGGGTAGGTGGGGATGATGGCTGGTGGGAGGGGGGGGGGGGGGACATTGGGTGCGTGCATAGGTATATGGTCACAACACAAGCAAAGCAGAGCAAAGCAATCAAAGCAAACACACACACACACTTGCACATATATACACCCACATAAACACTGATATTTAAAACATGCGTCCTGCACACAAGCATCCATATGGAGCGTGGGGATGAGGCTAGGGCTTACGATAGCAGTGAGGGAAGTTGACGTAGCCCTCGGCACAAGCCTGGCAGTTCTCTCCAGTAAAGTTGGGCTTGCAGTAACAGCGGCCCGTCATATCCTCACAGGTGCCATCAGTGAACTCAGACTGGCAGGCACACTCTGTAGAAAACAAAACAAAAAATGAAAAAAAAAAAAAGGCTGTAAAAATTGGATTGCAAGTTACCATGAGCAGCCGTCCATTTATTGTATAGGAAGCCTTCAGAAGAGTGATTCAAAAGAGGAATCTGAGGTGAAACTATCCGATTCCACATGACAAGATCTGAAACAAAGACTAAATAATGAAGTGACCAGTAGGGAACTGGGCTAAGGACATATGAAACTGAAATTAGGCCCAAGTTATCCATGTGTCTCATTTAGTTGGTGTTAGCTTATGGCTCGATAGTTGGTCTATGAAGTATTTCAAATTTCAGTTCAGTTTCCTACCAACAGCTCTCAGTGACCTGGAACATGATTCATATTGGATTTACTATTTAAAGAGCTGTTCACACCAAGAACAATAACTATTGCTCTAATTTATATGAATGGCAAATCTGCAAATCAGCTTTTGCGTATTTTTATCTGCCTTGTTAAACAGTTTGTGACCCAAGGAAATGAAAAAGTGCTGTATAAATAAATTAGACTTGCTTACTTACAACTAACTATAATGTTGATGCGTAATGATATTGTTGGGATCACTCAAAATGTTTTGTCTATTAAAAATTTGAAAGCCAATCAGTGAACATGTTTTCGATGTTATTTCATTCACACAAACCTAAGTAGGACAAACTTAAGTAGTAATCCGTGGATCTGTTGACGGAAATATCGCTATAGCTACAGTCATCATTGTAGTTATTGTTCCAGGTGTGAACGTGAGGTGAAAGGGAAAGGACAGAACAGAGGAGTTGTAGGATGACCAGGATGCCATTAGAGATGTGATGTCCCTTACGTGAACAAGCGTAGGGGGACTCCAGAGGATGGTCAGGTGACCTGTAGTATCCAGGGATACAGCGCTCACAGTTGATTCCAGTGGTGTGGTGCTAGAACAACAATACACTCCATATAAAATCACTGATATAATTAACAAAAAGAGTGACAACAATGATAACAATGACACCGTAATAAATAAATGTTATCTTTACTCTTATGACATTTGACTCCATTGCATTGCACAACTTTTCACTTGTCCTACTTTGGCAAAGGTCACAGCTCTTACCTGGCATTCCAGACACACTCCGCCGCCCCTGTACTCTCCCAGTGCGTTTAGGCTGGCTCTCCTGGCGTCCACTTCGGGGTCATAGTAACACTCGTAGGAGTGCCGGTGACAGTTACACGCTGGAGGGAGACACAGGAGACCATGTGGTTGTTACAACTGATCTGTGCGGAATGTTTGGCACGTGACGGCACTCACAAATGGCGGGCAAGACCACACATGAAAAAGAAAGGAAGACTACACTAGACAAAACAACAGCCACTTGCATACAGCATTTTACTGTGTCACTATAATGAAAGGAAGACGGACACACACACAGCCTGAACAAATAGTGGATATGATCCACCTGGAGTGGTTTATCTACCCACAGGCACAGGTGCCACAGTGTGTGTGTGTGTGTGGGAGAGAGAGAGAGAGAGAGAGAGAGAGAGAGAGAGAGAGACAGAAAGAAGAGTCAAGTAATTTAACTGAAGTAAATAAACACCAAGAGACTGTAATAAAGTAAGACAAAATGGACAGATTCTGCATTGAAGACGACCAAAAAGCCCTTCTGGTTTGTCTGAACCTCACCACCTTGATGGTTGAAAAACACACAAACCCATTACACCTGGCAGGTGTCCAATTGGTCTCTCTAGTGATTACCATTAGGGCATGAATTTGGCATGATGAAAGAAGAGACTCTTTCATCTGAGATCAAGCGACAATTAAAACCTGGAGCCTCGTCTTCTAATAACAGGAATTATGGCTGCACTATTATTTTAAACCAACACATGGCATCAAGGAGTCTTAAATGCTCCCCTGCAAAGCAAACATAGGTCTTCCGCATGCACTTCTCATTTCCCAGGTAGACAGGCAGACATATTTCCGGCTGACGACTTCGCTGGTTCTCACAGCAGTAATGTCTTTGGTCTATTGACAAGGACCATGATGCCACACTGTCAGCAATGCCTCAACTCTGGCTCTGAAATAGTTTGGGGAGCAACTCACCCTCTGGTTTTTCTCATTCCCTGTCAGACTCTTTAACAGATGCGGCTCCATCACCACGTGTGCAGGAGAGTGAGCGCAGAAGAGGGACGTTAAAAGCCCATTCTTTTTGGTGAAGATGAGGGGTTTGGCAGGAGAGAGGAGGGGGCTATATTTGGCAGTTCACAGATTAGATTAGAAGAGGGGTGGGTGGGGGGGTTGCGGACATGCAACATCCGACTGGTGTGGAGCTCTCCCGTTTGTTGGATTTAACCTGATGTGGTCCTATTTTTACAGAGCCTGACAAAAGCCATGCGGCATGGAGCACCCTATCAACCTTTCAGTGACCGCAGGGTGAGCACGCAGACTGCCAGACGTCCCCTCTTATCGGAGCCTTTGATGTCTTACTGAAGGCTTTGTCACATTGGCACTATGGTCCCCATCCCCCACCCGCATATACACTCACTGACTGACACCTGCACTCTCTCTCTCTCTCTCTCTCTCACTCACTCGCTCACACACACACACAAACATATGGACATGTACACACACATACACATGTTCGTTCACGTACACCTACACCCTCACACACACACATATAAACACAAACACACACACACACACTGACTACTTTATCTAGCAGTGTTTGCTGAAACAACACAATTAGAAGGGCCAGAGTGGCTGCTTTTCCTCGTCTAGTGCCCTTCTGTTGTTTTGAGATGCCAGAAAGGGGGAGCGGTGTGTTTGTTTTAGCCTGCCAACAGAGATGTGGACCCCCCCACCCCACACACACCCCCCACTAGCAGGGGGAAGGTCTCATATTGAGTCCTGGATTGGCCTTCTGCAGCTGTGGACCTATGTCAGGGTGACCCTGGTGAAGGAGTAGAGAGAGAGGAAGCCCAAATAAAACAACAAGAGCCATGGTTTTTTTGCTCTGTGTGTGTGTGTGTATGTGTGTGTGTGTGTGTGTGAGAGAGAGAGAGAGAGAGAGAGAGAGAGAGAGAGAGAGAGAGAGAGAGA
>JAGFZM010000026.1:914832-938534 GCA_017657215.1 Limnothrissa miodon
AGTGAAGGCAAAAGTTGAGCCAACGGCCCAGCCTGGGAAATAGGCCTGTTATGTCAAAATATTGTAGATTAGATTAGATGGGTTTAAATTCAACTATTGGCATTACACATAAATATATATAAAATATAAGCAACTGGGTTTATTTTTTGGACTTTCTTAGACTGAATACCTTGACTACCTATGGTAGTCAACTACCTGGATGCATGAGAATCTTCACCGACAGGCCTGTTATGTGTTCCATGGCTGAATGTAGTTATTGTGTTCAGATGGCAGGGCTGTGCTCAGCAACACTAATATACAGTACAGTGCATCTCCAGCTAAGAGGCTGCACACATTGCTGGCCATTCAGCAGGATCCATTGGGACTGGGTACAAGACCTGCCTTCAATACACTGCTTTAATTTGGCACAATCAAATGGAGGACCATGACCAGTCATGAATGAGATGACACACACACACACACACACACACTTATACATACTGTGCAGAATGCACGCTAAGAGGTGCCAACTTTAATTAACATTTAACATGATCCCGTGGGCCAAATAGAATTACACTGCAGGCCTGAGTTTGACACCTGTACACCAAGAGGTGCTGTGAAATAGCGAGAAAGGAAAAGATGAGGGGACAGAGAGACAGACTGAGAGAGAGAGGGAGGGAGAGAGAGAGATCATCACCTACCTGCTGCCCTTGGTGTCATACTGTCTCATGTTCTTGATGAAGTGGATCTTCTTCATCGAGCGAGGCTTTGGTGAGCCGGAAAGATTTCGGGACCTGGAGCCAAACGGGGTATCGGGGCCAAAAGAAGGTGCCATTGGGGAGGGGTGGAGGGATGGAGAGAGGAGAGGACGAGAGAAAGAACATTAAATCAACTCGCCTGTCATTTTAAAGGACGGTTTTGTGGCTCATCCAAGTCAGATACCATCTATTTTGCTGACACAATCAGATGTTGAGAATATAGATCTTATCTGATTTAACACACCAGCCTCGCCTTTCGGATCTCTAGTTTTCAATTCGACAAACCGGGCACAATGCAGTCGTCCTTGAGGCTGACAAAGGTGCACTTGACTTTTTTGTGCCCGCACATTCGAAATGAGAATCTAACCGCTCCCTGTTGCCGACGGCGATATATATCAATACCTGGCACTTACAATAAGAGTGTGTCCTTAAAGCATACGACAGTCAAGCAGAAGCATAATGACACAAAGTGTCCTGAAAGGCATACACATATAAAACCTCCTCAAGTTATTCTGAAATTCCCTTTTTTCAAGTGCCAACAGGCTTAATGAAAATCAAATGTTGCTGTTGTTGAGGGACCTTGACGGCTCTCTCGTGCTGTTAGATGCCTACACAAAAAGCAGACTTGGATGAAAGGTACTGGAATGGCACAAGTTATGTCAGGCTGGTTTGTTTCCGTGTGCCGTGTGTGCATGTGCAATGTATGTGTGTGTGTGTGTGCATGTGGGTGTCATTAGTGGTGTTGAGAAGGCCAAGACAGGGCTTACAGTATGCATGTATCTACTTTAGTCCTCCAGAATTCAAATGAATATGTACACTTGCTCCTTCTCTGTGTTTTACACACACAAACACTTATGCTCTCTCCATTCATCTTACTACTCAATATGTCAAAGCCTTATAGGCTCCACTGCCAGCTGCACTCATTATGACTGAAAAGAGCCCACACAGTTTCTTTCTCCCCGTGGGCAGAGCTCATTAGAGCTTGTGAAACTGCTTCTGTTCCTCATTCATTATGGCTCAAAGTGAGGGTCCTCAGTAGCGAGAAGTGGTGGAAGAGAACTAGGGTAGGCCCTTAATGGATTTTCTCTCCCATCTTTGAACTTCTCCTCTGGCTGAGGCGACACATGTTCTTCACAAGCCTCTCGAAGCAGACTCGGAGTTGAAAGAGTCGCTGTCATCCGACTGTGAATATGTAAGGGGTAATGTATTGTCTGTTGGTCATTATTGTTACATTTTTCCAGACAGGACGAACAGGACCCCTGATGCTGACAACCGTATCCCAGCACAACTCCAAGTCTGCGTCCCACTCTTATCGAGTTGAAAGGTCGCCGTCATCCGAGCATGATTATATGTGAGGGGTTATGTATTGCCTGCTGGTCATTATTAGAATATTTCCCCACAGTAGGAAGAGGACCCCCATGCCTCTTATTTTCATACGGCTCCTTCTCCAACTTAGGGTTGAAGACTGGCTGTCATCTGTGTTTATACTGTATGACATAATGCACTAGTGCTTAAGTGGTCACACTGAGTTCTTATTTCCTCAGACTTAAGACACACTCTTTATCCTTTATGTAAAGCTGCGCTCTGACCCAGATTTCTGCTTCAACCGTGGCGATTGTGCGTACAGTAGGCTTGAGAGAGTGAGAGATTTTAGCAGAAAGGACAGGATGCCATTTCCTGTGTGGAACATTACACACACACACGTGTGACAAAAAGGGGGTGAGCTGATTAGTGTATGTATAAGTGTGTGTGAGTGTGTGTTTTTCTCCGCCTTCTTTACATCTGAAGACCGTTCTAAAACATTCAGTGCAATTTCACTTCTGGGGTGTGTGCTTGTGTCACTGGCAGTGACGTCAGCCTCGAGTCATGGCTTGGTTGCATAAGACACAAGTTTCTTTCTGTGTGTGTGTGTGTGTGTGTGTGTAACTGTGTGTGTATGTGTGTGAGGGAAACAGCCTGTGAGCAATAAAAAAAATCAAACAGAGTGTGTAAGAGTGAGAGAGAGAGAGAAAAAAAAATGAAAGGGGGGGGGGGAGAGTAGTTTTTGGTTTTGGGAATGGATAAAAAGGGACCGTCTGTTAAGGGCTGAACACTGTTACGCAAGCAGGCCGGTAAGCATATAACCCCCCACCTCTGCTTCCATCTGCCCCAGTGTTTGTGCTCCTAAAGAGGGTGGGGGGATTGACCTTCCACATTCCACACTCACAAACACACTGGGATTATCAGTGCAGGTAGGAATACTTTGTGTATATGCGTGTGTGTGTGTGTCAATGTGTGTGTGTATGACACATGCTGAGCATATGCGATTGCTCTGGAGAGTGTATGCAGCATCTGCACAAAAAGCATAGACCTTCCATGGACAATCAATTACCTGTGTGTATGTGTGTGTGTGTGTAAGAGAGACAGAAATAAAGAAAGAGTGTACACAGACTATTGTTTAATACACTTCTACCACATTACTAGTAATCTGGAGGCATTGGACTACTAGCATTAACTGCATGCACTGCATCACTACTCCTGATCCCTCCTTATTTCTTACTCTCAAAATGTCCGTCCCCCATATTCTGGCTCATCGCTCTGAAATGTCTTTGATCAGATGATGGAGAGATAAAGGATGTCCCAAAGGAGGGAGTGGAATGAGAAAGAGGTTCAGATCTGTGTTTGCTAAGCCACCATGACTGCTTTCCTGCAGGGCCTTGACCTCCATGACACGGCTAGGGTCATAAGATTATATTGCTGGAACCAGCAACCACCACACACCACACACGGCAGATGGATGACCAGGATTCAAACACTTGAATCTGTTATGACAAAACAACACACATGACCCTGCGTTTGCATTGGCAACCTACAGTACACAAGAAATTTGATTTCTAGAAACTTCTCGGGCTTTTGTACAAATTCTAGGTTTTCCATTTTCACAAGAATGGGTGTTTTTATGTCATGAGTGGTGGTAAGCAGAAGAATGCGTTTTCCGTGCCTCTTTGCAGCACCATCCTCTTTAGAAAGCTCAGCCAGTCCTCTGAAAGGCCCTCTGTGTTTCAGCCAAGCAAAATAATCAAGTAAAGCCTGTGGTATGTACGAATACCTGACTAACACCCAACTGAATCCCCCCGACAAGGAAAAAAAGATGCGGCTCACATCAAACTGTGACGTTCTAAGTACATGTGAGATGATGTGCTGGAACTCTTTAAACTGGGGTGAGCCTTTTTGCATCAGCTGTCAAATTATGTGTTTCAGATGAGAATCAATCCAGTATCATACTGGCATATCAATTTTGTGTGAGATAAACTTAATAAAACATAATAAAAAAAGCAATTTACTCTTGTCTTTCTTCTGTGACTGTTCTCATTTTTGCATGGCAAGCTTAACAGCCATTGGCAGATTGCTGGAGATAAACATCAAACAACAATGAAAGAGGAGATTACTGTAGAGTCAGCATTAAGACCCAACAGTGACTGGGAGGCACCAGATGTATGTGTGTGTCTGTGTGTCTGTCTATTCATGTGCATAAGTGTGTGCATGTGTGTATTGGTGTGTGTCTCTGTGTGTGCATGTGAGTGTGTCTTCTCATTCCTCCCTCTTTTCTCAGACTGGTACATTCTGCATTTCTTAATCTCTGGTACAGAGCAGCACAGCTATCCAGAGCTAGGGATCAATGGCTGATCTCGGCCCAAAGCTGTGGACTTGGCTGGCACTCATTCAGGCTGAGGTAGGCCGTGCGGCCGCTGTCACGTCAATGGGCTATTTGGCAAAAAAAGAAGAAGTTAATCCTCACCTTTACTCCGGTGAGGATGGACAGAAGCATTAGTACGGTACTTCCAACTCTCATATGGCCCACTGCTACAATACGGGAGCTGTGGATATGACTGTGCTTGTATGGAGCACTGGGTTAGCTGTACTTGGACACAGTTGTACTTGGGGTAACTTACTGAAGGCACAGTGGCTGTTGCTAAAACTGGAAGGCCGTCATGATTACATGTACAAGATTAAATGTGCACCATAATGGGTTGCCAGATTAAGGCTGGTGCTTGCAGTCCCTCTCCTTCAGTAAACAAAATAGATAAACAATGTGTACAATTAATGTGTATATATTACATTATATATATATATATACAGATAGATATATATTGCTTAAAATCGACTAGTGTGGCAGTCTTCATTGGCAGACCTGAGAGTCTACATAAATTATCTATTATAAATTCTCTATAAATACATCTGGGTTTATTCTGTTCTATTCTAGAATGTAAATAAATGGATTGAAAAATATGCCCTCACGCTTTAGCATAATTTCACTCCAAACATCCTTGCCTCCATACTTTTGGCAGTGAAAAGCTTCATATACATCAACACTGCGGGAAGATCAAATATCATTATAGCAGATGCAATGCCTCAAGCTCCTGAGAAAAAAAGGGGTGCTGCCAAGAGCTGTTATATTCCTGCCAAGTTTCACTTCTCTCATTACACTTCTTCCTGCTTTCAGGGAAGGAGGAGAGCACCTGTAGCAAGGCCATTTATGCCTTGGCCAATGATGCTGGAGAAGGGCAAGGTCACTGGGGCATTGCAATGTCACCAGTGGCCTCATATGTGAACTTGGCCTTTCTCTGCAAATGATAGCACTGACGTGATCATTGACGTGATGGAAATACCATTTAGAGAGGATGGGCCTACAATTAACAGAGAGGAAAGAGAGAGTGAGAGAGAGAGAGAGAGAGAGAGAGAGAGAGACAGAGATGTTATCTTCTCTCTGGGAGGTGGAGAGCCAAGTTTTAAGTGCAGTGTTCCCCTGCCAAATCAGATACTTCAGCCACAAATGACTCATGTTCCTCAATAATATCTATATGATAACCATCGGTTTCATGATTTTAATGTTTAGGCATCATTTGCAAGTTTCAAGTTTCTCTAAGGATGAGAGAACTTTCTTGGCCCAATAAGGAGTCAGCCCATATCTGTGTTCTTTAAGAGGGATGTTGGTGGGTATACGAGGCGTACTTTACACAAACTGTGTCTCATTTATTATTACGACTATTATTATTGTTATTATTATTATAAAATTGCATATTTCTGAAAATGCATTTTGCACCTTTTAACTTTTAACAAGTGTGATATAGATAAAAAATATCCAGCCAATACAATAAATAACACAAACAGAAAGAACTATCTAAGGTGATGACTTTTCCAGGCTGAAAGGGCATTTAAAACCAGCCGATAAATGCCATAGGAGCCAAAAAGTAAACCAACCAAAACATAAGCAAAGAAAGAAGAGAATATTTCAAAAGTACATCATGGCAGCAGTGAATGCCAGTTTGTCAAGAACAAAGCTGTTTTTCCTTCCTGCTTTCGTTATCTTATTAGCCAAAGCAGAAGGGAAGAGAGTGGGGAGCACTGCTAAACAAACATAGTCAAAGTTAAATCTATTTCCTCTTTAGATTTGCAAGCATTCTCTCATCTCCCATCATGAAGAGTGATTGAGGGCATACATCTAAATTAGCTGGCGACAACTCAAGGTAACAGTCATTCTGATGTGTGACTACTTTAGGAGTGACATAATGCAATTTTAAATGCTTGCCCAAACTAATCCTTTCAGCATGAATATGTATGTGTGTGTGTGTATGTGTGTGTGTACACTATAGGGTACAGTATAACCATAACACATTTGTTATGAAAGCTTTTAATTTCAAAACTCCCTGGACCACAGGCATGCACACTAGAGGCATGGGTCATGCATGTCGTATAAGAGCCAGCAGCCTCAAAGGAGTTCTCTGTTCCTTCTAATGTCAACAGCAGGGATACAAAGCTTGAGCTATGACTGATTTGAGATATGGGAACTGGTATGCAATGAATGTGTGTGTGTGTGTGTGTGTGTGTGTGTGTGTGTGTGCAATATCCATGACAAACTACAGTGGAAAGGGTTTTGAAGGGATTTATCCGGGTTAGATGGCCCTTATGTCACATGTTTGTTCAAACATTGCCTATTAAATTGGCAATGGGCTTTTGTTACAGCAACCATTTTTCAAGAAGTTGCATGCCGGCACAGGTTTTTTGGTTTGAATGACATGCAATTAGGAGCTGATTCTGTTACCCTGAATCAAAACCTTTTTGTCTTTCATTTAGAAGGAAACTGCTTGCCCTGCAACGTCTTGGAAAATGGCTGCAGTGATAAGGGCCCATTGGCAGCAAGTGTAAGTGGGAAAAGGGGAAGAAAAGGGAAAGTTGTAGCTACAGAGAAGTAAACACGCCCACACTGAAGTCTCCATCTTTAGGCAAATGTGTTACATACAGGAGTGATGTCATTCAAATTCCAGAGCCAGAGCTGAGCACAGATGGGAGTTAACGGTACTAGGATTATGTGTTGGGATGTGCATGCCCCTGTGTGTACGTTTGTTTGTGTGTGTGTGTGTGTAAGGGGGAGGGTCCTCATTTCAGTATTAAAATAGACACATAACGTTATAAAAAAAAGTAACAACATATGGACACCCTGAAGGTGAACTGTTCAGTTAGGCTACATGAGCATAATAAAAAAACTAACTTACAAACTCCAAGTGCTTTCACAGCTCTGATGGGCAAGAGAAAGATCTCGAGCTTATTATATACCTCAAACCAAAGTCTGTGTTGCAGTCTGTGTTCTGGACTCCCATAATGCTGTTCAGTGTATTTCATGCCAATACAGTTTAGTTTATACTTATTAGTTTATGTTATCGTGTTCATTATAAGTTGCCACTTAAGTAGGAGATGTGGATTTTTCTTGAGTAGCCAACGTAATTGTATCCAAATGCACAGTGTGTGGTTCACCTCCCTTGGTGAACGGTAGTGTGCTGGGATAAGGGCTGGGAGATTGGCCGGAAACAACATCTGTGTTATAATAAACTACAGAAATTGAGATTCCTCGTCAATTTTCTCATTTGTTATAGTATTCTTAAAAGCTCAAGAGAGAAGTGGATTTCCTAGCATTACATGTAAAAGTGGCCCATTTTATGGTGGGAAAATGTGGTCTGTTCTGAAAATTGCCTACAGGAGTTAGTTGAAACGGGTATTGCACAACAATTCTCCTAAACGTGTTAATACAGATAGGCCTACGCAGGGCTGCCAATGCATACGCTTTGAGCGTGAGACACACTCTTCTGACGGTCTTCACACGCCATACTTCCGATGTCACACGCTAATCTTTGCATCAGCTCAAACACTACCTGCGATCAATTCCACAAGGCCGAATAGGCAGATTTGTTTTTTTTATGCATGCAGAGTGCTCCCCTAACTTAGGTGGCGTACCTTAGCTTACACTGCATTTGCGAGCTGAAGCTGATATCATAGGCGGGATTAGATGCGTGAGTTTGACAAGGTGGATGAGCCCGTGCCTATTAAAAATTCTGAGGTGCAAGCGTTTTGAAGATCTCTCAAACAAGCACGTACACAGGCCAGTGTGCTGTGTAATCATACTTCCAAACTTAAAATACGGTTTCTTAATTGATTTTAGCCTATGTGCTCTGATAATGCCGAGAGCTCTAGCTGAGCTGAGCTCATCACAGGTCAGTATACACTAGAAGTACTTTGGTAGCTTGTTGCTCTAACGTTAGATGTTAAAGGTCCACTATGCAACATTTTTCATTTAATTAATCCGTTTCATACTGTTTAGGATGCAAAAACGAGTCATAACGCGGCAAACGAACGGTGTAGAATGCGCCACCATGGCCTATAGCGGTAGATACAGCACTTAATGTTCAGCAGCGCGGACCGCCTCCAATAGAATGCAGTGCAATACAATGCAATACAGCGGTCTTTAGAGGGAGCTTGTGAGAGAGAAAAACAGAACGTTGCTTAGCCCCTCTTTAAAGACTTCTGAACGAGACGTAGTCTATTAAAGAACGGTTTGTATTGTATTGTAAAAGAACAGTGAAATTCATGTTAGTAGCAAAGTCGCAAATTGTCAAAAGCATGGTGACCTGAATGTCACTAAGAACTTAATTTTATGTTGTACACTCTCAACTATGTTATGTAGGCTAAAAGTTAGAGCAGGAGAGTAACAGAGTAGCCTACTATTTGGTTAAGAAATAATGTGTCATGAGGTTTATTCAATGGCTAGTTTGTAAAGATAAGCCTGATGTGTGTTATATGTAATATTATTATATTACGTATATTATTTTATTTGGGTAGCCAGTTTAAAAATATTTGTAATAATATCCAGCTCAGCTTTTACAACTCTTCACCCTGTTTACGGAATGGGAGAAAATCAGCTCAACTGAATCATCCTGACTAGCACTGAGATGAGATGCGTAGCCTTTGTGACATGACCAGGTTAATGAAAGTGTTTTCTGTGAGAGGGTGTTTTCTGTGGTGGCTCTTAATAAAACTAAGACAAGAAACAACTTGGCCCTAAATGGCACCCTAAATGGCAAAGATAACTGACTTGGAGCCATGCAAGCAATGGAAGCCTTCACCCAAAATTATTAAGGCCGACAAGAAGGCCACAGTCATGTAGGCTACACCAAACAGCATATGCATTTGACAAGTTCAAAATCAATTGCATTTATCGAAACATGTGTGAATGTACACAATGGAAGAACTAACACCCCAACCCCCCCCCCCCCCCCCCCCCCCCCCCCAAAAAAGAAAATCTCACTCCAAGGTTTTTTGAAAAGTTGGCAGCCCTGCTACCGAATTGGAAAAAAGTTGATGCCAACGCATACTATGGCGTTTAAATGGGTTTCGCAATTGACAAACCACTGACGTTATTCCTGTTTTTAAGGCGTACAAGTTTAAATGGTAACAGGTCTAATTTGAGTCATCATACACACATAGCCTACTCTTCAAGTCCGATGCTATTAAGTTCCACTCTTGATAAGTAAATATGTCCGCCCACCCTTTACAGTTACCGTTGAAGTGATGAACGAAGGGCGTGAGTTTTGAAACTTTGTATTCAACTGCAAATCTTATCAGTTCCACGTTGTATCCAACGCTACTGGATAGCCTATTTTACCTTAGATGAACGCCCAACACATCTTTTTAAACTACAATTTTTAAATAGAAGGCGCAGGATGCGTTTTATTTAAAACAGAACTGACTGACAAAAGCCATTGACACGGAAGTGCGTTTTTGGTTATTACATGTGCGCAGTCACCAAAAACGTTTAAACTGTCAGTAGGCTTCATGATTAAATTACTAGCCAAACTTCTTAGATAAGCAGCTTTCTGTTTGTGGTTGTGAGGCACGAATAAGGAAAGCAATAATTAATATGACGCGTTCTGGGAGAGGCTAATGTAGGCTAAGACAAATCTAAACAATATACGAATTTGCCACATGCTTTCTACAGAATTTCATCACTGAAATGTCACTCACCTTGGTCGAGAATCTAAAGTCACTGAGTTGCAGCTTTGAACAGAGAGCAATGTTGGTGACTTCCTCGGTCCGAGAGGAGTTGGCTGGAGACTGGCTGGAGAAAGAAGATTCCCCTGTGAGGAGAAAGACCCCCTTTCCCTCTCCAGAAATATCTCGGTAGTCCCAACATCATTAAGCCCAGAGTCCGAAGGCAAAACCAGGATAGGAGGGACATTAATGACCCCAAGTCTCGGTACGGAACTAACGGCACCACAGCTAACTGAGGCTGACAGATTATGAAAGGTCCCACAGCTACTCGTTGCAGGTGACAGCCGGGCTGCATTTGATGATCCATAGTCAGCACCTTGGAATTCGCTTTCCCTGTGGCTCAGCTGGTTGGCGTTGTTTACATGCTGTACGGGCCGTCCGTCCAGAGAAATGTTACTAAGAAACAATAAGGCTGCCTGTCGCCTACGCGAATCTCTACTTCTCCTCAGGTGCTCTTTCTGCGGTTTACTGCTGCTACTGCCCAACGTACAGTGCGCACTGCAGGCAGCAGCCGCCATTCTCAAGTAAAAGGTATTGGGCTACACTCAAAGCATTTTACCCGGCTCGAGACAGCTGCTCACGCCCACTAGAGACTCATTGGTCAGCAGCATGGCGGTATGTTAAGTACCCGGCGCGTAGAGGAATTTCATTGGCCCTTCTGTGTTCATTAGGACAGGGTTTAAATACTTATACAGGCGGACAAAGCTGCAGGATTTTTTCATTCTCTTAGCCTGTTTGTGTTAATCTGTCTGGAAAAAAACTGCCTTGTTTATAGCACATGGTATTGGTTCTAAAGGTACGAGAAGGCTAAATTGATAACAGAGCCCTTCATCCTTTTTTATTAAAAGAATCTATTACTGTATCCAATTTTTATTAATCTATGATAACCCTAATTAGAAAATTCTATGTTGTAGCCTATTGTATTATCAAAACAGCATCATCGACATAGTCGGAGGAATGAAAATACTGCATTCATTAACAATACTACAAAAATACAGAAAAACTAAATTTTTCGTCTTTGTAGGCCTACGTCATTCTAATTCCATAATTTGAACCGACAACATTGCATTACTGCACATAAAACGACAATTTCCCTGTAACACAAAGCTACATGATATAGGCATATTTCAGGTGATTAAAGCATCTAGTGAAATCAGTTTATCAGTTTGGCCTGTGCCCCCACGTGTAGGTCTTTTACAGCCTTTTTGTATGTGTGTATGTGTGTAAAATTCTAATTGTGTGTTATTATGGCTTATAATGCTGTAATCACAGCTACCATACATCACTCAATCCCTAACTCTTACCTTTTTTTTTCAAACTGTGCTCACAGCACCATGTCAGTGTAACACATAACAGAATTAATTAAATAAAAAATTACCTTCACATTTTTAACTGATTTCTGTCACATTTTTAGCTGTTTTGAGTTGAGATGTTTGTGCCACTGTAATACTCACAGTCGATGGTTCAAAGCCAGCCCTCTAAAATAGCCAGTTGCTGGGCCTGTCTGGCACACTTATCACACTGACTTACTACACGGCTCCAACGGATATCTGCTGACTGGACTTCTGAATAAGCGCTTCCACTCTGACAGATGCTAAAAATGGAAACAGGGCTTTTAATAACATTTTGTGTTATCGTTCCATGACAAATGTTTATGCTTGTTATCCTATGACATTTCTGCAAGTATTTTTGTTTTTATGACATTACACAAACAGGAGCTTACATAATTTAGTTTTCTCTTGATACATGAACAACTCAGGATGAGAGAATTCTCTCTCTCTCTCTCTCTCTCTCTCTCTGTTTCTCACGTTCTAGTAATTACATAAGAAATGGTCTGAGCTCGAGGTGCCCTTTCCTGGCCCCTGAGGGCTTGTGCAGTCATCCGTGTGCCTCATCTGGCTGGCAGACACTCGAGGGGTACGAAGCACACACAGGCTTCTGGGGAAGGTCACGGTGCCACCACAGAGCATGCTGGCTCGGCCGCCCGATTTCATAACACGTTTCCTCCAGGGAGGGCAATTTATGCTCAGCACAGTCGACCATCCCTGTGTGCCTCCCCAGTGCTGTGCATCCAATGTGGCTCTCTTTTTTCCATCTCTCTCTTTTTCTTTCATTCTGTCTTTCTTCCTGTTTTCTTCCATGTTTTCTTCTTCAGGTCTAGCATATATGGTGCATGTGTGCTGCATAACCCTATTAACACAGCCTTGGTTCTATTTTCACAATGTCTCCCATTCATTCTCCTCCTTTCTCCACAATCATTCTGGCATCTCCCCCACCAGTAGATGTGAATGATTGTGAATGCAAATGAAATGGAAATTATTCGATGCAAATAGGATGCAAAAAAGGCCATTCATAATATAAACATTCATATCATAAACATCACTGGGACGTGGCACACAGAGAACCCGTGCAGATAGATGACGTGTTAAATACATATTATTTTAATACAGGCTCCAGCTTAGCACTGCTAAAGTAGATTCTTTTCACCACTAATTTATGCACTCACTGCACAGGCACGGAGAACGTTTCACTGCAGGACGAGTGCTGGTTTGACTTTGTGTCAAAATAACTCCTACTCTATACAGTTATCTTCATGCTGAAGCTTTTGATCTTTGGCTTTGCCTTCTATTCTCTGTCTGCATCACACACAAACACACATAAAAAAGTTATATCTTTCTCTCTCTCACACACACACACACACACACAGACATACAGTACACTCTCCTTTTCTCCTTATCACTCTCTCTCTCACACACACACACACACATTCACTCTCTCTCTCTCTCTCTCTCTCTCTCTCACACACACACACACACAGTCCCATCAGAGGCTGCTCCTATCTCCCTTACAGATAATAATCCTCCTCCTCTATGTCCCCGTCTCCCTCCTCAAACCCCAGGGCCTCAATGTCGTGTGTGATGTCACTGATCCGTCGGTTGAAGTCCTGCGAGCCGGAAGGGAGGGACCAACTGTCGTAACCGCGGACAGCCGTTGCCGAGGTGTTGCTCATACTGCGCTTAATGCGACCGAAGCTGTCGGTGAGAATCCCACCCTCCCGGATACCGATGCCTTCAAGGAAGCTCTCGAAGATGCCCACATCCTTGTCTGGGATGAAGGGCCTCATACCTGGGGACACAGAGGGAGTAAATGAGATGAGTGAGTTACACCTGACACATAAAACCAAGCTTCCTGCTGCGTCTCTGTGCTGAATAGTCACATAGGATTCAATGTCTGCCACTGGGGCTGCGAGACACACACAGTGTGTGTCTGTGTGTGTGTTGTGTGTGTGTGTATGTGTGTGTGTGAGAGGAAAATTATGGCAGGGTTTTTGTCATGGAGAACACAAAGCAGCCCCACTAGAACTTGATGTGAGTGTGTGTGAGTGTGTGTGTGTGTGCACACCCAAACACACATGCTAGGACACACACAAACACACACACACAGAGTACATAAATGACTGAATCAATGAGATTAGCTCTTTGTTTACCTCAGCTGTCACTCTGAAACAGACACATCTATCTATCCAGGGAAAAGCCGGGGGACAATAAAGCCATTACCTCACTCCATTTAGGTTCTCTGGATATGACAGTAACACACACACACACACACAGACACACACGTGAGAGTATGATTGAATGTAAGTCTGCACATGCCTGTGTGTGTGTGTGTGTGCACGTGTGTGTGTGTGTGTGGAATCGCGTGCACGTCAAACCCTTTTCTACTTCTCTTGCTGGTCTTAGTGTTTTGTGTATGCCAGCAGTGTACACTACTGGGGAAAATTAGCCACCGCTAACGGGCAAAAATGACTCCTGCGCACTTTTGTCAGGTTGAACGCAGAAGCATGTTTATGTGCTCCTCATGCCTAATGTCTCTGGCATCACTTATCCCAGCGATTGATCCCTTTTCGTTCCTTACATTTCATACGTTCCATGGGTCTTGGACAGGTGGTTATGCATATTCATATCTGGTTGATTATATATTTACTCGTGCATCACGAGTGTGCTTTCATTTTCAACCCGTTACCGGACCAGCGCTGAGGGCCAATTACTCATCGACCACTCTGCACACAATGCCAGGCCTAATTGCTGTTGAATATTCATGACATAAAGGCACAAAACAATCCACCATACTCACGGCCTGAGATTCAGCAGAGAGGAGAGATAACACTGGTCATGGCTTGTGGTTGTGTGTGTTCGCAGGGTCTATTGAGGTTTGTGATTGTCTGTGTTCTCAGGGTCGACTGAGATAAGTTAAGGCAGTTTTACAATAGGACTCCAAAGGCCCTATAGGCCTTATTGAACACTTTGATTGATGGTGGGATAAGGTAAAGTGTGCGGGTGTTGTGCTACCAAACATTGTAATACATGGCAGGAGGTCTGCACTATAAACTTTGGGGAAAATTAATCACAATATATCATAGAATCATGACACACTATCACCCAGAGAACATTTTTCCATTTGTCTGATTATTCCCCTATTGTATATGGGGACACCTCTTGGGCCATTTTCCATAAGATACTTGTGGTATTGCAAAACATAAATAAATTATTATGATGTGATTGTTAAGAAAACCAGCTCACCGAGCAGAAGGAACTTGCGAGTGTCGCCATAGAGATGGAGCAGGTCGGAGCAGAACTCGTTGATAGGGGAGCCCATCCGGTACTCACGAAGAAGCACAGCGAAGCGCTGGATCTCCTGGGGGCTCAGCCGGTTCCGGAGCTGTGAGGAACATGAGTACCCAGAATTGAACAAAAACAAATTGGAAACAGTTTTGCATCCACAGATGGACTGAAATATCCGGCCTACAACAAACTAACAAGGGTCATGACTTTGCATTCAGCAATTTGCCAAAACACATCATAACAAATAACATTAGTAAGATCTGTGTTCTCCATCTGGCATTAGTAAGTCATACGCAAGAAGGAAGCTTTGGAAGAGTTCTGGAAGAACATTTTGAAGGAATATTCATCTTAGTGTCAGTTGGTGCATTATGACCATGCAAATATGGTGCTCCAATGTTCACTCACGCTGTAGTTTTTGGTGCACATATCGCATTGGCTTTAGATTCAAGTTTCAAGTGAATAATTATAGCACAACATGCATGGCAAACTTCACAATCTAGCTATACTATGATCTGGTTTTTGCTCTTGTGTTGTGTCTCTCATGCTGAAGGAGGCACACGGCAAATATAAATATTAGCTTCTTAAACACATCACAGGTGATAAAAATGTTTGACAATTGGGTCACCTCAGTTTGATTCCTTAACCCCATGCTGTCACCTTCGATAAAAGCCGATAAAAGAGTCTGTGTCACCTCCAGTAAAAGCCTATGCTAAATAACAAATCATTTTTTCTTTACTTCTTGTGTAAAGAATAGTCTTTTATTTCCAATAGGCACTTGTGTTGGGATGGGAAGCACAGAGTGACTACACAGTTGCTACACAGTTGGGTGATGGCAACCAACCAGCACAGCCTTGTCCCTCTAGCTGAAGCACCTGTCACATCAAGCAAACCTCCATGCTGCTATTTAACACAGCACAACACACCACACCACAACGCACCACACCACAGGTGTGACACCCATCAGGGCCCTGCTCACACCTCATGCTCACTTGCGCAGGCATTGACAGATTCACAGAAAACACCTGTCACGTCTGCTGCTGCCACCTTGGTTCTCACAACTCAAAATACCGCTCCCAATTCCTTCTTTCCTCCTCTTCTTTCCTTTTCATTTCCCTCTCTCTTCCCTTCTCTCCTCTGACAATCTTTCTCTTTTCCTGTTCTTTCTTTTTTCTCCTCCTTTTCTACCCTCTCTTTTCCATTATCCTCACCACTCACCCTCTTCTCTTCTTTCTCCCTCTCTTTCACTTCTGCTCTCTTCCAATCCTTTTATTTTTCACCTCTCTTTAGTTTTCCCTCACTTCTCCCCTACTCCCCACTTTTCTCCTTTCTCTCCTGTTCACCACTCATCCTCTCCTTTTCTCTCATCCCTCTCTCCCTTACACCTCCCCCAATCCTCTGACAATCTCTCCCCCTTTCCTCTCCTTCTCTCCTACTCCTCTCCTCTCTTCCTTTCTTCCTCCTCCATCTCCTCTCCTCCTTTCCTTTCCTTCTGCCCCTCTCTCCTCCTCTTCTTCTCCTCCTCCTCTGCTTTCCTTACCGTAATCATGTACTCCTGCATGAGTTGCACACAGGTGTTGTTTGGCTCTCCGTCGCTGTGCACTGAGGCCAGACTCCGGTGGGAACCCTGGTAGGACAGCGATGAGCTCTCACTGTAGGTCTCACTGTAGTACGGGTCAAAGGCTTCCGACCCGTCGCTGGGGAAACAAACATATCCACTGAGGTAAAGGCTCACTCCTATAATCCTGTAACATGTGAATCCATGTGTTTGTAGATATTTGTGTGTGTGTGTGTTTGTGTGTGTGGGTGTGTGTGTGTGTGGATATGTGTAATGCATTTACAATGTAACACATAAATATGTGTAATGTATGTGTGTTTCTCCTAATTGGGTTTGGTCTGAGGGTTCACTAGAGGGTCAGAGGCTGTTGTACTAATCAAGACTCTGGAAAGAGAGAGAGAGAGAGAGAGAGAGAGAGAGATGATGTGTGTGAGAGAACCCTAGTTCAAACGGTCCCTTCTGGGTCTGTGTTCCATGGCTGTTATTTACAATCTGTAGTGCAAGAATATAATTACATGTCTGTATTTGACCAAAACGTTGCTCTTAGGGCCTAGGGTTAGTGTGTGGCACAATAGAGTGCCAACGTGATGTTCTGTTTGAATCCTTGTGTGTTGTTCTTTGGCTGAAGATTCTCTAGAAGATTGATCACAACTTCACATCAGTGCATTCCCCGAAAAACAGTAAAAGCACTCAAACGTGAGCACAAAATGCCCATACACAGATACATACATACACATACAAGCCCACAAACACACACACACACACACAAACACACACACACACACACACAGATGGCCATGTTTGCCTGTTTCCGCCTCTCTCCGTTTGCTTTGGCATGAACTTACAAGGAGCTACAGCAGCTGAAGTCGGCGTCATAGCCGTATGTCATATCTGTCAGGCAGCTGTCACCTTGGCAACCGGAAGCAGAGGAGAGGGGTGGGATGGAGGGAGGCAGGGGGACGGGAAGAAGAAAGGCAAAACAAGAGGGAGAAAAATAGAGACCCATTAGTCATCATCCTCATCATCATCAGCGGCTAACAAAATGGTTGGCCTCGGTGGATGCAACCTCTTCTTCCCCACTGAGATGCAAATCTATCAAAGCTGAGCCCTGTTTTTCACTGAAAAAACATGTCCCACTAAAACCCATCTGTTAGCCTGTGATAGTGGCTTGAAGATTAAAAGCACAAGAAAAACAGTATGTTCATGCTTCTGTGTGTGTATGAGTGTGTGTGTGTGTGTGTTTGTGTGAGAGAGAAAGCGGGAGACAGTATGTATTTATGTGTGTGTGTGAAAGAGAGACAGTATGTGTTTGTGTAGGAGACAGTATATGTCTGCATATGTGTCTGTGTGTGTGTGAGAGAGAGAGATGTAGAGAGAGACTGTGTTTGCATGTGTATCTGTGTGTCTACATGTGTGTGTTGTCTAAGTGTGTGTTTCTGTGTATGTGTGTGAGATTTTGTTTGCAGGTGTCTCTGTGTGTGTGCGTATGTGTGTATGTGTGTGTGGGAGAGAGAGAGTGTCTGTGTATGCATGCATACCCAGCAGTAATGAGCGCTTCCTTCATTCTGCACATGGACATTAAATCCTTCTATAGAGCACAGCACAACTAAAGAACACAGACTATGTGTCCCAATGCATCCGCATGCTTCTGTGAGCAGCACAGATTACGGGCCTGACTAGCAGGGTACCGCTGTCACTTACTTCTCTGCAGCCAGTAGCGCTCCGGCATGGTGTAGTGATACCCCGCCCTGTCCACACACTCAATGGTCTGCTGGCCGTAGATAATCTGGAACATCTGACAAATGAGAGCGCAGTATTCCTCGGCGGCGTCCTACATATGAGAAGGGATGGTAGTAATAATAATAAACAATAAGGGATTAAAGGCACTCTGGCCAGGCCGGATGGAAGAACACTGGGTGGAAAAACAGCACATCAATCTAGTCAGGAAAGTTGAGCAGGAGGTGACAGTATGTGCATGCTTTCATGTGTGTGTGTGTGTGTGTGTGTGTGTGTGTGTGTGAGTGTGTGTCACAAGAGTCAGGGTATTTGAGCAGAGGGTCACAGTATGTGCATGCTTACATATGTGCCTGAGTTTGTGTGTGTGTGTGTGTGTGTGTCTTTATGTGTGTCACGAGAGTTACTGTATGATAATTGAGCAGGAGGTGACAGTATATGCTTGCATGTGTGAATGTGTGTGTGTGTGTGTGTGTGTGTGTGTGAGTGAGTGAGTGACAAGAGTGAGCTGACAGTATGCTCATGCTAGTGTGTATGTGAATACATGTATGTGTATGAGAGAGAGAGAGAGAGAGAGAGAAAAAGAGAAATATAGATGGAGACAGATTGAGTCTACATGTGTGTGTGTGTGTGTGTGTGTGTGTGTGTCACAGGAGTCAGGATAGCTTAGAAGATGGTGACTAAAGGAGGTGACCAATTGTCATTGAGGAAATATAACACACATCCCTCAATGCGTAAAACTCCTTGCAGCAATCACATAGGTTCAGCAATATCAGCATAGGCTCAGCAACACACACACACACACACACACACACACACACACACATAAACAAAAAAACACACAAAATAATTTGTTTTAACCTGTTGATAACATTCAGATTGCAGTTTTTTATACGTCACTGGGAAAAAAACTACTTAATTAAAAAAGAAATTGCATTACTTCACATGCACATATAAATTAAAAGATGGGCACATGCACACACACACACACACACACACACACACACACACACACAAACACACACACACATGGTCAAACACAGTCCAACATGCACACGCATCACAAAGACACACCCTTGAGACGGTATTACATAAGCCTGTTGTATTACATCACCCTGAGAATCCATTCTAATCGGCTGTGCATGTGGCGCATGCGGTCAGATCTCAGTGGACAATCCCACTGCATGCTGACGCCTCGCACAAGCTCCACTCACTGGGCTCTGTCACATTCATTACACCCCAATTCTGCTGGGGTTAATCTCTGGTCATTCCCCCCCAGCCATGGGAATGGACAGCAATTCATGCCCACATTACCATGGAAACCATTGACCACCACTGATCAATTGCCAGTGAACCTGATTGACCTGGACTTTTTAATGAAGCTCTCTGCTCACTCCACTGCCTCATTTAGACAGTAGCCACAACAACAGCAATGATCACTGTGCTCGTGTCTATTACCTTATTTATACTAATTGAGGTGCAACAGTAGTCACGGCACCTTTACATGTATCCAGTATATTATTATACTAATGCAAATTTATTCACTACTAATACACGACTACTTATTCAAACTCTAAAAGTTGCAGTAGTGGTCACTATTTATACTAATGGAGTGGCAGCATTGGTCACCTACATTCATTACCTAATTTATTCTAATGGACCTTTAATCAGAGGTCCAAATCTGTGATTTTTTACCTTAGTAGTAACCCCTCTAGTGATTACCTTACCACTTCTGTTCTCCCCTCACGTGCCGGCTTTAACCCAGTACGTAAGTATCTGGTCGTACTTTATTTAAAGGTATTAGTTTAACTAGCATCTTCATTTACTATGTTACTTACACTATTAGATTGGCAGCATTGGTCAGAACACCTTTTTGCACAACCTTATTTAGACTAAGTTAGAGTGGCAGCAGTGGTCACTGTGAGCGTGGGGCTTACCCTGTTCTCCACAGCTAAGATGACCAGGTTGCAGTAAGCATCAGGGCAAGGCGTGGGCTCCAAGGGGTTGTGGTTCCTCCGCTCCCAGCTGCCGTACACTTTGCCCCTTTCCCAGCTGCCTGTGCAGGCCTGCCTGCGCTCCCAGCTGCCCCCTGTGGTGTGCTTCCGCTCCCAGCTGCCCCCTGGCTTGCCCCCGCCCGGCCTGTGCCTCTTCTCCCAGCTGCCCCCGACCCCTGCCACGCGCCGCTCCCAGCTGCCCCCTACAGGCCGCCGGTCGCCCCAGCTGCCGCTCACGGGCCGCTTCTCCCAGCTTCCCCCGCCAGGCCTGCGGGTCTGACGGCGCTCCCAGCTGCCACTGACACGTTTGCGCTCCAGACTCCCTCCACCTCCACCTCCAGAGGAGCCTCCTGCCCCGCCTGCCATGACCCCACCCTGCTGCTGCTGTTGGCTTTCTCTGTTCTGGCGTGAGGAGGGCTTCCAGTCCACGCCGCAGATTGTGTGCCGCCGCTCCATGGTGCCCCCTGCTGGTCTGGGGTCAGCGTTGCTCATGGTCTGTCGGCGGCCCTCGATGCCCCCAGGCTTCTTCTCAAGGCTGTCCCCAGCTAGTACTGTGTCTACGTTCAGACCTGGCGTAAGCCAACAGTGTACACACACATAAAGCACACAAGTATACACAGACAAACACAGACACACACACACACACATGCACAGGATGGAGAATGAGACAAAATCTCAGTCGTCGTATAAATAAGCGTCTGGATGGTATGTACAGTATGTGTGTCAGCATAAGATGCTCAGGTGTGACACTATGACAGTAGTTTGTGTTTCTGTCTGTCCGCCACGCACCTGTCTTGAGCACAAGCAGGTGGAGGGCGTCGTCCCTCAGGTATGAGGCGGCGGCTATCTCGTGCGTGGGAATGCGCAGCAGCAGTTTCTCATTGTCCCTCCAGGTAAGGAGCAGGCAGCGGGCAGACAGGCTCAGGATGCAGTCCTGCTCAGGGCTGGTCTTCAGGGGCAGCACCTTCAGCTTCTGGAGGCCATGAAGGGAAGGGGAGGGTAAACAGCGCGACACACTCAGGCTAGTTGCCACTAAAACGAATGCAAATACAGCTGAAAATTACTGGAAATTACCAGAAAATATCTGGTACATATCTATAAACCATCTTAAAAATGTTTGAAACTCTGAATATTATAACTTAAATAAAATACTGTTTCACATTTTGTAACTATTTTAATTCTGTAACTGTATTTTTAATTCTGTAACTTCCACTGTACCAGTGAGAATCTGTGAGACTTTATCGTACCACACACACTCACTTCTGCCCTAGTCATTATCACACACAGTCACTTCTGCTCTAACTCAGCACAAGCATCTGGTCCTACTTTTACTACTTGGGTCTTTGATCTTTGCAGCACATGGCAAAAAGATGCTTCTTCCACCTTGTGTTCATGCAAGAGTTAAGACCTGCTTATTGGCCTGCTTAAGACTATTTATTTTATTCTATTTCTTTTGCACAAAAGTCTTGTATAGTTTATTACTTATCCTGGTCTCCATTAAAGTATTTCTTGGTTGATTGACTGATAGATGGTCCCGTTCAGTCACTCGTTCACTCTGCCACATTTGTTTATAAATCATTCCTTCACTAGTTCATTCACATTTCATGGATTCAAAGCAACACTGTCAGTCAATAAGCCAGTGAGCCAGTCCTCTGCACAATTGAGATGTCTTCTTAACACAAACATGAGAAACAGTGCAACAAATTTTACTCTACAGTCAATATCTCCTTACATCTGTTTGGATAGGTGCTTATGAAAGCTTGTTCAAATCCATTCATAATTTGAGGCCCTTGTCCTCTACTGCAGCAAAATGAAATATAAAAAATTATGCGACGCAATTTGTTCTTTTGTTTGCTTTTTCAACCATCTGCACATCCATTTACATCCCCACTTGCGAGTTCATTCTCTGTTGCTGTGCTCAACTGATTATTATTCAGCAAATACAGAAGCTGGTTGTAATTGTGTTTCGGATGACTGAAGAGGGGTTTATGTAGGTTTCGGAGAAGAGAAGCACGCTGGCGCTTATCGCAAAGTAAAATCCTTCCACCTCCTAACTCTCATGTCTGTTTTCGAACCTAATTTACTGAGGATTTGGGAGGAAAAACAGAACCTGGATTACTTCACTCTAATTCTTTTTAGAAGCACGTCTGTTAGACATCTCAGATGGCCCATTTCCCAGGCCAGGATTATGTTAGCTTTTAGGCAAAATAACATTCACAATGTTGATGCTTTACTGATTTACTGCCAAATTTAAATCCACGGACAGACTTAATCCCTGTCTGGAAATGTAAAACTGCATCCTCGGTAGAGCAGGTATCCTCCACACACAGACACAGACATACAGACACTCACACACACACACACACACACACACACACACACACACGCGTACACACTCACACTCACACACACACACACAGAGGCAAACATACATACTTAAACAGTTCAAAAGATTTCAATTAGCTGATCCCACAGGCAGGGGTTCCGCTTGCAAATTTGGACTAAAAATAATTTTGGGCCCCCCAAACCCTGCTTGAAATATTAAAATAATCTCTAGGGCTCCCTATCAGTGTCAGACCCTTGGAATCCTCCCCCCACCACAGCTACAGTCTGCACAGCTGCTTGATGTGATATAAACATTTTGGCAGAGGTCTGGGAACAAAGTAGAACGTTTAGACTTTGCTTTTCATTTGTTTGTTTGTTTGTTTTTTTACCACTGAAACAATCTATTAGAAAATGAGGTCTGACAATGAGCATTTCTCCCATGATACATCTGTGCTATGAAGCCTCTCACCCTGGCTGTGTCCAGAAGCTGAAGGAGTTCATCTCTGCTGGAGGGGTTGAGGGAGCAGGAGACCCATGTCAGATGTCCAAGGAACTGGAAATGCATAGAGTGCAATAGCAAAGTCTTTAGGAAATGGTGCTCACTACTCTCTCTATATATGTGTATGAAGAACATGATTGTGCGCTTCACACTGACCTTGACCTCCTTCTCCACATAGTCGTAGATGAGTCTCTCTGGGTGGATGAGGTAGTCTGGTGGGTACAGGGGCACCGTGTGGAGGGGACGGCGGACGTTCCCCCTATCCACCTGCCGCCGACCCGCTTTAGGGAACACCAGTCTCTTTATCGGGGACACAAAGCCCTAGGAGAACAGCGAACCAAAAGGAATTCACGCTCACCAACAGCACAACTGATCACATTGATCAGACAGGACAACTGATAAACTAAGCTAATAAATATCATATATCAAATATATTTAAACTCATTGGTGGTCTTTATTGTGAAGCACTATGAGACATGTCTTTTGTATAACGCGCTATACAAATATAATTGAATTGAATATAATCAAATCAAATTTCTGTGTCTAGTCATACCTAGTCCAATGTTAATAATATACTTCACTATTCTGGCAATAATGCTTATGATTTAATAATATCAGTGATAATAATGCTTTAATAATGTCAATTATAATATGTCAATGATTAACATACCATACTATACCAATAAAAACTAGACTGCATTTTCTCGGCAGAAACTGCAAGGTGGCTTGCCATCGCCCCCACAACCCCCCCTCAACAACCCCCCCACCAACACCCCCTTCACTCAAACACCAACCCCCCCTCTCTACCCCCTCCAAAACCCCATTTTAACACCCCCTCAACCCCCCCCGACCCCCCCCAACCACCAACCCCCCCTC
>JAGFZM010000027.1:0-40807 GCA_017657215.1 Limnothrissa miodon
GGGGGGGGGGGGGGGGGGGGGGGGGGGGGGGGGGGGCGTTGGCAAGTCCACTTTGCGGTTTCTGCTGAGAAAATGCAGTCTAGTTATTAACGTCATCCATAAAAGTTTTCAGAGATGTTGAATTAGCGGCAGGCTAATTTAGCCATGAGGATAATGCCCATCGTTAGCCTACTATTTGTCTAGATAGGCTCGTCAAACTACAGTGGAATAAGATAGTGAAGAATTGTCACTCAAAATAAACTATAGCCTTCTCATTTTACATGAACATGATCATGTTATCTTTCACACTAACCTGTTGGTCTTTAAACTCCTTACATCTCGGCGTCGGCCAAGTGTTTTGTCAAGTGGAGGTGTTGCCTCCCTTAGTTTGGAATTGTTTGTAACACTGCCGACAAACAGGTCTCGATATATCGGTAGTTTTGCCCTCACTGTCCCCCAGATCTCACTCCTCGCGTCATCTTTGTCAACCATGGACCGGCGGCCACTGTGTCACTCGCACATGTAGCCATCCCAGTTGTGTTTGTAAAATGACAGCTGCAGCAGCAGCTTCCTTGCTGCGTGCGTTAAGAGAAAAAACACAGACGTCCATAGGGAGGCACTGGAAGCGTGCATTGCACACACCAACATGAAATACGTCTCTTACAAATCTGGAACATGGAAATTTTGAAAAGAATCGATACTGATAAATTTAGGAATCGTGACATTTTTAATTTCCAAGAATCGCGATGCTTTTGAAGTATCGGTGCACTGTGCAACACTATTTGATGTGAATGTACAGTTCACAAAAATGAGCAAAAATCGCACTAGCTGGGAGACACAAGATTACAGCGACTATGCTAAGCTAAAGCTAACATAGGCATGCCAGATCAGGGCAATGGCTGGGCCTGCAAAAAAAAAATCATTTTCAAACTTATCTAACTTGGGGAACAGCGGGAATTACCCAAATTCAGAAAGTATCCTTTAAGGCTTAGCCTCCAAGAGATGTATGCGATACAAACAAACGTTCATGAGCTAGCTGACATATCAGAAGGGTGCATATTTAGTGTCGCTTGCCCCCACTTCTGATCGCCCTTAATAAAATCTCTACAGAGCCGACAGACCTCTTGTGGAGATGCATTGGAAGGGGCATATTGTGTGTGTGTAAGAGCATAAGAGAGTGTTGTGTGCCTACAGACTGCTGCATGTGCTAAGGGATTTGTTGGACTGGGGGAGTATTTGTTGTTCAGTTGCTCTCATCTGAAAAGCGTGCTACTCAAAGCTCAAGATGGTAAGAAAATGCACTAAAGAGACAGGCCTGAATTTTTTTTTTTTTTTTGGGGGGGGGGGGGGTTAGTTCATGAATATAGGCTAGTATTTGCAAAAGACAGCTCCGCAAAAGCAATATCCAGATGCAGTTGATTTTTTTTTCAGTTGCTAACAAGCATCAACGTATACTTCAAAACTCTTTACCTCACTATAATCTTGGAATTAATATAGATTAATCTAGATTAAAATGGCTCAGGAGAAGGCAGGTGTGTTTTGGACCTGGACTATACTGAAAGATGTTACCGAGTACAAACTTCTCCTTTAAATTCTGATGAAGGCATATGGCACATTTGACCAGGAGCCATCTCGTTTCCAAAATGCATTACTAACTGCTTGATAAAACTATTCTACTATATAATACTTGGTGATAAATCATGTTCACTATACTTGTTTACCAACTGTTTATTCAGTTAAACATGAATGATGATGATAATGCCTGAATGAGCTCAGATTGATTTTTCATAGCTAAAGCAAGTGTCAGAAATCATATGCTTTAAATTTGCGTGCTAGCCAGATTTTTTATTTATGAAAATGGAGAGCACCTGGTTCATTAATTAGGCCTACTCTTTGCTGTTAGCTTGAGCTAACTACCAGCAGTGATGAAGACTTACTTTGTGATAACACCGGGCCCTGCTTTGCTTAGGTGCTTCCAGACAGACAGTCGTTATCGATCGGTGCCAGTGTTAAAAAGTCAGTCATGAGAGATAATAAAAACGTCTCTGTAATAACTTACCCACGTCTTGTCTTGTGTACAGAATTTTTTTTTTTTCATTTTTTTTTAAATTATTATTATTATTATTATTATTATTATTATTATTATTAAGGATTACAGCATCTCGTAGAGGAGACATACAACAAAAACAAAAGATAAAACAAACAAACAAAAACAACAATATCCAAATGGGGTAAGACAATGACATAAAGGAGCAAGGTTACAACAATAACATAGAAGATATATTATGGTACACTTTAACTGCCATTCTGGACTTAAGTTTTTCAAGTGAAAGAATGAATGATTTAAACTCATTAATAAAACACAAAAAGGAGGGCTTATTATTTCTCCATTTACAGCAATGAATATGATATTTACCCATAAGTATGACTATATTTACCAAATCAGAATTAGAAGAGTTAATATTATCCATGAAGAAAAGAATATGAGAGATGTCAAAAGGTGCTACATCATTCATCTTAAAGGATAGCCAGTCATTAACATCCAACCAAAACTTTTGAGTTACAGGGCATAAGAAAAACATGTGTTCTAGGGTCTCCTCAGACTTATTACAAAATCCACAAGGCTCTACCTCAAACCTAAATCTTTTTTTAAGAAATTCACCCACTGGGTAAATTTCATTAATTATTTTAAAATGAGTTTCTTTGACCTTAGGTGAAATAGGCCATTTCACAAATTTTGTATGAGCCTTTTTCATAACTAACAAAGTTACTTTATCACTTGTTTTGAACAAGGATCTGTTGAAGTTGTGAAACAGTTCTTTTTTAAAAGCTGAACTGACAACTTTGTTGTTACATTTCTTATTGTTAATGTGTATTTCGGCTATGACTAACTGGGGTAAAAGAGATCTAACAGTAGAGGTCTTCATGATATTTTGTATCAATCTAATTAAGGGCAGGGGGATTGCTTTACAAACTTTGTTATATTGATGGGACGAGCAGCTCAATTGAAATTTAGTTATAAAGAAATTATGATCCAAAAATTCACCATCCTCATCCATTATATCAGTAACAAAACAAATGTCCCTCTCATACCAATCCTTCTTAAACAAAGATTTTCTATTGATACTAATAACTCTGTTATTCCATAAAGTTGCTCCATGCTGTGAAAAGTTATGGGTAAATATCATCTTCCAAAAGTAAAGAATCTGTTTATGAAATCTTGAAAGTTTCAAAGGAATCTTATTGATGTCAAAATCACATCTTAAAAGAAAATCAAATCCTCCTACTCTATTGAACAGTGATCTCGGTATATGGAACCACATAGAATCGTACTGGGCAAGAAATGTTTTAATCCACTTTACCTTCAGAGTCCCAACTAATGCTTCAAAATCAGGAGCTTTGATACCACCTACTTTATATTCTTTAACCAGCTGTGATCTTTTGAGGTAGTGTGTTTTATTTTTCCACAGGAACTGGTAGATAATAGAGTTGGCTTTTTTAATATTTCTAGGGGAAATGTAGAGTGAGTGGCATGGATAAATTAAGTGGGAGATGCCATCTGCCTTGGAAAGAATCACTCTACCAAAAATGGTAAGGTCTCTGAATAGCCAGTAGCTAAGTTTTTTTTTCATATCTGAAATTCGGACAGAGATGTTAGTATCCTCCCTGTTAGGTAAGTTTTTGGATATTGTTATACCAAGATATTTGACTTCTGATTCAACTCTAATCGAAGCAATAGATGAATCTGAGCAATTATGTATAGGCATTAGTTCACACTTTTTTGTATTGAGAATTAATCCTGATGCTTTGGAAAAAACATTAATTATATTTAAAACTTTTTGCACCATGTATTTATCTTTAAGGAAAACAGATGTGTCATCAGCAAATTGACTGATTTTAAATTCTTTTTCAAAAATAGTAATACCATGTAAATCCTGACTATTATTGATAAACAATGTTAATAGCTGAGTAGTCAAAATAAATAATTTCGGAGAGATAGGGCAACCTTGCCGAATACCTCTCATCACCTTAAACCTAGGAGTCAATCCTGGATTCAGGACTACCGAACTATATATATCAGTATAAAACATCTGCACTATATTGCAGAAGCTTACTCCAAAACCAAGAAAATTGAGCGCTTTCAAAAGGAAATTATGCTCAACTGTGTCAAAAGCCTTGTAAAAATCAAGGAAAAGCACAAAACTGTCAGTGTGAATAAACTCTCTATAGTCAATCATATCTAGTATTAGTCTTGAGTGATTATGAATATTTCTACCCTTTATGAATGCTGATTGAGATTCGTCAATTATAGATATTAACCCCTCATTCAGACGATTTGCATAAACATGTGCCAAAAGTTTGTAATCGTTACATAAAAGTGTTATGGGACGCCAATTATCTAAAAAGAGTGAATCTTTGTTAGGTTTTGGGATTAATGTTATAAGACCATGTTTCATAGTGGCAGACAAATTCTTACTAGAAATACATTCTTTAAAGGCCTCATATAATAGTATTCTGATTTCTTTCCAAAAAAGCACATAGAATTCAATGGTTAACCCATCAATTCCAGGTGATTTACCTTTAGCCATACTTGTTATAGCCCTATCCAATTCCTCAATTTTAAGATCATTATCCATATTTCGTTTAAAGTCAGTATTTATTTTCTTTTTTAAATTTTCAATTTTCTCAAAGAAAAAGGAACATTCTGACACTGAAAATTGAGAGTTATATAAATTCCTGTAGAAACTGGTTACTTCCTTATTAATATCCATTTGATTATCACTTACATTACCATTTATAGTCAACTTTTGAATTTTTTTTCTAGTCTGTCGTTGTTTTTCAAGATTAAAAAAGTAAGATGAGTTTTTTTCACCTTCTTCAATCCAACGAGCTCTAGACCGAACAAAGGCTCCCTTGGCTTTTTCCAAATAAAGGGTGTCAAGTTGAGTCTGATAATTGTTCAAACTAATTTGTTCATCTTCAGTTAAATCAGATTTACAACTTAATAAATTAATGTTCTTAATTATATTTTCTTGTTTTAATTTTTTAAGCTTGCATATATGTTTACTTGTATTTATTGCCATTTGTTTAACTTGAAATTTAAACCATTCCCATTTACTTAGATTAGACATTTCCATGCCATCAATTTCACTAATTAGTGCTCTAACTTTTGCACAAAAAGGAACATTTTCTAATAACATGTTGTTAAATTTCCAGACATGGCTTGACATAGCCTTATTTCTATGCATAGAAAGAGATAATGCTATAACACAATGATCTGTTAGAGGAGAAGCAGAAATTTCACACTTAGACACACAGTTCACTAGATGGTCTGAAAGTAACCAATAATCTAGTCTGGAGCACTGACCATTGTTTGCTGCATTAAACCAGGTATACTGTTTTGTATTAGGGTTATGTATTCTCCAATAATCAGTCAACCCTATTTTAGTAACTAGTTCAAGAATAGTTTCTTCATACTTGTGACAATTTCCTTTTGGGGGCATACGATCTAACCAGAGATCAGGGACCATATTAAAATCTCCGCCTATAATAATTTTGTCAGTTGAATAATGTGTCTTCCAGCCTTCCAACATAGTCCTCAATGAGGAATAGAAAATTTTGTTCTGTACTTTCTTATTAAAGCCATAAACACACAACAAGATGTAATTCACACCATTCATTTCTACAATCACCATTACCCAATGCCCATTATCATCACTTTTGTGGTCAATTATATTACCAGGAAGTCTGTTCAACAAAATTAGTACTCCTGCTGAATGTGATGTACCATGACTAAAAAAAAGTGTGTCACCCCATTGTCCTCTCCAGAAAGTTGAGTCCTCCTTAACTGAATGAGTCTCTTGTAGAAAAACACAATTAACCTTTTGCTCCTTACAAAAAAGAAAAATAGCTTTACGCTTCACATTGTCTCTTAAACCCCTTGTATTCAGTGAAATAAAGGATAGCATTGAATGATCTTTTGAACGACTGCACAAGGATTAAACCGATGCGCAGGAATGAGTAACCAATGTCCTATCAAACACTCTCATTCATGTGCTATATACAATAGAACGTTTCAACTATAGGCGTATATGCTACAGTAGCCTACTCACATACTGAATCTATTCTTTGGTTGTCTATCATTGCATACCCTTCCTTCAAAAAAGCTCGTTTTCCTTTTCTTCTTGCTTCTTCCACCAGCGGCCACAACTTGCTGCGAGCCTCGCGATCCTCTTTCGAAAAGTCCTCTTTGAATCGTATGTGCATTTCCTTACACACGTTTGTATCCTTCGATCTCTTCCATACGTCGTCCCGAACGGTTCTCATGGCAAATTGGATGATGACTGCTCTGGGCATGTTGTTAGACATCGCAGCATTCCCCTTTTTGCCTAATCGATGCACGGTATCCACGGTTTCCCTCAATCGCTCCACGGATAAAGGCACCACTCTCGTTAGTATTCCAATCACCACGTCCCTCACGACTTCTCCCTCTTTCTCTGGAAGACCGGTCAACCTGAGATTCCATCTTCTCTTGTAGCGAGCTTGCTCCTCACATGCGCGTTTCATGAAGAGATTTTGTTTCTTTAACATATAGATTTCTTTTTGCGCTTTAATAATTTCCTCTTTGTTCTCTTTGGTTGCAGCTGTGTTGGCTTCAATACGTTTTTCAAAACTTTTTAAAAGTTCAGTCTGTTCTTCTATCTTTTTAGTTAAGGCCTGCACAGCATGGAGAATCGCAGCTCCGGTGCTTTCTTCTATGTCACCTTGCTTCATTTTTTTGGGATGTGGACTCTTAAGTGGTGTGTGCTCCCGCAGGAGTTTCCTTTCTGTCGGAGACTGGTCTATCTCTATCTCTTCAATATCGCCGTCATCACATGCCTCCAAGAGGACTGTCCGGTCGTAGCTATGTTCACTCATGCTAACAAAGGGTTTAGCAAATATGGAAACTAGAATAAAATACAGATTCAAGTGTCGTATCTTATCACCAATCAGTTTTAACGTTCCTTTCAGCTTTAGACTCTGCAGTAAAGAGTTATAGCAAGATATTTTCACAATTCAAGGACAAAATCTTTTTTTTTTCCAAGAGCCTGCAAATTTGCTGCCACTCACTCCGCCATCTTAGTTCCCCCCCCTTCTTGTGTACAGAATGTATGCTAGTGCGTTCCCATGTGTAGATACGGCGGAGTGAAAAGTAGCAGTGAAAACGTGGACTGGATTTTCCGTAACGTTGGTGTTTCCTGTGAACAACTGGAACGGATTTGATCACTAACGCTAAAAAGGGAACCACCAAATTTGTGATCATATTCAAATCAATAGAGAGCGACAGGTTTTTATATTATTATTTATTTAAACATATATGCGTTTTTATGTAGAATTTGTGTGCAAAAATAAATAAATAAATACAATAAAACCTAATTATTTAGGGGGGTTTAAGAATATTTTAGGGAGGCTTCACCTGGTCGGGAGCAAGAGAGGGTTTTTTGAGTAGAGGTGTTACCTGAGCATGCTTGAATGCAGTAGGGAAGATTCCTGTTGATAGCATTGATCACATGTGTGATAGCTGGTGTGATAGTTGGAGCTATGGATATAAAAAGGTTGGTTGGAATTGGGTCCAGAGGGCACGTTGTAGGACGGCTGCAAGTGAGAAGTTTAGACACATCTATTTCGGTGAGGGGTTTGAATGAAGCAAATGTCGCAGCAGGACTATTGCAATCGGAGGTGCTGCCGCTAGTATATGGTCCAGTTATAGCCTTTGCAGTTGGTTCAGAGAACTGCCTACTGATGGCAGCTACTTTGTCGTTGAAGAAAGAAGCAAAAGAATCAGCTGTCAGATTGGTAGCAGGAGGTGGTGGTGGGGGGTTGAGTAAAGTTTTGAAGGTTGAGAATAGTCTCCTGGTTTCTGTGGTGTTTTGAATTTTGTCATTATAGAAAGCCTTCTTTGCAGCAGTGACATCGGATGAGAAGGAAGAGAGCAGTGCCTGGAACCTGTTTAAGTCAGAAAGATTTTTTGATTTGCGCCATTGCCTTTCAGCAGCTCTGAGGTTTGTACGCTGTCGACGGATGGAATCATCAAGCCAAGGATGTGGTTGAGAGGGCCGAGCAGGTTTGGTGGATAGGGGACATAGCCTATCAAGACACGTCCTCAGGGTAGAGCACAGAGACACAGTGGGATCATTAACCTCAAGTGAGGAGAATGTACATGCTAGTGGAAGAGCAGAGGCAGCAAGAGAAGCAAAGTGAGAGGGAGAGAGATTGCGGCGGAACGATACCAGAGGAGGGACGGTCCGAGATACTACAGGGAGGCGTAAGCTGAACTGAATGAAGTAGTGGTCCGAGAGGTGCAGAGGTGTAACAGGGATTTTGTAGAGCGGTTGCAAACGAGTACAAGATCCAGTTCCTTGCTTGCTTTGTGAGTTGTAGGACTATGAACCAGCTGTAGATCGAAGGAATGGATGAGTGAAAGGAAGTCAAAAGAGCTTGGGTTGTCCAGGTGTAGATTCATATCGCCGAGGACAAGCAAGGGCTTGTGCTCTGGAATGGATGAGAGCAGTGTGTCAAACTCATCTAAAAAGTCTCCTAGTTGCCCAGGAGGGCGATACATGACAACCAGGTAGATTTTGACAGGTGCTGTCACCAGAGTGGCATGGTATTCAAAGGAGTTGTATGTAGCTGCGGGTACCAGTTGGTTGTATTTCCAGTTGTTGGAGATGAGCAGGCCTGTCCCACCGCCCCGTTCGGATGGACGAGAGGTGTGAGAGAAAGTGTGGTTGACAGAAAGTGCCGCTGGGTTTGCATTGTTTCCAGGTTTGATCCATGTTTTGGTGAGGGCCAGGACGTCTAAGGCTGACTGTTTAGCATTCATAGCAATTTTCAGAGGCTTGTTTTAGGAACCAGAGGTCACCTTGATTGCGACGCCTTCTGACAAAGCAATACCTCCTGCGAGATCCGGACCATGTAGGGATGGGGTAGAGACACATGCTGACTGATTGGATGGATTTTTGCTTTGCTCAGAGCCCCTGCTCAGTAGACATGCACAGGTTGACACGAATGTCTTTACCCACCAATGTCTTCATACGAGAAGGGCTGACCACAAGGGCTGACGCTCCAGGAAAGATCACTATGGATATGCAAGATAGTTGCTGATTGCACCCGACTGAGACCACCCACCAAGAGACCAGGCAAAGAAAAGGCCTAACTGTGGGAGGAGCTGTTGATTCTCAGTCCAGAGTTTCTGATTACCTGCTAATTGCCCAGAAATTGAGACTTATAAATGTGACTTTCAGTAGATTCAAAGGATTGCAGATATGGATTGTTTGCTTTTTTGTGTTAGAAGTGTAGGCTCACTGTGTCCCCCTCCCACACACACACACACAAACACATACACAAATAAACAAATACACTCACATTCACATACAGTTACACTTAGTAGTACAATATTTCTATCTGAATGTCTTTTTCTGTTTTTTTTTGTCAAATTGCCCTCCTGTCTATGTGTCTGTCCTCACCTGTTGATTTGTTTCTCTGAATAATACTACTACTAGGCTACTACTAGTAGCCTACTACTAATAATAATAATAATATAAAGCAGGCAAACATGAGAGATAATCATTAATGCAGCTTTGAGTCTCACTGTTCATATTCACTAAAGACACACATTTATTCGAGTTTCATAGTCAGAGTCGTAGTCTGCCTAGAGGTTTTTTTTTTCATTTGTGCTGTAGGAAGTTGATAATACAATAGACTTGTGCTGCTTCTGTCATTTGTTCTGTTCCTCCCATTTGCACCTTATGTAAGTTTTTATTTCACGAAAGTGAATCTTACGGCCTTGTGCCAGGCGTTCAAACACAGCACACCCAAAACAACTGACACACCTTGATCCTGTTTTAAGGCAACACTTGCAGGCTTTGTAAACCAACCACCACAGAAAATGACAAGCAGGAGCAATGTTCTGTGACTTATTTTATTACAGTGTCTCCACCAATCATGGCGAGGCTTCATACACCTAATTCAATTCAATTTTATTTATATAGCGCATTTTTACAAAAGGCATGTCACAAAGCGTTTAACACAAGAGGCCCAATGAGCAACAGGGGCAAGGAAAAACTCCCTAGCAGCGTTTTTTGTTTTTACTTGTTATGGTAGAGGAAGAAACCTTGGGCAGTTCCGACGGCTCAAGGGGCTAACCCAACTGCCTAGGGCAGGTTTTCAGTCTCTCAGATGGTGAGTAGTCCACTATTATTCCATTAGATACACATTACAAGAAAATTTTGGTAAATAAAGTAAAGTAATATAGGAGTCCCATTAGAATCCCAGGATATAGTCCCATGTCATTAGGCGCAGTCAATCCAGGGGCCAGCTAGAGGCTGTATCAATCATGTCAGGGTCATCTGTGAAGCTGAAGGCAGACCACCCAGGAAGCCAGAGATGCAGGATCAGGCAGTGGAAGGCAGGGGTGACCCTCAGCAGGGAAGCAGTGGCATGGACAGTGGACAGTGGAGTGGGTTGAGGACCATTCACTAAGCCAATCATGGCTAGTCTTTATACAGCTAAGCCAATCATGGCTAGTCTTCATTCACCTGCAGCCAATTATGGCTAAAAGAGAAGCAGTAATTGCAGCCACCGTGGCTATTTACACCCTTAGTGTAGGATTAATGCAGGACCACTGTGTTTTGAATGCATGCAAATCACAGAAAAATATCTGGTGATTTTAGAATACACTGTATGCATCTACATGACATCTAAATATGTACAATGGACTGTATTTCCAGAGGCTATTAAATTAGTAGTTGTGTTGAAACGTCCACAATCAGACATTTTCTCTCATCTCAATTATCAATCTCCATCTCTTCATCAACCAGGTCCGGGAGAGATTCCGTCAAGCCAGTGGAAGCATCCTTTGGCACCTGAAATCAAAAGTCAAACAAAATAAACGGAGTAAGTCGCTGGAGCAATCACTAATTCGTCATCTGTGTCTGTTTCTGAAGTCAAGTACCTCGTCTGTCTCCTGAGCCAAATTCAGACTCTGAAACGACTGGCTAATCTTGTCTACGCGTTCCATCTGTGAGTAAAAACAAGCAACAGAAAGCGAAAGTTTTTAAATAAAGTGCCATAAGTGGAATCTTTAAGATGTTCTGTAGAACATATTTTAGTGATGGGTTGGGAATATTCATTTTTAGCCATTTAGCCATGGTTTTATCTATGCTGTGAAAGACGATATATTTCTCTTTCTCAAACATACCCACTCCATCTCCTCACTCAGGTGCAGTCCTGCAAGCATGTTGGTGATGTCATCAAGTTCATCACCAGTTGCCTGCTTTGGTATGTGGTAAACATGTGACTAATAGTTTTGAAAAATAGAAAGCGTGTGATCTAATGCAGAGACCTTTAGAAGAACTGGGGTGTTCGGTGTGTCTGTGAACATACCCATTCCATCTCATTGGTCTCGCTCGACTCCTCTGGTGAAGGGGACTGTCTAAATCCTCCGAGTTTACTCTGGCATCAGAGATAGGGTATATTACCCTCATCCCATTGCATTTAATTAAGTGATTAAAAATAAATCTGATATCACATTTACTAACACAAATTGAAAGGGAGACAGGAGAAGAGAAGGTGGTGCTTTTCAGTCTGGTTGTCTTGGAGACAAGTGAGGAGCACCTGGAACAATCTCTTGGCCAGGGGCCTCACTTGTGACTACCATAGACCCCCGATCAGACCACTTGCTGATACTTGACCTCCAAAGGACAATGGCTTCTTTAGCACACATAGTGTATCTGACGGTCTTGGTTAAACGGTTCAGACGTGCTCCTTTAGGTTTGTGTTCACACAGTTCCTCTGTCAGGAGGTTGCAGTCTGATTTGTTTTTGCCACAGACTAGTCAGTACCTATGATCCTCTAAAGAGTAGTCCTTCGTATTCAGTTCAGTCTTCATGGTCTGACTGACTTACTGGAGCAAAGGGGAAGGGGAAATAGGGGGATAATGAGGGAGAGACTCGGAGATGTGTAGAGAAAAAATTAGACATGTTGTAAACAATAATCACAAATGCATTAAAAATATATTATTACACAGGAATATGTAAATAACTTAACTTAATCTTCTTCACACACCCATACATTTCATAGCAAAAGCTTTCTCTCTCTCTCACACACACACACACAAACACACTATTAAGCATGTTCATCACAACTTGTTTCCAATTCTCACTGCCAAAGCCATGATAGGTTACCATGGTAGAGTTTGTCTCTCTTTAGTCAGACTGGAAGTGGTGGAGACCTGGTACCATAAAACAATAGTGTTACACACCACCTAAATATATTAAATAGAATCATATACCTCACACTTTTTCACATAGAAAATAAATTAAACCCTGACAGTGGACTCACAATATCTTATGTAGTTCTGTAGTTAAGTAACAGCTAAACGTCTTTGGTGTATAATACATTATAAAAAGTATTTTTTTTTAAGAATTTTTTTCAGTTTCAGCATCTACATTATTTAAGGAGACACATTTTTTTCCTTTCTTTAAAAACTTTTCTTACTTACAGTACGTTGTATGTGTGGCTGATGGATGATTTTCACACTCACACCACAGAGAGCAAATGAGGACTCTGGGGCAAGTGCACTGCTAGTCATGAGAAGACTGTTAAGTTTCACTAAACAGAAATGAAACTGAATTCTTTTGCTTTCTTTTCCTTTCTTCAGACACACCCAGATAGATACACCACACACAGAAACATAACCTGATCATTTGGTTTTGGTTTATTTATTTGCAACTCATCTCTTCTATGTTCTTCGTCTGTTTAACTGTCCCAATTCTGTACTCCCAGTACAGATCCCGACCCCCGGCATCACAAAATGCTTATTTGAATATGAATGCTTATTTGAAATGAATATTTTTGCATAAATGAACGAACACACAAAAATTACATACTCGGTATAGAACAAATTGGGTCCTATTGGGGACAGTTGGAGTGTAAGATCTTGTTAAAAATGTTATTACATAATCTTTACACGACAGGGTGCGAAGAACCCATTTGCAGTATTATTTGGCTGGAGAGAAGAAGAGAGTACAGGAAAAAGGAAAGAAATAAGAAACTAGGCTACAAAGTTTTAGCCTGTTAGCCCATGTGGTTGTCTAAAATGTATCACAATATTTTCATAACAATAAGTTGCATGAATATTCTTATTCATATTCTATTCTTTTATGGGGCGATGGTGGCACAGGTGGTAGAGGATCCGTTCGGTAACCGGAAGGTTGCAGCCCCACTCTACCTGACCCCATGAAAATATTCTTGAGCAAGACACTGAAACCCCAAATTGCTCCTAGTGGAAGGCTAGTGCCTTGCTTGGTAGCTTCCTCAACTAGTAGGTGTGTGATTGGGTGAGTGCCATAAGCAGGCGGAATAGCTAGAAACGTAACTTCAATTCCTCTGTATGTCTAGTATATGTAGAGAATTTGACAATAAATAGACTTAAATATTCTACAAATATTAGTTACCAAAGTTACCAAAAACTAATATTTATAAAAAATAAAATTATGTTCCTAATTAGGCCTAGCCCACATTGTCAAAGTATCCATTCATTGTCCATATACTTCTAATAAATAAAAAAAAAATGTTTTTTGGTCAATCTCATTAAATGTCACAGCATGCACCTACGTTGGTGTGAGGGTGTTCTTGGGTAGCTCTCAAAAAAGTGCAGTGCACATCTCTCTCTGCAACTTTTGTCTTGCAACTTCCGTCTTGATGAATGAAAACAAAACTCATAAATGCAATGAACTAAACATCCCGAGAACTGTTGCCAACTGAGTTTTCTTTGCAATAACAAAACCATTTGCACAAGATTTATTTTTTATTATTTTGCATTTTCAAAATGTTCACGTTTCATATATAGATGAATGAGATGACAGAGAAACTGACACATTTTTGTTATAGCACTATCCTGTTCTTTAACAATCTTTCTATATCCAAGCAAAATAGACATATTAAAACAGATATGTAGAAAGGCACATTTTGTCTTTTTCAAAATACGTTTTGGCATGCATTTGCTTAAAAATAACCACAAAAGAAAAGGGGCGGTAAACTTTCAGATAGACTCGACCCATATGTGTGTGGAATGCCACGTGGGCCTTTGTCACAGTATTAGCACTCTGTCCTCCTCCTCTTCCCCCTCCTTTTCAAGGGAAAAATCAAATAAAAACATGAGACCATTAAACCGCTGGCAGAGAACATGTCCCCTCTGAGAGATTATATACACAGAACATAAATAACATTCACCGACAAGAGCGGAGAAAACCATGCAAGCGTGTGCCTGTTTGGTCCAGCTGAGCGGTCAGCTCGGGCACAGTGTTGACCTAAACTTGTCTCCTGAGACAGTCACCATGGCAACACTCACACACATGTCCCTATGGAGACACGCTGAAGTACACAGGAATGGGCGTACATTGTTTTTGGCACATACCTTTTTTTTGTTGTTATTTTGTTTTGTACACAATGACAATATCACAACCATGCCTCCTTGGCTTTTTTTTCAGTGCTAAAAACAAACTTGACATCATCCAAGAAGGACCATCAAGGTACAGTAGGTAGGCTGACACGAGCATACACTTTTGTGGTAATTAAAGAATAGCTAGTGGCAAGTAGACCTAAAAGCATTTTATAGCAGTACAAAAATAAGCCGTTACCTTAAACTTAACCAAGGCTATTCCCATCGAGAAAATATCTGAAGCACAGTGCATTTTGAAGCAAAAAACTAAACAAAATAAAACATAACAGCAAAAGCACCCTGCAAATTCCAAATTGTGCCCTAGTGCACACAGGGAGAGCGTGCAGCTTATAGCTTCGATAACAGTAGTTTTCTTTTCCATCCAACTTCCTCCTTCCACATTAAGGGAATGAGAAAAACGAAACCCAGATTGATTATGTGCTATGATGTCAGTGCATGTATGTGTGGGAGCTTTCGTAGGGGTCACGGAGATCGTCTGGCCCAGTCCACTCTACATGCAGATGAAGGGGGCGTGCTGATGGCTCTTGTTCACAGCCCAAAACAATTATAAATGTATTATAAAAAAAAAAAAAAAAAAACACTTGTGTTGGGGTGGGCTCATCTGGAGAGCTTGCTGATGACACGGATGAGTGCTGCGTTCTCGTCTTTCAGCCTCTGGTTGTCTGAACGGAGATCTACCAGGACCTAAAGGGTGTGTGGTGGAGTAAATACCCGTTATCCACTAGCAAGCTTGTGTTGCTATGCTAGGCCCTATTTTTATCTATGATATGAATCAACACATTGAAGTGATTCTAGTTCCAGTCATAGGCCTGTTATACAAGTTGGCCAAGTGCTAACCATAGGAAGGAGGAAGAATCTGGAACAACATGGATCGAATAACTAACATGCAGCTTAAAATAACACAATGGCACTTACAAGCTCACTTTAGATTTGTTTAGTTTAGAATCCATTTAAACTTTAAAAGGAAAACAATTAGCATGGTTGGCCATGTGTAGTGCTAGCTTGATTAAAAATCATAACTGTAAAAATGTTTTTACATTTCTGGGAAAATTAGAAGCAAAATGGAGTCAACAAGATACCTTTAGCTCATCCTCCAGCTCTGCTGCTTTTCGTTGAAGAACTTTCTTTTCCTGAAATGACAATAGATGAAGGAAGAGGAGGAGGAGAAGAGGAGAAAGGTAAAGAAGCACAATAAGAAAAAGAAGAAAAAGGAGGAAGAATCAGCAGAAGAATTAGATGAAAAAGAAAAAAAGGTTAGATTTAGGGCCCACAGCTCTGATTCCTACAGCTCTAGTGCTGCTGCAATTTAAGGGATGGGCTGTGGGGGATGGGGGTGTAGTCCGGAGATGGTTAGCTGGGAGAAAGGGTGTAATCGTGGACACTCACAAATTGCTCGAGCTCCAGCATGGCAGGCCGCTGGGAACCGTTCTCCTGAGTCTGGCATGGACACACAGACAGATGGACAGACAGACAGACAGACACAAACACAGTCCCAATGGTGTTAATATCGTGCACCACAGATGAGGCACGGATCAGCATTCTCTCTTTAAAGAAAGCAACCCCCGGAGAGAGTAGGGGTGAGAGAGAGGGAAAGAGCAAGAGTGGGGGAGGGAGAGATAGATAGATTGGGAGAGATAGATAGATAGATTGAGAGAGAGAGAATGCTGCCTGAGCAGGCACATGCAACAGCTGGCCAGGGGTTCCATGACCATGCGTGATCCCACGGGCTCCCTGTCGTGCAGTTATGGTCATGAGAAGAGTGAGACTGATGCTGCTGAAGGTGCAGTGATGGGAAGGAAAGGCAGGCACAGTTCTGGCATATCTCCTACACCACACTGACTGAGGACGATGCTAACGCTAACGGTGGGGAGGTTTGTTTGTTTTTTTTAACCACCTAGATCCTAAGCACAGAGGGCCTGAGACATCACCAAAGAAGTTTCCTGACATTTTGCCTTTAACCCCCAACCCCTTGCTTATTCCTACACCCCAACCCCTTGTCATCTTCCTATTTTTCTAGAGGTGCTGCCTCTTTAACTGGCTCTGTATCTGTGGAGAACGTTTGACAATCTATGGCTTGACTGCTCTTAATGATGTGGGATCATGGGATTACTGTGGGACTATTATGATGGGATCCTTCAAATTGCTCCCTTATGATTTGTCTCACCCTTGACAATCCCTTGACTGCTTAATGAGATGAGACTATATTTTTGGATTATTATGGGACTATTATGATGCTATACTAACCTTATGGATTTAATGATGTAGACGATATCCTGGGATTACCATGGTGCTGTATTAATGCCATGGAGAAATGTGACTGTGTGAACCCTGCTGCACTAGATTTATTAATTTTCTGTATGTAAAAGTATGATATGTGCTTTATGTTACATTTTATTTTTAGACTGTAACCAAGCACATAGGTTCGGTTCTGTTTTGTTGTATTCATCTAAATATAGGCATTTTCAACTGTGCATGTTTCCTGGGAGGAGTAATTTACCATAATTGGCTGGCTGTTAGCCTGATTAGTGAGCTTGATTGGTGAAGCCCCGTGATTGGCTGAGTAGTTGAGCACCTGATCTATTTATATCCTCAAGGATATAAAAGCACAGAAGTACGGTTACCCCAGCTGGTGTGAGCTTTTCTTATTTGTGGTGTTTATGTAAGTCTACTGATGACTCACAGTTTTTATTCATTGTTGTAATTTGCTTTTTGTCATTTTCTTATATTTTCGTATATTGTTTTGCACTTAGTTTGGGGTTTTTGATTTAAATAAATTTATATTTATTTTTCACCCCTCATTTTTGTCACTGTCTGGGCAATCATGCAAAAAAAGACAGGACCATTTAGTGAGTGCCAAAGAGGGAACAACAAACGGGAGATGGTACTCTGAATAAACGTGGCCAGGAAAATGTCACTGAAATTAAAGCAGCACCAAAGACTTTTTAAAACCTTAATGTTTTTTTAATCGTTTCGGTGGTCCATCAACTCGTAACAAGGTGAACGATACTCCTCTTTCGGCATTAATAGCACTAAACAAGTTCGCCCAAATCAGGTAGCGATCTGTATTTGACCTATGGTAAGCTTCCGTTACAATCTGTAGAGGGTGCGATTCTCAAAATTCCTTGGTGCTTCTTTAAGTTTCTGTGTCACATTCCGTTTTGTTTTTTTTAGGCAGTTTGTGACACTGCCACAGAAGCATTTCAAGTACCCTATGCCATTTTAAAACACTGGTTATAATGTATATGGTTTGCCAGGTACCATTATATGCGTGTTCCTGTATTAGCTCCCATCCTGAATTTGTATCCGTTTCCCTGTGTATTGTGTGTGACTCATTTTGTTTTTATCATTCGCATGGTTTGGCTGACTGCCTTGGCTGTCAGTTGACTTTTGTGCCAACGTCCGCAGGCTTTTAAAGCGCAGAAGCAGCGTGCAATGCAGGGAATCGACTAGAGACCGAACGTGTAGCACCGAACGACCCAGCAGCCATGTACTCCTCTGTTTATCCCTGCACTGTGTGTTCCTAGCGCCGCCCCTCATCTGTACCTTGTCTCGTTGCCTCCTTATTAGACTAATCAATTCCTGCCATGTTTCAGCTGTGCCTCGTCTGGTTTTCCCTTGTCTATTTAAACCCCTGATTCTGTTCCATGTCTAGCAACCTAAATATAAATCTACAACTTTGTTGCTTGTTTATTGAATAAAATCTATATCCTTTGAGAAAACTGCTTGGGTCTGTCAACCTACAAAATTGTGACGCATAGCTTTCTTTATATTAAGAAATAGAACACATAAGTGTGTATATATAATAGCATATATTTAAGCGTAGAAGTGTCAATATAAATTCCATGCTTAGTGGTAATAATCTCAGCTCGAGGGCTGATTGTTACAAATTCAAGGTATTTAACTTGGTATTTAACACTTTGAGCTTCTTTCAAGGATAGTCAAACATATAAATGAGACAAAAACTGAGTGAGGGGTATGTTAATGCTTATGAACCTTTATGTCAACTTATGCTCTGTTGAATATTATGAATTTTACTTGAGAACATAAACTGTATATGTCAAGACATGAGTCAAATTCGACCAAACAACATCAGGAGGCTCAGCTAAGATCAGTAATGTGTGTGCAACACTGCCCTCTAGGCTTGAACTGACACACTACTTCAGTGCTCTCTGATCAGGTCTGGCCCTTCTGAGAAGAGACCTGCTCTCCTCACCTCTCTCTGCGGGCGTCACTGTGACGATGGGGCTGACGGGCTGGATGCTGCGGTGGGTCTCAGAGCTGCGGACGACAGTCTTCTCCGCCTCTTTCAGATCCGTCAGTGTCACCCCCTGTCAGTCAGATCAGAAAACCAAGCCCAATGAGGCAAAACCCAACAAAGAGCACCACATTTCAGTCTTTAGTTCAGTGGGCGCCATCTGGCACTGCTGTCATTGGCTAGCGCTTTGGGTGCTCGTAGGAGTAGAAAAGGGCTGTATAAATGCAGTCCATTGACCATATATGGATGGGTATAAGGAGGAACCTGACCTGTGTGGAGCGTCTGGACTGGCGCATGAGCCGAGAGCGAGCCTTCCTCTGGGACTCGGACTCCTCGTCTCGCGATGGGGCCTGAAACCTAGAAAGGCATCATTTCCATATTAGTAGCCCATCCATTACCGTTTGTGTATCTCATATTGTGTTGACTAGGAATGTGAACTGGCTACAGTAACCAACAGAATGGAGGTGCATTTTCAAAGATGTGTCTCTAGCAGTGTCACTAGCAGTGTTATAAGTAGGTCATCACCTGGAAAGTTTGGCAGTACGTCTTTTGTCTTCTTTCTCCTACTTTTTCTTTTTTTTTGTACAGCTTTTGCCAATTATATAATAAATAGCCATTTTAATAAAAGCCATATGAAACATCACAGCTATGTTTGCAGGGGAAGTTGGTCGACCAGTAGACACTGACTGGTCATTTATATGATGGGGTCATTAATTTTTATTACAGATTTTTATTATACACTAATTATATGAATTAATTTAACTTTTGTAAAGAGCCAACTAGTCTATGCACAATATTCTAAAACCAAACAATCCAGGTATTGTTTTTTTTTTTTTTAATGGCCACCCAGGGGCAGCGGTGTCTCACTTGCGGCCCTCGGCAACAGCACTGTTGGGGCTCTCGGCGGGAGACTCTCGTTTCTGTAGCGTGGGCTGGACTCGAGCCGTCCGGCTGGAAAGGTCCTGGTCCTTCTCCTCTGACTCCTTCTCGTCGGCCGTCTGTATGGCCACAACAAGAGCAACAACAGTAGACTCAACAAGAGGCCTCAAGGAAAAATGTCATTGGTGTCTTCCAGAAGAATTTCCTAATACTACTGGAAGTCATTTTGCCAGAGGAGCCAAGTCAGGCTTATGCAGGCCTGCATATGAGAGGAATGAATCGTGATTTTGCAAAAAGACGACAGAAAGTGCTGGGATCTGGCCACATGACAATCTCTGTGATTAGAAGCAAGCTTGTGTATTATAAATAGCGACTCACCTTTTCAGCAGGGCTAGTAGTAGAGGTAGTTATACTTTCACTGTCTGGGCTGGACACAGTGGAACTTTCTGGAAACATCATAAACAGGCATCAGGTCAGAATAGTGTCTATTTTGCATAGGCCTACACATTTTCACTCATCTGTTATTGTGTGGGTATAGAAACAACAAACAACTAAGGAAAAGACTGACAACAACAACAAAAAAAAAAATGTAAAACATGGAAAAGGCCAAAATAAGCCTCTACTCTGATTTAGTGGAAGTATCCTACAGTTATATTTTTGTATAAACCACAAGCTCTTGTGTATATCCACAAGCTTCATTGAACCCCTGTGAACTTCAAGCACTCACATACCAGGGAAATGAAATGTCTGTGGTCTTCTGAACGACTCACTATTGGTGAAGTGGTTTCTAGTGAAGCGGAAAGACTAGGGGCCAAGTGTTTTGAGATGGGTAGGAGTGGAAGTGTGTGTGTGTGTGTGTGTGTGTGTTTGTGAGCAAGCACGTGTGGTGTGTGCGTAATATGTAGTGTGCATGTCGAAGCCTGGCTGCTGACTGCTCAACAGCCTTGCAAAGGAAGTGGAGAAGACCTGCTGAAGCAGAGGCAGTTCACTACAGACACCCCCAGGCTATTTACAAGGGCAATTACACTGTAATTAAAAACAGGCAAGGGCAATTCACTAATGATTCACTTACATTTCTTTTTACATTCTGTACATTTTCAGTGATACTTTAATCGTTTTATGCCTTTATTATGCTTGCCATATGATTATGATACGGTTATCTTTTCTGTGTTTTTTTTTTGTACTTTTTATAGTGTACTTTGCTTTCATTTTGTAGAGCACATTGAAATTTCTTTGTGTAATGGTCTGTTACAAAAAAATGCCTGGCAACTATACTTTAATTAAAAGGGGCTTCTAGAAAAATCTCAGAGAACAAAAATCCTTGCAGTTGACTCCACTCAATACTGCAGCTTAAGGTAGCAGTGTTTCCTCAACACTTCAGGTCTGAGGGCCTAAGGTAGATGAGCTGTTTGAGTGTGCCTGCTGTACCTGGACTGCTTTCACGCTCTTCGTTTATCTCCAGTCCCCCCGAGACGCCCCTCTCTTTCGACTGGTCCTGTACGTTCATCTTGTCTCTGCTGCTCATCCGGCACACCGATGTCCTGTAAAGGGAAACGGATAAATTCGGAATGTCTAATTTCTTCCCCCCCCCCGGGTAACAAACAGCCCGCTGACCTCCGTTTTTTGCCTGCAGCATTGGCCGCCGTTGACCCTGAGGCGTTCTGTGCGTCGTTGATGGACCGTTCATTTCGCCACTAGGAACAGCAGAAATGCATATACGTGTTACATACACATCACACTATATCAGGGATCGGCAAACCATGGCACGTGTGGCAAAGTTGGCAAGCAGAGGTTTTCTCAGCGTCTCAGCAAGTGGCCAGTGTACTAAAGATCGTTCACCAGGTTGTGCAGATTGCCGCAGATTGCAGTTGGCCCAACAATTCACACATACTATTCTGTCCTTCTTAATGATTCTGAGTAGAAGTGCTGCGTGCTTGTTATATTTCTCAACTTTGTCTAAACATCTATCCTCATTTTGGAACAGACAATGATATGACAACTCGATCAAACGTGTTCAGGATTAAAATTAAAACAGGACCAACCTCAACCAGAACAGAAACTCAACCCTTTAAAACACAATGTTTTCGTCCTCAGTTAGTTGTCCACTTGCAACAGGACAGAAAAAGGAAAACCAACTAAATGGCAGGGAATTTAATTGTGGACTGTTAGCACAAAGTGCAGTGAAAATGTCCCCATGCATGGAGTGATATTTTTAATGGTTTGACAATGATTAAAACATGTTCCGAAGTGCTCATCAGCGCTACATGCCAAAATGTTTGCAGATTGCTAAACTATTTTATTCTTGCACCCTTTAGATACATTGTAATTCATTGGTTGAAACGCATCACATAACTGACAAAAGCTAAAAACTACAAGAACATTGTACATGACATGACTGAGCTAAAATAACTAAATTAGCTAAAATAACTGAAAGACTGTTATACTATACATGACTGTTGAGAGCTAAAAGAACTAAAAGCATGTTACACATGACTGTTGAGAGCTAAAAGAACTAATAGAACATTATACATGACTTTTGCAAGCTAAGAGAACTAAAAGAATGTTATACATGACTGTTGAGAGCTGAAATAACTAAAGAAAGTAGAAGTATGTTAACACACAACTGTTGGCCAACTCTGAGAATCACCATCTATTTTCTCAGGACTTCAGAATTCAATTACTGTAGTTGGCAGTTCTGTTTCTCAGCAACTAAAATGTTTCTTTACCTCTGCAATTTCATTCTAACTACCCCAATCAAATTCAGTGGAGATTTTATCCCACTGAAGTTGTCTTGGGACTGGCGAGTTCCTTTAATACAGATTTTTTGTAAAGTATCAGCTCACAGTGACTACTTCCTCAAAAAAGTGTGCATCACATTTCCGTGCATCAGTGAAGCTGCTAAAAATAACATGTTTTGTCACATGTTTACCATAGTGGGAGCTGACAGATAGACAACGAGGAAAAACATCAGTTAGAAAGAAGGAATGAGGTGACGGAGGCAGACAAAAAGAAATTAGTTTGTGTTTCAGATAGCTTCTCTAGCTGTGTTTGTGTGAAAGAGAAATGTGGTGTGTCAGTGTGTGTGTGTGTGTGTGTATGCATGTATATATAGGGTGTGTGTGTGTGTAATGTGTCTATGACAAAATTGGTTCACACTTGGCTTGTGTTTAAGTGTGTGTGTGTGTCTGTGTGTGTGAGTAAGAGAGAGAGAGAGAGAGAGAGAGAGAGAGAGAGAGACAGTAGCTCACATTTGCTTGTGTTTGAGACAACTCCTCCAGCAGTGCCTCCACGCTTTCATCAGCAACATCAAAAGGGGTCTGGCCCTGAGGAGCACAAGCACGCACGCACGCACGCACACACACACACACACACACACACACACACACACTTTACTGTTCTGCACACAGTCAAGCCACAGCTTTACCCATGCCCTAGTCTGACAGTGTCTTGCTTACACGGTTTCAAAACCCTGTCTACTCACAGAGAGCTGAGCACAGGGTTCTCGGAAACCAGGCTTCTGTCTGTCAGACAGCGCTCATAATGGAGTTTTGCGTATGCAAAAGCCACATTGCCTCTTATCCATGTCTCTACTGCCACCGTCTACACAGTCTTTTCAAGCGCTGTTGCCTTCCAGCACTAAGTAGAAATTAGACATTTCTAGTGTTTTCTACTAATCTAGGGTTAGGGGTAAGAATTTAGCCTCAACTCGAATCGAACTCGAGCCTTAACTCGAATCACCACTGAACATGAATTTTACTACATATTTTATTACTTTTTTTGAACTAGTATCTCTTGTTTGTGTGACAAATTCAACCTCCTTGAATCCTTGAGCCTAATTCTTTCTTCATTCACCTATCAACATATACATACACTCATTCAATCTTCTGTCAGCCTATACACACACTCATCTAATCACACCTTTTAACCCTTGATTATCTATCTTCATTTCTCCACCTTCCTCCTGTCCCCGCCCGTGGGTGTCCGAGGCTTACCGCTGCGCTTCGGGCCTCCATGTCACAGAGCTGCTCAGCCAGGATGCGACAGGCCTTTCCCTGCCCCCAGTGGGCCGCTGCATGCAGGGGCGTCCAGCCGTCCATGTCTGTTGCTGACACGTCCAGCTCACACTGGCACAACAGCCTAGACAAGGGGGACAGAAAGTTAAGAAAGTTAATACAAGTCATATGTTCCTGCACTGTGTTCCAAATTATTATGCAAATGCGGCCTTCGGAGTTCTCAATTACAAAGATCTTTCAAGGTGGTTGACACTACACTGACAAAAGGCAACTTTGTGGGGCAATTGTGGTATTCTACATGGAGATAAAGTCAAAAACTACCCATGAACTTACATTTAAGTTCTTGAACTAAAGTTTATTGGATTGAATAAGTTCAAGTAATATCAATGAAAGAAGTAAAAAAGGTTTTAAGTGTTTTAAGTTCTTTACAACCTATTGTGTTGGCATAACATTGTGGATATGTCCATTTTGAGGGATCGGCAAAAATGTACATTTTCTTCATTGTTGTCTTTTTTCAGAGGAAAAAAAAAAAAGTGTCTCTTTGCTCCAACATCTTAAAATACCAGATTTTTGAAACTGTAATCCCAAGAGTTTGGAACTGTAACTGTAAAAAAAAAAACAATGTTCATCCTTTTATCACATCACCACAACCTCCTGCCATTCTAAACTCATCTGCAATAAGGCGGATCACAAGACCAACCCTCTGCTCAGACCCTCACTGTTTCCGTCTGAACAAGAACCAGTGAGTGTCAGCGTGACAAAGCATGGGACGCTGCAGGCAACGGTTCAAAAAGGTCTTAAGGAGCACCTCATGCCTGCTGCACGAGCACTTTATTATTCAATCTTCAATAAAACTCTAATGAATAAAACAGAGAGAGAATACCAAAACAAAAACATTCCAGAATTTACCAGTTTATGTAAATCACATGCAGTGGCAAACATGCAGACTATCATGGTTGTGATAGTGGCTGCAGTGTTATAAAGTGGTGAGGGGTGGGGCGACTGAAGGAGTCCTTTAAACAAGGATGGAGGGACTACGCCAAATTTCTCAGGAACTTTCGCTCCAAAATACAGGATGTAAACAGCATCTATTCTTAGCCTCGTGATCAAGGAGAAGTGTCACAATCTGTGCAAGCGTGGTGTTATCTTCATCGAGGGCCACACCCAAAAGGTTATGGTGTTGTGGTGTGTGTGTGTGTGTGTTCACCCACAGGAGGACAATTTGACCAAACATACCAACTCCACAGAGCTAAGGAGTCACAAGTCATAAATAAAAGGGCAGACGATGTCAGCTACAGTATGAGGCGAGGGGGCAATAATAATAGCGCATCCTGAGCGCAAACAGCAGGGTTTCCTGTGCGCCCCACCACCCCCACCCTTCTGCAGTTTAGCCAGAGAGCACGGCCAAGTGACAGCCGACGTGCTACAAGGCGAAAACACATTTTACTAATACATAGGTGGTGGAGGCTGGTGTTTTTGCCAGTGTTAGTATGTTTGTGTGTCGACTCTATAAAGTAAGACCAGGAACAGATGATTACTTTTTGAGGGCAACCCGGGACACCACCTAGTATTTGTATAGTGTCAGTGACCCTATTGACTTGGCAAATGTCTGTGCCCTCCGTGCGCTTTCCGAGTCTGCAAATATAATCTTTATGTGTGCACAGCAATGTGGGATCACGTACACTGAATTAGAAAAACTGACAGCTAGCGTTAAAGCTAAACCCAACTTCCATGCCCTCATCGGTTAGCCTGTCTGTGGTGCACAGCACACTGGCCACTCCACAGACTGGGACTGGAGAGGACAGGACAAGGCGGGGGAGTTCCTCACTTGATGGCCTCCAGGTAGCCTTTGGCCGCGGCCACATGCAGGGGCGTGGCGCCGGTCCTTGGGTTGTGGATGTCAGCGGGCATGCCCTCCGTCAGCCACAGGCGAGCGTCACTCATGATCAGCTCCTCCTCCGCCCGCTTGGCTGCGTCCAAGTCCACTCCTGCAAAAGAAAGAGATACTTCCAAAAACCTGTATTTCATTGCTAAATACCCATTGCTGTGCATATTGCACCCTGCTGTCTGCTCTAAAAATGAAAGAGATGTTTCCTTACAGGGATTTCAGCCTGTGGCCTTGTTCAAATAGCATGACGGCACAGGACACACACCCTACAAATAAGAACATTTCAAAAGTGCGGCTTTAGCGAAGACTTAACAACCTCTGACTTCTCTTCAAACAGAATATCGGAAAATGTGGAATATGTAGCAGCTGTGGCGTGTCAAAGGAGAAAAACAAACAGCCTAATGAGGCAGCTCAAATTTCCTCACTGTACTGTAATTCCTACTAAGTACTGTAAACGTTTGACTACTTCATGTACGCATCAATATCATATGTACGTGATACTTTCTGTCTTTCTTTCTCTCGGACAGAGAGATCCACACTCATCCTCCTGAACTTAAAAAAAAAAACAAAGGTATAATAATGATAATTCAAGGATTGTTGTCAAAGATCACAGAAAACGACTGCTGTTTAAATTGTTTAGCAGAACCAACTGCTGTCACCAACCCTGTTGAGTAAACCTGCAATATGCAACTTCTAGGCAACGCAGGATGCTGTGCAACTTTACTTTCAGTTTTACTGGAGCAAGGCAATGCTCTGTGTTTGGCAAATACTACAGTACCATGTACATGTAGGTTTTCAAATATTTCAACACTGGAATAACCCTACCTAAAGCCTACTTCACTTGATTGAACCGTGATAGAGAAACCGTTTCCTCATTGCACAACTAATGCAAGTGAGGCCTTTGACGATAAAATGACAGAAAAAGTATTTTGCTCATTTAAGCCTACTAAACTAAAGTACATCCATTATACATAAATAATAATAATAATAAAGGCTCATTAAAGAAACGTAATCTGAAATGTAAATAAATACTGTCTGAAACAGTTAATTCTAGTGTTAATGTCATGAGTCTTGAGTCTTGAGTCAAAGTCACTCTAGGCTATATACTGTGTGAGTAAATATTAAAAAAAAAACATTACAAGCTTAGGCTTAAATCTAAGACATCTTCTTTACTATGGAGTGAAAAACTATTGGAAAATGGATCCAAAATGACAACATGACAGTCTGATTCCTAACTGACTGTTAAAACCACTTCCAATGTGATCACTTCCACATGATTTTAGAACTGTTACATTTCTGTTATCTGTTTCAAATGACCACTGCCCTGTACAATAATATTGCATAAGTGCTGATAAATATGGGTTCCAGAAAAAACAATTTACACTGTATAACCTCTATGCTGTAGCATGTTTTGTTTTTCTATTGTTTGAACCAATTAAGCTGCCTGTGAGATAACCCTAACCCAACTTAAAATCATGAAAGGGTCATGTTGCTATATGCTCAACACACAGGGTTCAAGCAACCACTGGAAAAAGGAAGAGAAACAAAATGCTCTATCTATCTGTGTGCGGACACCTCTAATGTGTTGTTCCAAAATTCCAAACATTCTTGGGCCAGGCTGCTCTGTGGTTATGTATCGACATGCAGCGTAGTGTCAGAAAGGACAGACACACATGGCTGTATGCACGGCCACACTATTGTGCAGTATAATTACAGCCACAGCATGCCAGTCTCTGTCATCTAGACATAAAGCTTATCCGATACAGCCTAAACAAAGCCTACTACGCAACGATCTTATCTGAACTGGTAAGCATGTTCAGTCATGTGAAGGGAAGGACAAAGAGTAAAGAGTGAATTTATCAAATAGTCGTGCAAGCAGACTGGTGATACACACCATCCTACATACAGTAGCCAAAAGAGGTTGTGCAAAAACACAACCACCACATTTTGGGAGTAAAGCTGTAACCCACAGAGCCATAAGCAAAGATCCATAAATGTTCCCAAACTGTTTTCTGCTTTGAGTTGTCTGCAAACATTAGTGGAATTGTAATCATTTGAGAAGTTAATATGAGAATTACGTGGAGGGGTCGAAATGTGACAATTAAACTAAATCGTTCCAATTTTTGGTATACAGGAACCATAGAACACATTTTTTGACCATCATAAATTGTTCTTTGAGCCTCAGTAATAGCGTATGCGTAGGCTTAGAATGAAAGTATTCGTAATTCCCGCCTCCCCTGGAAAATTCATGAAGCAACAGGGGACTGGACCAGATACATTTCCAAACCATCTTTGGTTGGACCATGCAAATATAGGAGGTGTATCTTAGCTGTCAAAAAGCACCTCGTTTCAGATTGACCTGTTTCAGCCCGGTCATTTCTAGCTTGAAATTTACATGTAGAACGAGGCGGTAGACGGCGGTTGAAGTTTTACTATGGTCCATTGGATACCTTAAGCTACCTAAATTCAACAATAACAAGGTAAATGTTCTTTGACATTCTATGGGCCCTTTAAGACAAACAATTTTGAAGCAAATGTCTGCCACACTCCACCACACCTGGTGGAAATGTAAAAGCTTTACGCAGACTATGTATAAATAGACTTGTGTGTGTGTGTGTGTACTGACCTTGTTTCTGAGTGTGCGCCTGGAGTAGCGTCTCTGTGGCTTCGTCCTCGGCTATATCCACAGGTACGTCTCCATCACAGTTGACAGCACTCAGTGATGCACCCTGCTCCAGCAAGAATCTGCACAACGTACACAAGGGAGCCAAATAACACCTTAAAAATCCAAAATATTCCATTATGTTTACATTCTAGAATACACCAACAGGAGGATGTTCGCACATATTTTGAAAGCGTTACAACATGGGCAGTTATGCCACCAACGGTCAAACTCTCATTAATTTCTCATTTATCCACAAATGAGCTTGGTAAGCACTATGCCTGGGATGCGTTTCAGGTTGACGTACTCTGAAATCTCCAGGTTCCCACAGCTGGCGGCCACGTGCAGCGGCGTCCATCCCTCACTGTCCACCTGGTTCACGTTGGCGCCCTGGGTCAGCAGGAACGACACCACCTCCATGCTCCCATCGATACAGGCCTGGGGTGGGGAGCGTAAACAGCACACAAATACAGGTCAATAGCTCACACACTTCACACTTCAACGGAACTGACAGGACCAGACTTATTTGAGACCAAAAAATGCAAATACTCTGCTGAAGTAAGGATTTGTGAACAAATTAAACAATGAACAAGATTTGCCTCCTTGCCTTTCAGACAGCCGGGTAATGGCCTTAAAGTAGATAAACATGTACTACTTAAAGGTCGACAAATTGATTGGCACCATTCTGACTCATTGTGGATCCATCACATCCCCTTTACTGGTCCATTCAGTTACTCCATTAGGCAAACAATTTCAGTTTCACTGCTATAAACATGATTTAACAAGAAAAAAAGGCTGTTACTAGCCCTGACCCTATTCCATGATCCTCTAGTCCAGAGGTCAGCAACATTTTTGACATGGAGTGCAAATTAGATGTTTTGTTCTTGTAAGTTAGTGTGCCACGTAAGCTACGCAATACACCACAGAGTTTGACCAGATATGGATATTTCTTGTATTTAGGAAATCTTAACAAAAACAACAAAATTGCACTGATCCACGCCATTGATTGACCTCACACCCTGGTCTGCCTACCAGTCAATGGGATCCCTGACCCTGCTTCCCACTTAGCTCCAAGATCCGGGGGTGATCACTTTGAGTTGACGCACGCCTCCGAATGGCCCATTGTCAGGCAAATTCAGATGAGGCAGAACACACTCTTCATATTATGCAAAAATATATTTTCAGATACATTGATCCGAATGCTGACAATAATTCCAGGGCAATGCTTAAAGGCAAAAAACTGTTTGCCGCTCCCCTTTTCCCCATTTTGTCAATTCATCGCTAAACACTTCTGACTCATATAGGGATGTCTTTTATTTTTTATTTAATTGTGTCTTTATTTGGGAGGCCCTCAAAAAGGGTATCAGCGCAGGAGAGAAAGGCATCCATCTGTTGAATGCATTCCCCATCTGTTGAATGGCTTTAGATAGGCAGTGAGAAATTATGCGAAATTAAATAGCCTCAGTGGCTTGTTTTTTAGCAGAGGCCAAGACTTTTTAAAGTGTGGGCTTGCTTTCCCATATCTGCACACTGCACGTCATCTCTGTCTGCCTGATCCTTAAAAGTCTTTTCATGCTTTGTCTTAAAATGCTGCAACACCTGATGTTGGAAATACAACACTTTCAAAACACAACGAGCACACCCCGGTTACTTTGCCATCTTACTGCAACTGCTGCATTAAGTAGGCTAGGCCCAAAGTTTACATCTCGTGTGTGTGACAGTGTGTGTGTGGCTACTATCGAATGGTCAAACCACCAATGGGTCAAACTAGAGGAGCTGGCACACTAAGCAATTATCAATGGCAGTTCTACATCCATACAGAAGACGTCCGAACATTTTCAATGTGTTTATAATAGGGTTGTCATCATCCCTTTGAGTGCCACTAGTGGCACTAGTGCCAAGGGTTGCCAACCCCTGCTCTAGTCTCAGTAAAAAAATCCATCAGTCTTTTAACTAAGTTTTTTGAATTATAGATCTTTAGAAGGGACCAGCGTGAAGACTTTCTACATGTTATTTTTTTCTTTTTGCTCTCATACCCAAACACCCATTCATATCCTGGGGACTATCTGATTAGTGTGATCAGGTGAGCAAGATTAGTCCAGGAACAAAATCCATGAGGAGCGTTAGCTCTACAGAGGGTGGGTGACTGGCAGGCAAGCCACAGAAACTGAAATGACAGTCCAAACACACCTCCCAGAATGGGTTTTGAAGGCACTATGATATGAGCAGGAAATCCTGACTTTGTAAAATTCATCGATTACCAACCTGATGAAGGGCGGTGATTCCATCGGCATTAGAGCAGTTGACGATGCCTCCACTGATGTCCTGGCCCTGTTGTTCTTTGGCCTCTTTCAGCATCTCCCCAGCCTCCTCTGTGTCACCACTGGCACAGACAGCCAAAAACTCTGCCGTTCGCTCAAAGTGAACTCTTCGCCTAGGGAAACCATTATGTATCTTATGGGGATATGGTATAACAAGTCCACCTAAACACAGCCTTTGTTAAATCCTACAAAATAATTTGCTTTCAATTATATTTGGCAAAATCCAACCTACAGGAACACTTCACTTGAACCTTCAACTGACAAGATTAGACCTGCTTAAGGAAGCTTAGGTTAAATAGCCGTTACTCTAAAATGTGTGTAAACGACATTATAGTACACCAATTTAAATAAATCAGGCTAACACAGGGTTAAGAGAGTTATTAACCCAGGACCTGGATCTAAACCTGTACCTCGCTTCTCCTCATCATGTCTAATAAATCTTGAGCGGTCCACATGTTAGAAATATCGAAATGCCATTTGACAGCGTCAACAAAGACCTCTATAAAATCTAATTTTCATCAAAGAGATACTATAACGGTTAGATCTGGGATTACTGAGTAGGAAGCATTCAAGAGTCGACAGCACTGTGCTTTATAGAAAACTATAGCTTGTGACGTTAACGTTAGCTTGCGTTCCAGTGACAGGACGATTACATTGAAGTTATCAGCTAGCTAAAAGTGCTAGCGTTAGCTAGCAAACTCGTCAACGTTATCTGCAAGACTAAACTCGGAATTTCATCGTACTGAGTCAAAGTAAATTGATTTTGATGTAGATGTTGCATTTCGTATACCTTCGTTTCACAGTTTGCTTTGTTAACCCTTGGTGATCCCCGGTGCTAGAACCGTTTCCATCCGCATCTTGAGATCCCTCCGATTCTTCAACGCCTACGGCCTCCGACTCTCCCGTGTCCACAACATCTCCTCGCCACCTTTGTCTAGGTACTGCTGGCTCTCTGTCTGTACTTGATCCGGACCATCTTTTTAATTGTTCCCGACGTTTAGCTTTTGCCACGTCCCCCATTATTCCCTTGAAAACCCTTTACTTATAAAATGTTCACTCAGACACACCCTCCATGTGTACTGTTTATAATCAGCGTACAACTTCCTTGACTGAAACTGAAGTAATTTCGTCACTTCCTGTCCTTTGTGAGGAGGAAGCTACAGACCTTAAATAATATTCTTTAGAGATCAGCGGGATGAAGCTCACAAATACCAAAAAACTGCCCAGAAATGCTGGTCCTTTCCCTTAGATTATTATTAGTCACTAATACTCCAAAATCTGAAAATGTAATACAGCAAAAGGAGTCTTTAAACTAATGATGGTTTTGACTTTCCAAGTAAGTTGGAGAGCTATCTGATTTCAGTGTTTTATGATGAAACGAATGGCGCCTCTGAATTTTTTTTTATTTTTTTTTACTGAAAATGTACAGCTATACATGGCAAAGCAGACCTTTCCACGTGTAACTTGTCACTGAACAGAGCACACAGTTAAGAAGTGTACCTAGAAGAGTAAGAGAAAAAGAAAAGAATAAAATAAAATAAAAGTAGATAAAATAAAACACACATGCACAAAAGGAGTAAGTCTCTTCTATTAACCCAAAGTTTTCAACCAAGTTAAACATTTTTATGCCATTTTTCTTTTTCATAAATTTCAAGGATTTATAATACAACATGAATTATTTCTTAAAGACACACGGTTGAATTTTTATAGGCTACATTTACATTTATGAATGAATGCCTTCCCTAAAATAATAATAACGTTAACAGAAACTTCAATATTTTTGTCCTGGTGTAAAAACCCATATTTCACTACAGTTAGGTTAAATTGTGGAAGTGAGGGGATTTTTTGCTCAAGCCAGTCATACAGGCCTATCATTCCAAAATGGTCAGTGTCATCAATACAAAAGGAACAATTATTATGGTCAATATTAAACCTGTATCTAAGTAGTTCACCTGAAGGATATATATCATTAAAGATCTTAAAGTGTAGTCAAAGATCTTTTAGGTTCATCAACCGTCTCTGGTGTAGTTCCCTTGCCTTGGGGGGTAGTGGTAAGTTTAACGTAGTTTCCTCAGTAATAGTCGGTCAATACCTTGATAAGTTTGACTCCTGCTACGGTTAGGAAAAAGAGAAGCTGTGCGCCTCTGATCTAAAATGATCCATTACAGACCATATGGTGGCAGTAGAGTCAGTAGAGTAGATGTCTCCCAAACACGTCACCCTGCGTGAAAAAGACGAAGAAGATAATCATTGTTGTCATTGGTTGACTTTTCCTCCGGAACACACACAAGAGATGCTAAGGGTTTAGTTTGGGACAGTAAGCAACTGAAGTACATTTTTGATAACGGAATATACAGTTTTTTGAATTTTCGCAATGTCGGACGACAGAGCAGAACGCTCAGATGGAAAGATTGTTAAAATGGAGATTGATTACAGTTCTACTGTAGATCAACGGCTACCGGAATGCGAAAAAATGGCAAAAGTAAGCTGAATGAATATCTCGGCTGAGTCATGATGTAGCATTAACGATCCACTAGCATGCTGTCTAGTTTGCTAACGGCCCTATTTGACTAACATGAACCTTTTTGTTTGCCATTGCAAACAATACTATTATATTTATTGTAAAATAAAATAACATATTACTTTTTACGTATCTGTTTAATATGTGTTTCCTGGTAATGGCGACATTAACCTGGCGAAGTTAGCTAGGCTAGTTCATACCGCTTGTCATTCCTGTTTGCGCAGGAACTTATTAAAGTTCCTAACGTTATGCCTTAAAAAAAAAAAAAAAGTAAATTGTCTTGTATTGTCTATCGAGTTAGGATTTTCAGGCATACTCTGTGTCCTGAGTAAAATGGGCCATTCAAGGTTACTACTAATGTTAGCAGTCTACTAACTAGCTGTCTCGTGTAGTAACGTTACATGGTTTGCCTATAATTATTTTTCAGTTTTATGTAATTAAATGTATCTGGTATAGTTTAATAGAACATTATTCATTCCGACGTTGTTTTATCATCTCCTGTTTTTATTTATTTTTTTACCTTTAGGAAGGGCGTCTTCAGGAAGCCGTTGAAAGCCTGTTGTCTTTAGAAAAACAAACGAGAACGGTGAGCAAACATTTTCTTCTAACATGATCCCTTTGTAATCATGGAGGTTGTGTCAATATCCTTAACTAACCCATTCCATCTCTGCTCATGTATTTTAGGCTTCTGATATGGTTTCGACATCTAGGATTTTGGTGGCTATTGTGCAGATGTGCCATGAGGCAAAAGATTGGGATGCACTCAATGAAAACATCATGCTATTGTCAAAGAGAAGAAGTCAGTTAAAACAGGTACTCATTACTGTGTTGTGGTGGTTGTACAGTGTCCCACTGGAATTACACTCTGGAAAATAGAGATCAGTAAAATATCTGTTTACTGTTATAATTTTACTGGCTGACACACTACCAAAAGTTGCATTAATCTCTGGTAGGCCTATCGCTAATCTTTGACAGGTCAATAGTAGTGTTATAACTTGTTACAATGTTACCCAGCTCGTAACATAATTTTAAAAGAAGTAGGAACTTACAACAAGTAGGAAATGTATTGAAGAACCATGTTGAATAAAAGTAATTGTAAGTAAAATGGCCTAATAGTCTATTTCTTCTGGTTGTCATCATGCGCCTCTTCTGAGAATAAAAAAAAAAAAAAATTCGTAAAGGTGGCTCCACAGGCATAAAAGGCCTCTTATACCTGTGCTTAGGAGTACACATTTTTAAAGTATACCGTCTGTTTTGTGCCATAAACTTTATTTTTTGTTTATCACAGGCAGTGGCAAAGATGGTGCAAGAGTGTTGCAAGTATGTTGATACTCTGACTGACCTTACCATCAAACTAAGGCTTATTGACACCCTAAGGACAGTCACTGCTGGGAAGGTAATGACCGATATTGCACAAAAGAAACATTGGTATGCACACCGATGTGGTTGTCCCATCTTTAAGCAGCAGTAGTAACTTGGCTATTTTGCCACAGATCTATGTGGAAATTGAGCGTGCCAGGTTAACAAAGACCTTGGCTAACATCAAGGAGCAGAATGGGGAGGTGAAGGAGGCTGCCTCCATCCTTCAGGAACTGCAGGTATTCTAAAACAAACATGCTAAAAACTACCATAAATATATATTTTAGAACTTTTAGGAAGATAATTTGTTTCACATACAGCATACGGTTGCAAAATTATGCACTTATTTGGTAGAGATGGTTGTGGTTGTGTGTTTTATTTTTTATTTTTTATTTTTTTTGCTCCATACTGATTTAAGATGCATCAAAAGTAAACAGTGCACATCTACAACCATTACATTGTACATTAAATCTTGGATATGCGGTCATTTTTACTCAATGGTATCGATATTGCTGCTGTGCTCTAGGTGGAGACCTACGGCTCCATGGAGAAGAAAGAGAAGGTGGAGTTCATTCTTGAGCAGATGAGGCTGTGCATTGCAGTGAAGGACTACATCCGCACCCAGATCATCAGCAAGAAAATCAACACCAAGTTCTTCCAGGAGGAAGGCACTGAGGTGAGAGCGTTCTGTTCATGCTGGAGGACTAACTTAGAGGTTCTCCTAAATATGCTCCCCACAGAATTGTGGCTTATAGTGATGTATAACATCCCCTTTTGGTGTGTTGAATATGTTAGGAATCAAAGCTGAAGTACTACAACCTAATGATCCAAGTCGATCAGCATGAGGGCTCATACCTCTCGATCTGCAAGCACTACCGGGCCATCTATGACACCCCCTGCATCCTGGAAGACAGTAGCAAATGGCACCAGGTACGGCACACCTACTTTTATAAGGGGCAAGATGTTGTTACCTGTTTATCTAGCATGTTGGTCATCAAGATGTCCCAGATCCTTTTTCTGTTGTATGTTGACAGTTTGTTGACAGTTGCCAAATGCGGTTTTGCTAATAAATCTACTATTGCAGGCCCTAAAGAGTGTGGTGCTGTATGTGATTCTGGCACCTTACGACAACGAGCAGTCTGATCTGGTCCACAGGATCAATGCTGACAAAAAGCTGGAGGAGATTCCCAAATACAAGTAAGAAACCTGTTATAAAGGAGAGATCCTTGTCTGCAACAATAATTATAATGATGACTATATTTCACTTCTCTGATCATGGGATGCAGATGGTCATCGTAGAACCTGCGAATGGCCCTTAAAGAGCCTTGTGCTTTTGTGTTTGCAAGTAAGTCTCTTACTAAAGGCAGTATGATTCTGAGTCTGTGGCCCTCATGTTTCTGCAGGGATCTGCTGAAGCAGTTCACTACCATGGAGCTCATGCGCTGGGCCTCCGTGGTGGAGGATTATGGGAAGGAGCTGAGAGAGGACTCCTCAGACAGCCCCGCCACAGATGTCTTCACCAACTCGGAGGAGGGCGAAAAGCGATGGGGAGACCTGAAGAACAGAGTTGTGGAGCATGTGAGTTTTTATTCTTAAAGGTGACAGAGAATGAAAAAAAACGTTTTTACCTCGTCTTGGATGAATAACGGTAGTCTACCCACATTCAAGAACATACGTAAAGTGCTAGACATTCTTAACATCAACGTTTCATAGAAATTCCTCCTTTAGAAATGTCCGCCAGAAAATTGCCCAATCTGAAATGCGGATACAAATGACGTAAAATGCCTCTCACTGCCCCCCCACACTCATTCAATAACCTCCTTTTCAAAATAATTTGCATAGATCCACCCTCTCTCCTCCTACGGGAAGTAAATTGCAGCAGTGTTCGCGAAGTTCAAGGCGAAATAGCGAGTCGCGATCTGAGGTGTGCTCAGCCAGGCTGTGCAAGTGGTGTGCAAACTTTACATTACATTCCAACAGAAAGAAATGCTTGAGATGCGTGGCTGCAGTTTATTTATAATAGGATTCCAACTTCATTCAACCACAGACTTCAACTTTGCTCAGCCCATTTGGCCTCTGACAGTTTTATGAACCTGGGACAATTTCAAGCCAATTTTTCTCAACGTTTTATGTGTTTGTACTACCCTTCTTGTTTGTGTGCCACTCCGAACCTATTCCAACTTTTCTATTCACTTTCGACTTTTAATACAAAACATAAGCATCTGCCTTTGAGCAAGCCTCTGTCTATTTTGATGCTCGTATTGTTATAGTCTAGGCGAAGTGGTTCTATTACAACTTAATGCGGCAGAATCATTAGGCTAATTTCCAAATAGTTAGCCTGTGCTATTACTTTGTACACACTTTGGGCAGGAATGTATTACGCTGTATGAAACAAACAAATAAGCATTCAAATAAACTTACCATTCAGAAACGTTTAAATCCAGCCTTTGCTGGGCTGGTTGTTCTTCCTCATATTCAGTCCTCTTTGGATTCGGGCTCAAACATATAAGGCTGAATTTGACAATGGGCCATATCTGTGAAATTTTGATCTGTTCGTGGAGTTTACATTCTTTTGAGTGGCAGCAAAGGCAGCCAATCAGCGTGAAGTGCTTGCATTTCATAATGAGGTTGCCAGTTAAGCCCAAAGGGACGCCAAATAAGTGCAAAACCACGCACCTCCCACCCTAATATAGCTTTATGAGAGGTTTTTAGGAAATTTTTAAGGCATTACAGACCCAACCAAATTTTCTGTGTCTTCCTGTCACATCACAGAACAAGGATAAATACCCTGTTTAACCGTTCTATGCAATCTTTTATTCTATGTGAACATTTTATTCTTGAGATAATTGGTCTCGGTGGGTGGGTGAGTAGATGGGTGTGACTTAAGTGGAATTCAGATAGGGATAATGTGTATATATATTCATATTTCTTGACTTGTGTATCTTTCCAGAACATCCGAATTATGGCCAAGTATTACACAAGAATCACCATGAAAAGGATGGCAGGACTGCTGGACCTATCTATTGATGTAAGTTCTGTGGTCTTGTATTGTCCCCTGCTAAAGATGAACTGATTTCTATGCGTCTGCTTGCTGATGGTGTATAACCCTGTTTTCACTTTTGAGTGTTGGAATTGGAATGTATGTATTATTATTCTCATAGCCAAATTCAGGTTATGACATGTTTCAATGAGGCCATGCTCAACTGTGTCAATACGTGACATGTTTTAGTTACAGTAATTCTATTCTTGCTGCTCCCGTCATTAGAGATAAGGTGGAATGTTATGTTCTTGGCTTGTTTTTTGTGCTTTGCACTGTGACCATGGGACATCAACTGGGCTATCTTCTGTCAACCCGGAACCATACTTAGTTCTTGTCTAGTTAGAGCGGCTGGTGGATCTTTATGTAAAATATGCTGTCTCTTCCTTGATTCGCATTATTGTAAATAAAACTCTGTTCCTATTTTTTTATAATCCTCGTCTGACTTGGTCTCCTGTTCTTGTTCTTAATCTTGATCTCTTGTAGGAGTCAGAAGAGTTCCTGTCCACTTTGGTGGTTAACAAGACCATCTATGCTAAAGTGGATCGACTTGCTGGCATCATCAATTTCCAGAGGCCCAAGGACCCCAACGACCTGCTGAACGACTGGTCCCACAAACTGAACTCTCTGATGGCTCTGGTCAACAAAACCACCCACCTTATAGCCAAAGAGGAGATGATCCACAATCTGCAGTAATTGGCGTTTTTAAGGATTGCCAATCTCAGTGGCTGTCAATTGGAACGTGGGAATTCTGAAAATGCAGAGTTCCATTTGCCTTTGAAAAAATGTCTACCTTTTTTGGGACTGTGAACATCACAACCACCTATTATAGTACTGAGATGGCACACTCTAGATTAATCAGTTGTCAGTTGTGTTCTATAATATTTTGTTATCTTTTTGGTTTGTAAAGAAAGCTCTTCAGTATGGTTTGCAGCCAATGTCTAAAGCAGTCCCATTAGTTTGTCTGCATTAAAGGTATGTGGTCCATTTCTAAACATTTGTAGTTTCGTCCTAACTCCCCTCTAATGTAGGATAAAAGATCTGCAGAACATTTGGCTGTTTTTAAAATATTGCTGTAAGCATGTGCTTTCATTGACTTTGCAATACAAAATATAAAAGTGTATCAGTCATTTTTCAGATGCATTTCATAAACTGGAAACCTTAACAGAGTTGGCTACTAAATCTAAATGCCACCCTCACTATCAACCAATCCACCAGTAACGGTAACAGTAATTAGTAAAAGATTAATGAAAAGAGGTTTGTGAAGCTTTGCATCCAAACACATGTTCCCAGTTAAAGGGTAGTAAACATAAATAGTATACCTATACTGTGTATGTTAAAAATGAATTTAAAAAAATTTAATTACAAGGGGTTATTCCATGAAAGGCAATGGCAAACCTGGGCCTGGGTAATTTAAAGCAGCACTAAAGACTTTTTAAAACCTTAACATTATGTTTGCAAAATAGTTTCGATGGTCCATCAACTCGCAACAAGGTGAACGCTACTTGTTGCATTTGCTCAGCGGCCATCTATCGGCTTTAACGGCACTAAACAAGTTTGCCCAATCAGGTAGCGATCTGTTTTTGCACCACAAAAAAGAAATTAAATCAATATTTAGTAGATCCTTCTTTTGCAGAAATTACAGCCTCTAAACGCTTCCTGTAGGTTCCAATGAGAGTCTGGATTCTGGTTGAAGGTATTTTGGACCATTCCTCTTTACAAAACATCTCTAGGTCATTCAGGTTTGATTGCTTCCGAGCATGGACAGCTCTCTTTAACTCACACCACAGATTTTCAATTATATTCAGTTCTGGGGACTGAGATGGCCATTCCAGAATGTTGTACTTGTTCCTCTGCATGAATGCCTCAGTGGATTTTGAGCAGTGTTTAGGGTTGTCTTGTTGAAAGATCCAGCCCCGGCGCAGCTTCAGCTTTGTCACTGATTCCTGGACATTGGTCTCCAGAATCTGCTGATACTGAGTGGAATCCATGCATCCCTCAACTTGGAAAGATTCCCAGTCCCTGCACTGGCCCCACAGCCCCACAGCATGATGGAACCACCACCATACTTTAGGTAGCAGGTGTTTTTCTTGGAATGCTGTGTTCTTTTTCCTCTATGCATAACGCCCCTTGTTATGCCCAAATAACTCAAACTCTTATTCCAAAATGAAGCTGGCCTGTCTAAATGTGTTTTAGCATACCTCAAGTGGCTCTGTTTGTGCTGTGGGCGGAGAAAAGGCTTCCTCTGTATCACTCTCGCATACAGCATATCCTTGTGTAAAGTAAAAGTAAGTAAAGTAAAGATGTAAGTCTTTGGTGCTGGTCTGTGGGTTGACTCTGACTGTTCTCTCCATTCGTCGCTTCTGTCTATCCGAGATTTTTCTTGGTCTGCCACTTCGAGCCTTAACTTGAACTGAGCCTGTGGTCTTCCATTTCCTCAATATGTTCCTAACTGTGGAAACAGACAGCTTTCTGTATCCTTCCCCTAAACAATGATGGTGAACAATCTTTGTCTTCTGGTCATTTGAGAGTTGTTTTGATACCATGCCCACTGCACTTGCCCCTCAACACACAGCCAAACCTCCAAAGTTCCAAAGCAGACTGCCCTGTCTCAAGAAGGCCACTGCAGTTGTCACTAATGGGAATGTAGAGGTGACTGGTGAGTAGTAGAGATTAGAAAGTAATACACCCACTCCTGATTTACATGCACACTTATTCACACAGACATGATCACTGTATCCAGGTCACTTCGAATACAAGCTTAGATGTTTTTGTCCAGCACTTGCCAGAGTTCGTGGTTGTTTTGTCGGGATGCAGGAGTGACATCAAGTAGTCCTGGGTTGACTAAGTTTCCTGTTTTTTTTATATAATTAACTTTTTATTATTATTTCCTTAGGGTATGAAAAAAATCAAGTATTGCACAATGGTATCAAACGTTTTTTTTTTTTTTTACTGCAGTATAGTTCTACTGAAATGCAACTGCAGTATTAAAGGGCCACTATGCAACATTTTTCATTTAATTAATCCGTTTCATACTGTTTAGGATGCTAAAATGAGTCATGACACGGCGAACGAACGGTGTAGAATGCGCCACTGTGGCCAATAGCGGTAGATACAGCATGTTCTGCAGCGCGGACCGCCTCCAATAGCATGCAGTGCAATACAATGCAAAACAGCGGGCTTTAGGGAGCTTGTGAGAGAAAAAAAACAGAACGTTGCTTAGCCCTTCTTTAATCCTTCACAAAATTTAAGTATTTTATTTGAGAAACTAACAATTTGGTTTACATAGGGGTACAAATACTGATGAAACATGAATGTATAGTGACCCTCAAAAATTAATAGCCTAACCCTAGGCTATTTCATTAGAATTTTTTGTAAATGGACCTCGCA